>JAOTRH010000018.1:19088839-19109235 GCA_034768845.1 Heliamphora exappendiculata | reverse complement strand
TATATAACAGGTACTTTGAGATGGAAAAATTAAAAATCAAGAGTAGAGTCAAAGAAAGAGATACAAGATGGTAAAAAAGAGAGGCATGTAAGAAACTATCATTGCATGTGAAGCTAGATTCATTTTTTTCAAGCCAAACGAAATCATTTGGAGTCACAGCACCCTGCTGTTCTTTAAAGGCGCAGCAAGCACCCCAAACCCGTTTGCATACATCTGTTTCAGGTTTGGAGATAGTTTTTTCAAATGAAGTTTAGAAGGAAGCCTTGGGGATGCTTTGGCTATTATATCATTATTTATAATAAAATAATTTGAAAACAATGTAAATTTAATATTTAAAACTTTTGACAATAGTATAATATTAATTAAAAAAGAAAAAGTAAAAATAAAAGTAAATGTGAGATGATTTAGTTCTATGGTGAGAAAAAAAAAAAGAGATGAGAGAGTAAAGTTTAATAGGCGAGAAAGAGAAATAATTAACATTTAATAGTTTTGAAAAAAGGTCTCATAACGAGGTGGATGCTATTTAAATTTTGGGGTAAATTTTGAAAATTTTATTCGAGAATTCTAAAATTACTGAAATTAAAATAACTAAAAAAGTACACAATATAAAATTCCTAAATTATAAATTCTATCATTATTAGTTCACTCAATTAAATGGTCAGACCTAAAGTTCTTTTTCGTTTTCATTTTGGAAACTGCAAACGGCACGACCATAATTTATAGTGCCACGCACCATTATGGAATCTTCTATTAAACTCACAATTGAACCCTCTCATTTCATTTCCCACATGTTAGGTTCTTTCTTATTGAGTAATTTCCTAAATTGCCCTTTATGTGACCTTTGACTCGCTCATTCCAAAAACCTCTTCCCTATTTCCTTTCACCTTCTCAACCTTTCGGCTTGTTTAGTACCCATGAATAGAATGACGTAGAAATAAAATAAAAATAAAAATAGAATGTAATGTCTATTTTTATTTTACTATTAGATTATCAACATAAAATGATATGGGAATAGAATGACCATTTCTATTCCTATGCTTGGCACGTTTGGCTAATGGAATAAAATACTATGTAAAAATTTTAACAAATGTGATGATTAAGCTTGTATTTGAACTAGTTTTTTTTAGATATTTTAGTTTTTTTAATAAGAAAATAAATATAAAAAGATGTAGAAAAAGCTAATTTAAGCCAAACCAGTGAACTTTTTTAAAGACTTTTAAGCAAAGAATTTTTAAAAAAAGTTAAGTCAAACATAGGCTAACTCTCATATACAAAGAAAATTTATTAAAATTTCATCTAGCATGATAAAAATAATAAATTATAAATCTCATAATACTTAATCACTAAAAAAGTATTACGGAATTCCAAAATAACTAAAATGGAATTAAAAAGATGTAATGGGGACAATGGTTGTTAGTCCAAGGACTTTTTATTTTGTTTTTGATTATTTTCATAATATATTTTTTAAGAATAAATAAATTTAAAATGATAATATTTTATATTTTTAAAATGAAAGTGTTAACACATTTTGAACAATTAAGGTTGACACCTTTAACCAAAAGAAATGAGTTATCTCTTAAAATGATTAAAACACTTAAGTATTCTTGTATGAGAATATTTGTGTTGAATTTAATTGAAAAATAAGTCAAACACTTTTTAAGGCAAAGTATACTTGAAATATATCAAGTGTGTCAACACCTATTGAGCAAATGGTTTGACACCCTAACAGTTTTTTGAAGTCATTTTTAGGTTTCAAAGTTTAGTGTCGACACAAATTATTTTTGTGTCAATACAAAAGAGTCAAAACTCTCAAAACTTAAAATGAGTCGACACAAATTAGTTTTGTGTCGACACAATAGTCCTTCACATTTTTGGTATTCAAAATTTTGGGTCAACACAAATGTAAATTATGTTGACACAAAAGAACTGAGGGCGCCTACAGATTTTGAGTATCGACACAAATGAGAAGATGAGTTGACACAAAAGTCCCGATGCCACCTGAAGAATTTTGGTATCGGCACCAAAATCCAAATGTGTCGACACAAATATACTGAGACTTCTTGCAGAATTTAGTGTCGATACCAAAGACAAGTTGAGTCGACACAAAGTGCCTCCTCCGAATGTTGAAGTTTTAAATGAGTCGACACCAAATCCAAATGTGTTGACACCATGATGTTGGTGATATAGATTGCAGAAAGTGTGTCGACCTCTCAGAAGATTTGTGTCGACCCAACCACTTGAAGATCTCTACCCTAGATACTTTGTGTCGACACCAATGACTTTTGTGTCGACACCGGCGATGGAATTTTAAATTCGCGACAAACCTCAATGGTTGAATTTTTCGCATTTATTGCTCTCACCTACCTCCAACGGTCATGAATCTACAAGAGCTTATAGAAGGAGTACCTTCTCAGCATTTACTCAAACTGGAGACTTTCAATCACTGTTCTATTGCATGAATCAAACTCAGAATTCTCAAGCCATCATTTATTGCTGAATCTCCAGCCCTTGTTCCTCATCTCTCTTTACCTTCTCATTTATTATAAATCTATTCTGTAAAGAGAGTGAGTATTCCTCATTAATACTCTTCATTTATTATATTCAATGGTGAATCACCTTTTATTCTTTAAGTGAGTGAGTAAATCTCATCAAAGAAGAGGTTAAGAGAGATTAGAAAAAAATAGGAGATTGTTTTTGTAGGATCTTCTTGAAGTAGTGTTAGTCTTTTGAATGTGTCCGTAAACATTCGGATAGCTCAAGCGAAGTCTTGAAGTTGTAAAAGTTTGGAATGCGCCCGTGAAGCATTCTATATAGTGGAAATACTAAAGGAGAAACTTGAATAGTGGACGTAGGCTTAGAAGAAATCGAACCACTATAAAATTCTTGGTGTCTGGTTCAATCCCTATATTCCTAACCTCTTTAATATTTGCATTACTTTAATATTTGATTATCTAATTTTATTTAATTGTAATATTAAAAAGTTTTTAATTTTTTTTTTAAATTGTTATTTATTTTTAAGACCCAATTCACTCATTCTCTTGGGTTGCCTAGAACTAACAATAGTGACGCTAAAGGCTACTCCAGTGATGGTAGAAGCTGTAGTGGTGGGTGGTGTTGGTGGTGGTGGTGGTGGAGCAACGACAGTGCTGGTGGTGTTAGTGGTGGTGGCGATGGCAACAACGACGACGACGTTGGGGAAGTTGCAATGACAATGGAGGTGTCGACAATAATGGGGTTGTGGTGGTGGTAGCAGTGGTGGGGTGGCGAAGGCGAAGGCGATGGCGGCAATGGTGGAGTAGTGGTGGTGGCAGGGTACTGGTGGAAGTGGTGACACTAGTGACGATGATGGTAACAATGACGGTGTGCGGTGGTAGTGGTGGCAACCGCAAGAGTGGTTGCGATGGTGGGGTAGTGGAGCGGTTGTGGCGGTAGTGGCGACGGTGAAGTGGCAGTCATTGGTGGTGGTGGCGATGGTGGTTGTGGTGATAGCGATGGTGGTGGTGATGCAGTGGCGATGGTTGGTGGTGGTAGTGATAGTTGTAATGGTTGTGGTCGATGGTTGTAATGGCAATAATGGCGTTGACGATGCTGGTGGTGGCAATGGTGGTAATTGTGCTAGTGGTGGTGGCGGAGTGGAGGCGATGGCAGTAGAGTGGTGGTGGTTGATGATGATAGTGATGATGGTGGCAGTGGGGTAGTGATTGTGGTTGCGGCGACGATGGTGGCAATGGCAAAGGCGATAACGATGATGGTATGGTGAGTAGTGTAATTCCATGTTGGAATAGAATACCTATTCCTTAGGTTGCGGGAATGAATAGGTATTCTTACTTGTCGGTGGAATAGCTATTAGCGTTTGATGTTCTACTTTCGTCCTTGTTTGCTTTCACCTTCATTTTCTATGCCAAGAAATTGATGGGTTCTTGTTCTTTAAGAACAACCATTTCACATTTAAGCAAATCGGCATCGACTCTTGATAAGTGAAACATTCGAGGTATATAATTCCAATTCAAGTAATTTATTTAAATATTAAAAGTCTAATTACTTTTTTTAAAAATTGGGTTTCTTTTACTATTTTTATTACGTTTAAATATCTAAACTTATTTAAATGTTTTGTATTAAGATTATATATACATTCTTTAGATTTATTTTGGGTTCATGAGATGAATTATTCTAAGCTCCTCACAAGACAGAACAACATAAATAAAGTCTTACGATACATGTTTTTTTTTAGAATAGTTGACAATAGTTGGACCATCATTTTTTTTTTTAATTTATAACTTCGTTGATTTTTATTTTTTTGCATAAACTTTATAAAATGGGATAACTAAACATGGCTTATTATCAAGTAGATTCGGTCAATGAGAATCATGAATAATGAACAATCAATTAAGCGTGACAATGGAAGTTCAAGTAGAAGAAATCAACATAGAAAGTCAAGGAAGGAAAGAAAATAGGCAAATTATGATGCTTGAATAGCTTGGTTGAAAATTTCTGTCCCACAAGGATCATCTTATTACTGTCGGAGAATGTTTCTCAATGCAATGGTATGCAATAAATATTAAAAATATTCAAAAATTATAAGTATGTGACAATTGGTTGTGATTGGGGCGATTGTTGTCCGAATAAATGGCATTTTCCTATTGAGCAACGACAAAAGAAAACGGCATCTCTATATTATAAATTGGCCTTTTTGAAATTCAAAGTAAAGTTGATGGATTAGGGGTCCTTAAAGTAAGAAATCTCTCTCATAATCATGAACCTTCCAATGATGTGTCCGGAATCCGACTTCTTGTTGTTTGTCAAAAGAAGAAATCATGATCATCGAAGATATGACTAGATCAAGGATACCACCATGCTAAATTCTTTCTTCACTTGGACAAAGAAATTTAAATCTTCAAGCGATATCAAGAACCATCAACAATATGAAGGCTAAACTTTATAAAACTTGGTGGGGCGAACTATGATCCAAGCATTGTTTGAAGAACTTTGTCGATGTAATTTTACATTTAATGTTGCATATGATCAAAATGGATTGCACTTATAAGACTAACAACTACAAAATGGGATTGCCCTTGCACTTATAAGACTAACAACTACAAAATGGGATTGCACTTATAAGACTAACAACTACAAAATGCCACTACTTGACATAATTGAAGTTTCAACACTACATTCTAATATTGTTTTGAACTTTCGGAAAAGGGGGGAAAAGAAGATTACATTTGGGCTTTGCGAATGTTAAGTAGGATAATGTTGGGAAAAATCTAAATAAAAATAGCCTGTAGCGAAATAAATATTTTTTCTCCTTTTGTGCGTAATTAAATGAAATCAATAATAACATAATAAATAATAATCAAATAATTGCACGACGCTGATTTTTACGTGAAAAACCTTTAAGAAAAAAAACCACGGGACCGAAGTCCGATTCAAAATCCTTACTGTGTCAAAATAATGAGCTTACAGAATACTTGTCACTGTAACGATGATTCTGACTGAAAAATAAAACAAAATTTAAATCTCACCGGTTGACAATCGAAACCATCGGTTAACAAGAATCATGTGCCAAAAGTATGCTCCTAAAATCTCATGACGATTGGGGTTCGTTTGGCAACCGATCCATGCACAAAATTTATACTCCTTTCTCATGATTTTGAAATTTCTTGGCCCTTCTACTACTGTTTTCACTTTATGATGCATATAAGGATATGATTTGCACAAAACAGAAACATTTCAGATGTCCCAATCAAAACAAACATTTTAGATATGACTTGGAAACATATGCCAGAAACACATGGTAACTGTCACATAAATAATAAAGGAATCTTGAGGGCCTGAGGCACACCAAATAAGTTAAAAGTTAACAAACACAAGTGCATATAACAATCAAAGTGTGCAAGATTGATGTCGTGAAGATCCAAAAATATTTTTGACAGAAAAGATGGTTGGTATACTGTTCAAGAATGACATAAAAAACAAACGTTTAGGAAGATTAAATTTTAGTAGTAATTTGCATGATTAAATATTATTGTTAGATTTATGTTATGATGTACTTTAGGATTCGTGTCGTGAAATGAGATTTTTTTATTAGTGAGGAGCTTATCATTGTGGAGGATGCTGATAAGCAACTTGTCACCAAGATGCCTTTTACATGGCCGTGTGTAAGCCACTTGGTATTAAGTGACCGCATAGAAGCCATAATCATTTGTTGCTACATGGCTGCATGCGTTCCACTTGCCATTTGTTAGATGTACTTGTTAGATGTGGTGTCTTTTTTTATTTTTTTTGCATTTTCTTTATTCCCAAATACATTGTGATGAACTAACCTTGCTAGCTACTCATACAAATGGATGTTATCACTCTTTAAAGAAGCCTTTAGAGGTTGAAATTTGATTTTTTCATATTATTGTGGCCTTGTGCTGTCTTAGGTTAGTTTTGAGGCTCATGGCTAGTACAATTAAACCCTTGGTTGTTATATTCGCCAAAACCAGTAGTAAATCGAATTTCCGCATACTTTCAGCACTGGTCTGAATCTTGTTTAGGTCCAGTTTTGACAGTAGGCATAGGAACCTCCAGCCAACTACACCAAATATCCCAGCAGAAGGTGCATGATTTAGCAAAATATAATTGAAGTTTAAGGTCTTTTTCCTCTATTATAAAAAAATCAAGAAAACAAAAGAAAAATTGTGAGAGATTATTGATTCGTGCTGGCCTGTATTAGCATGTTTTGGTGCGTTGAACCACGCTTAGCCTATTTAGAACAATTAAGTTATTCTACTGTGTTTCATTTCGGTTAACCGTGAAGCAGGAATGCCTCATCTGTTTCAATGAAAACAAAAGAGAAATTTGTTCTCAAAGGATTCTGTGATGAAAGTCTTAACACTTGGTTTCATTCTCTACTGACTCTCAAGACTTTCTTTCACTAGTTAAGCAAATTTCTAATGCAGCCATGTGTCACATTTAGGTAAATAATTGTCTGCTTTTAGGTTCCACTTCAATTTCACAATAGTTGAATTGGCACAAAAATGATAAACCTGGCTCCTAGAAACTAAGGCCGGCACAACTTTATTATCTCAAAATTACCAGTACGCAAATAAAGAAAAACATTAACAGCAGCAAAAGAGTCAATCCACCCTCAGAGAACATAAAATCTAACTTGTGTATTATAGTAAAGAGTAAACCTTCTCTGGTGGTGTCCATCTCTCCTTATCTGTTTCTGTGTCAGATGCAGATTCTCTGGTTGCTGGCTTCCGACAATAAGATCTGTTAACATGGCATTCCCCATAGAACTTGTTTCCCCTTGATGAGTTCACTACAAGAATGTTTAACTATGTTGATACACAAATGTCAGTAAATGAGGTTACCCTCGAACACACACCTAGAGGGGAAACCCTTTTTACCATTAACATCTGCTGGGCGAATATTGTGTAAATCAGTCAAGGATGGACTGTTAATTAGCCCGTAAGACCGAGGCCACAAATGCTCCCCTGGAAAGAAAAGGAAAAAGAGAGCTGCATTGGGCTACATGAATCCTTCCAAGAGCTGTAGCCGCAATATGCTGGCCACGAGTTTGCTAATAATTTCAATTTGGCTGCGTTGCCTCATAATGCGAAAACACAATGGGCCTTAGTGAGATAAAAAGTTATCAGTAAACTTACAGTAAGAATCACAAAACTAGGTGGTAGTGGTACACACAAGATTCAGGTAACAGAGAGAAAAGAGAACACAACAGATCAAACTCACCATAATTGAGATACTAGACATAAATATGTCCAACTTATCAAAGATTGATTTGGGTCTGAGAACACAACAGATCATTTTATTTAGCCGAATGTAGACCTCCACCCAACTAGAAGAGAAAATTATGGAATAAGTTGATAAATCCAGAAGTATAATGCCAATACAACATATTATATTCAGTCTTCTTCAGTTCTTCCAGATAGAATCTATCCAAAGACAATACAGATCTGCCAACTAGACTCAATGCAGCGCCGCCAACTGCACCAAAGTTCTAACTAAACTGAAATCTACAATTATGTCAAAACTGCATGGCACAAGAATCCTTGTAAAATGTAATTTTGCGGACTGACAATTTAAGATTAGATGCCCATAGAGCTTGTTAATGATTATGCACAAGCTTTTACATACCATTGTCCACTAGAACATACTTTTTTCATACTCTTTCTTTTGGGCAGATTGGAATCTCATTTAGGCTTAACTTCTCCTGTTGTGACGGATTTGGACATGGGTACAGATGCTCACTCAGTTTCGGATTACTCATTTGTTCTTCAATTCTGATTCCCTTGTTAATTACTATTTCTTGCCCCTGTTATCAAGCAAGATCTACGAAGTAGTCTTTGTGTCCCTAGTTTAGAAAGACGCCCCACCCCTTGCAGAGGAAGCTAGGGGATACTTATTGCATTAAATATTTTGCTTGTATATCTATATGGTGAGATTTCACATTCGAAATTTCCACCAGCACTGAAACAGTGAAGTCCAACCAAGATAGGATCCTGAAATCTTCTCAAATCAGGTGTCACTAAGTTGTAAACATGGCAATGTGATGCATTCATTAATTTTCTTTTTTAAAAAAAAAGATAACCGGAAAAGCACAGAGATATACAAGATGTGGTAACAAAAACAACTTTGTTACCACAGAGATACACAAGGTCATTGCCAGCCTTTTGCTTAGGGGATAAATGTGACAATAAAGATTCTTCTGTATGGGGAAAAAACTGTTGATCTAATTAAGCTGCTAGACACAAGACCCAAGCATATGGAACTGCAGTTAATCTGGTTAAATAACTCACGATTCCATCCTTCTGGTTTTCCTGCTAAGAGCTTTGAGACAACTCTCAAGGAGTAAATTTCAACTCTGTACATGAGAAATCAGAGAGTGACAGATAGGGGCTCCTATTTCTAAGTTCTATAATCACCAATTAAATTTGGAAACAGACATGATAAGCACTTACACTTCTGATGAAGCTTCAGGTTTATCAAAGTCAGCAGCATCAAGAATCTTAAGGGCATCCCAAACCTGCTTTGCAGAACAATCTTCAGTTTCAAGAGACAGGCTACAGAGTTAAAAATTGAATGTTAGTAGGCAGCACAATACTTTAACAGCAGCGTACCATATATCAGAGGGAGGAATTACCTCCTTGTAAGACAAGGATTGATGTCTGGCAATGATAGAATTCAACTTTCGCTTCAGTGCTTCACCTCTCAAATGCCCCACCCCAGCATAATATTTTTGGACATTTTCACAGGCATAACCAAATGAAGAATATGGAATATCATGAGCCTCTGCAACAAAATTGAGACACAACAAATAAATGGAGATCATCCGAGAGGTCCAACTCCATGGGCTGATAAAGCATCTATACCACTTCCGATTCCACATCCCCCTAGAGAAAAATTATAAGTTAGAAACACTCAAAAGGGATTTAAATTTAAAACCATAAAATGAGAAACTAACAATGGGTAAATAACTCAAAACCATGCTCGTTGATGTTTCTCGTTAGACTGAAATTGGAGCTCAGTCATACAGTTCATTACCTTATGGCAGGAACAATGGTAAAGTCAAATGTCTGATTACCTTATGACTTCTGTAGTTATTCCAAATGTTGCCCCTTTGCTACTCATGAAAACTAGAGAGGCCAGGATTTATGCAAACTGAAGGGAATGTAATTATCAGAAATCTTGATACAGTGAACAGATCAAATCATATGCTGTGACTAGACTTCAACAAGAAAAGTAAATAGACCCACATTTTCGTGCTCCAACTGATTTAGCCGCATTGCCATGCCGAACCCAGTATAACCTTCTATTTTTTGGCTAATATATGATATTCCAGATTTATCCATCTAAACACCAAATGTGTTTTTGGCACAGGTATACTGAATGGCCATTTTTGTAATGTATAAAGAATGAAGTGCTACTTTTTTCCAAATTGCAGCTCAGGGTAGCTGTTGTAACTTGTTGTGTTGAGATTTCTCACAACTGAAGAAAGCATACTCACTAATATTTGTTTCCCTTGGACAATTTATGCCACACTAGTATACGTTGCAATTTCCAGCCACTAGGTGTGCAGTAGACATACGTTTGGATCGAAGATCCATGCCAAGATACCTGAAAACTATTCCATCAAACTAAGAGCTTTATGCTAAAGATATAACCGGATAACTTTAGAAAGAGTTCACAGTTTTTTTTTGAACATCTAATTCAAAAAGTAACCAAATATTTCATTTTGCAATACCAAAGAAATTTGTATTACAAACCTTTGTTTTTTCAAACCTTATCACAGAAACTTAATAATGATATGCCAAGCATTTGAGTAAATTATAAGGAAGACAATAGCCATAAGGAGCCAATCGTATTCTTGCTGAATGTTAATATATATTGCATATTACTAATATTATCCTATGGGAATACCCATAATATTTATTATAGTCCTTCATATCTCAATAAATATGTGCGTATGCCTCACAATGAGGACATACATTTCCAGTATTTCATCTTTCATATTTTAACATGGTATCAGAGCCATGGAACCCTAGCCGCTAGTACCAAACCATAACCCTAGCCGTCAGCCGTCAACCACTAGTCCTAAAACCCTAGCCGCTAACACCCCAACCTCCGACAGCCTTAAATTCCTCGCCGCCAATATCAAACCTAGTCACCGACCACCACCAACCCTTCTAGGCCTCTCGCCGACCACTGTCGGGCCTTCGCCGGCTACTGCCGACCTCTGTCGGGCCTTCGTCGACCACTGCCAACCTCCGCGACCACCCACAGTTGCCGGAACAAGCCTCAACCCTTCTCGCCGACCACCGCCAGCCTTTGCGACCTCTCTCCGGCCACTCGCCGACCCTCAGTGAGCCCCGCAAACCACCGTCGGACCTCTGACAGTCCCTTTGCAGAGGGTTTTCTCTCTCTCTCTCTCTCTCTCTCCCCCTCACTGCATCATTAAGCCTGTATAATGGGCTACGGTTCTATGATGTCTGATGGTTTGATGATGCAGTGAAAGTTCAGTACAGTTCTCTGTCATTCTTTCGTGTGGTTGTACTTGTGCTTCGTGGTATTTTTGGTCTCCTTGTACTTGTGCTTCGTGGTATTTTTGGTCTCCTTGTTGGTGAATAGGGACGTCAGAGGATTCGGTGACCCGCAAATCCCAGGTTGCAGCTGGATGACGGCAGCGTACCACAGAGGTTTTCTCATCATCTACACGGTAGGTTGATCGGCGACTCAATGGAGCTAATGGGTATGCTCTATGGAAAAAGAGCATCCTTAAGTCTCTTCAGGGCATGGAGCTTGATTCACATTTGTTTGATGATCCTCCGTCAGAAACATTAGCGACCTTCCGTACTTGAACCCAGGATGATGCCTGGATATTTAGTCAGTTGCTGAACTCAATGAATCCGTCTTTCAGGCTTTGGTGGCGAACACTGACACTGTGCAAGAGATCTGGTCCTCGTTAAAATCGATATATTCATCCACTCATGATCTTTCCCGCCTCTACGATGTTATGAAAGGTTTCTTTAAGTCCCAGCAGTCCGAGAAGCCCCTTCAGGATCATTTTATACAGTTCAAGATTTTGGCTGACAAGTTTGATCGCCTCCTACCATTCACGAATCAGCTATCTCAGTTTTAGGAACAGAGGCAGCAGCTCTTGGTGGTATGTTTCCTGGTTAGTTTGGACTCCGAGTTTGACTCAGCACCCTCTTAGATCCTGGCTGGGACCACTCTTCGAGACATTCCGTCGTGTGAGCCCGGCGACTCGTCGGGATGAGTCTCATGGTTCATCTCCTATGCAAAATTCTGATTAGTCTGCTTTGGCAGGGTTTCATGGTGGCCGCAACAGTCGAGGCCGCGGTCGTGGTAGCAGCAAGTTTGGTCGTGGAGGAGGTCGTGAGTCCCGTACGCGCCACTATTGTGAGATCCAGGGGCATATTCGGAGTGAGTGTTATAAGATTCATGGGAAACCCCCACTGGTGGCAAATGCGACAGCTGATCCAGCCAGCAAGACCAAGGCCAGATGAGCCCTCAGGGGGCGCCCAACTCGTCCAGACGGGTTGTTGAGATGACTATTGCAAAGTATGACCAGTATATGCATGGTCAGTTTGGACAGAGTACGAGTTCCTCTAAGGTACCAGCGGCTACCTTTGCAGGTAATTCAACTGCATGTGTGACCATTCCACACACCTGGGTCATTGATTCTGGAGCTTTCGCTCACATGGCTAGATCATCAGGTATTCTATCAGATTATAAGTTAACGCCTGGTCATGCTGATGTTTTGGTTGCCAATGGATCCTCCTTAGCTATTGAGGGTTGTGATGTTGTGATACCGAATCCTACTCTTCCTTTGCACAATGTCTTGCATACTCCTGATAATCTTTTTAATCTGTTATCTATTAGTCAGATTACTACTAATTTGGGCTGCTCAGTGACATTCTTCCCTGATTACTGTATTTTTCAGGATCTTACGACAAAAAGGACTATCAGTAGAAGACGAGTCTTGAGGGGGTTATACCTGCTGGATGCTGCTCCTACTCAGGCATACTCTGCCCTGTCTCTTTTTGCTCTTGATGTCCATTGTCATCTTGGGCATCCTAATTTTTCGAGTCTTAAAATTCTGTATCTTAGTTTACGTTCTCTGTCTGCTATCGAGTGTGAGTCGTGTCATTTTGCCAAGCACCTGCGTGTGCCTTTTCTGTCTCGAGTCAATAAAAGAGCTTCTGCTCTATTTCAGTTAATTCATCCTGATGTATGGGGACCTAGTCCGGTCTCCTCTTTGTTTGGTTTTCGTTATTCTATGAGCTTTGTCGATAATTAGTTCCGTGCAACATTTATATATTTAATGAAAAATAAGTCTAAGGTGTTTTTTGTGTTTACTTCTTTCTGTATGACTGTGAAAACCCAGTTTGGTACATGTGTTCGGGTGATGCGTAATAATAATGGGGGGAGAATGTCTACTTCTATGAAAGAGTTTATGGTGGGTCATGGTATTTCTTATCAGACATCTTATCCCAATACCCCATCACATAATGGGGTGGCAAAAAGGAAAAATAGACATGATTTAGAGACAGCCTGTGCTCTTCTTTTTCATATGCATGTTCCTCACCATTTTTAGAGTGAGGCTGCTCTCACGGCATATTATCTTATCAACCGCCTACAGCCTACTGTGTTGGGGGGTGCTTCCCCGATATCTGTGTTAACTCCTACTTCGCCTATGCACTCCCTGCTCCTTAAAATCTTTGGTTGTGTATGTTATGTACGTGACACTCGACCACAAGTGACTAAACTTGATGCCCGTGCCCTAAAATATGTTTTTCTTGGCTACCCCCAACACTAGAAGGGGTATCGGTGTTATTGTCTCGCGTTGTATTGTTTTGTTGTGTCTCAAGATGCTACCTTCCTTGAGTCTACTCCATTCTATTATGCTTCTTCTCCTGTTTCTTCTCCTGGTCATGAGTCTCCTCCATATCCTCTATTAGACGATCTTCTTATCTATTAGGTTTCCACTGATGCTCCTGCAGCCTCTCCTTCACCGCTTCCAGCACCATTTCTAGCACCGCCTCCTACAGCACAACCCTTGAGTGATCCGCCTCCTGTTGCGCCAATTCTCTCGTCGGTTGATCCACTGGTACGTGAGCCCTCTATTGCTACTAGTGGCCCTTACCGCACCTGTCGGGCGCACCCCCGTTATGTTGAGTCCTATAAAGGCTTGTCCGCATCTTTACGTACCTTTATTTCTACAGTTGATACTACTGATATCCCTTATAGTGTTTCAGAGGCTCTCTCACATCCCGGTTGGTGTAGTGTTATGTTGGACGAAATGGCTGCCCTTGATAATAATGCCACTTGGGACCTTGTTCCTCTACCATCTAGTAAGCAAGCGCTCGGCTGCAAATGGGTCTATACAGTAAAGGTGAATATTAATGGTTCTTTAGCTCGCTTAAAGGCTCGCCTTGTTGCCAAAGGGTATGCCTAAACCTATGGTGCTGACTATTTTGAAACTTTTTCTCCGGACTCCAAGATGACTTTTATCTACCTTTTTCTTTCTCTTGCCGCGGCTTGAAACTGACTGCTTCATCAGTTAGATGTCAAGAATGTCTTTCTCCATGGTGATCTCCAAGAGGAAGTGTATATGGAGCAACCTCCCGATTTTGTTGCTCAAGGGGGGTCTGATATGATATGCCGCCTTCGTCGTTCTTTATATGGCTTGAAACAATCTTCCCGAGCCTGGTCTGGGCGGTTTAGTATGATGGTGCAACAGTTTGGTCTGTAGAAGTCAAGAAAAGATCTTACAGTGTTCTTTCGTCGGGCTGCTTCAGGATGTATTCTTCTTATTGTCTATGTTGATGATATTGTCATTATTGGCAATGACAGCATTGGGATTAGTGATCTGAATGTCTTTCTGCAGACATAGTTCCAAACTAAAGAACTTGGGCATCTGCAGTATTTTTTGGGGATTGAGATGGCCAGAGGAAAGCGTAAGATCTTTGTTTCCCAAAGGAAATATGTGGTTGACATTTCGCATGATGCTGGCCTTCTAAATGCAAAGAGTGTAGAGTCCCCCGTGAATCCGAGTGTGAAGCTTATTCCAGGTGACAGTGATGTGTTTCCTCATCCTGACAGGGATTGTCGAATGGTGGATAAACTTAATTATTTGACCACCATGACCAGACCAAATATTACCTATCCTGTCAGCGTAGTGAGTCAGTTCAAGTCTAATCCTCGAGTCCCACATTGGAATGCAGTGGTTCGTATCCTACGGTACCTCCATTCCAATCCTGGGAAGGGCTTATAGTTCTGTAACTGGGGTCACTTCCGTATCAATGGCTATTTTGATGCGGACGAGGCAAGTTGCCCTATTGATAGGAGATCTACATCAAGGTTCTTTGTTTTCATTGGTGGGAACCCAGTATCGTGGAAAAACAAAAAGCAAGAAGCAAGAAGCAAGATGTGGTGTCGAGATCTAGTGCTGAGGCGAAGTACAGATCTATGGCGTTGGCAACATCTCAAATTATATAGGTTCGACAAATTCTTACCGAGTTATATGAACAATCTACGAGTCCTACTAAGTTGTAGTGTGATAATAAGTTTGTAATCTATATAGCTACCAATCCAGTATTTCATGAGCGAACAAAACATATCAAGATAGACTGTCATTTCATCAGACACAAGTATAAGAAAGGCACTATCGATTTCGGTTTTGTTCGATCTGGTGAACAGCTTGCTGACGTATTTACTAAGGCTTCACTGGGTTTCGCGTTCAATACATTTGTAACAAGTTGGACATGATAAATATCTATACTCCAACTTGAGTAGGGGTGTTAATATATATTGCTTATTAATAATGTTATCCTATGGGTATACCCATAGTATCTATTGTAATCTTTCATATCTTAATAAATATATGCATACGCCTCACAATGAGGACGCACACTTTCAATATTTCTTCTCTCATATTTTAACACTGAAGATTCAAAACTATTGGGGATAGAAACAAAAAAACAGA
The DNA here is from genome assembly GCA_034768845.1 of Heliamphora exappendiculata. NCBI lineage: Eukaryota > Viridiplantae > Streptophyta > Magnoliopsida > Ericales > Sarraceniaceae > Heliamphora > Heliamphora exappendiculata. The sequence goes on along the minus strand of JAOTRH010000018.1, from coordinate 19,093,718 downwards.
TCTTCGACCGGGAATAACTTCATCTCTTTACTTTTCTATATATTTTGTTTAATTATAATTTTTTCTTTTGTTTGGCAAAGCATATAATGGCTTAACTTAGCAGTCAGGAAAATCTCGATGAAATGTCCTGTACATTCCATCCCAAGTATAAGTGGGCTCCCAAATAAGGTGACAGCCAAAGAAAAAACAAGTTTTCCCTACTAAATTACAAAGCATAAGTTCAAGAAAAAATGGAGTCACTGCTGCCAAAAACCTTGATTGATTGGATGTTTTGACAATCAATCAAATAATTATACAATTTGAACCATATTTAATCACAAGGAAGGAAAACATGAAATTTCATCATAAACAGAAGGAAGCATTAAGCGCCCCAAATTTGTCAGGAAAAAAAATAAAGGTATTAAACTTCAATTGTATGAACAAATTTTCAGAAAGTCTCTTCGGTATTTTTGTCTAAGAGCTTGTGCTATTAGCCAAGAGAACTATATCTAATATAGTTGCTTCTTTCTGTGCTTGGGATAAAGCTATCAACTTTCTTTTATAATATAAAAAATTCTCAACCACATCATGGGCAAAGTTAAGAGTCAAGTTGAGTTTCGGATGTAGGACAAGGCATTGAGGATCTTTTGAAGCTGATTCTTGTTTGGTTTCATTGCGGTGTAAGGCTAATATCAACTTGGAATATAGGGCTTACAATGGTTAATGGAAAGACTTAGGGCTAGGGCTATTACTAAACAAGAAAAGGGATAAACTTTGGGGCTGGTCTACATTAAATCATCACCCGAGCATGTGATCATCATTGAATAATTGAAAATCACAACTTTTTTGTCAATGTCAATGGTGATCTTGATAGCTATTTAAGGCTATAGATGATTATTATTCCAACTTTAAAGGGCAGGGAAGGGAAGGGAAGGGAAGCATTAGAGAAAAGGCACCTTTAAGGATAGTGCTTGAGGGCACAGAAGGGAGAGGCTGTTGGGTTAAGACTTGGGAAGATAAATGCAGTGGCATTCTGCCTTTTGAGGTTGGATTCTCTTTCTGCTCTGTGAAGGAGAGGAGGTTGATTGACAAACTATCTTTGTACCATTTCGACATGTGACTACCAATGATTATTCTTCCTTATCCATGCTCAGTCCTTTTTATGGTATCACTAAAGAAGTACAGGGATGGCAACAACAGCTGACTACCACTGTAAATACATTTTAATATCTAGATTATGCATCTGTTGCTACTAATGCAACTACCGGTGCCCATGCCTCTTGCTTATTATGTCTTCTAAGAAAGAACATCATGCAGAACAAAATCACTTAGCAAGTTAGATATTCCAATCAATATGCACACAGAACTGATCAATTAAATCCGGCTTTCACAGTGAGCATCCACTTACTCGTTCATTTTACTTTAATATATAGCAAGGTTTACCACATATTACCATAACAAAGAAGAAGGCATTCCATCAAACAGGTTAGCTACAATGCATAAAAACCATAAATGGGTAAAATACATTGACCTTCCTAGAGATTTGTAGTAAATACAATAGTAGCCTTGTTTTAGAAATTATATTTTACTCCTGAAGTTTCAAGTTACATTACAATTTATTCATTCCGTTAGTCAATTGGTTGTCAAATATACCAATATGCCAACTTTAACAATGTCAAAGTGTTAAATCCCTCACTCACTATATTTCTCTCTTTGTTCTTCATAACAACTTCTTGAACTACTGTGAGCTACCACTACAGCCGTCCACCATGCCAATGATTTTTTTTACTCCTTTTGTCTTATATTTTTTTTTCCTAACAGCTATCACTGCATCAACAAATTACATATATAGATGTGTATATAAAAAAAGATAATAGAAAGAGAAAACACAATTTTTTTGGTCGAATTTTGCATCTTCAACTCTTTTTCTATATTTGTTTTTAAAAAACACTTTTTCTATATATACCTTTGTGTATGAAATTTGATGGTATAGTAAAAGTTGTTAGTAGGAAGAAAACGCTAGATAAAAGAGAGAAAAAAGAAGAAAAAAAAGGACATTGACATGGTGGAGGACTGCAATGGTGGCTCACAGTAGTCCAAGAAATTGGTACGAAGAACAAAGAAAGAAGAATACGGCAAGCGAGAGATTTAAGGGGGCTTAAATTGACCTTTTAGTATTTTGACTAATACTTAAGAAATGAATAAATTGTAAATTCTAATTTATTTGAGATCTGGAACTTAAAAGTTTCCTCACTTTAAATTCTCACGTTTGAGAATTTTTAGCTGTTATCATTTTTTTTTTAAGAACAAGTGGATACAAGATTTTGGCATAAATTTAATTGGCCCTGCTAATTTGAGGTGTTATCACCTCTTTAGTTTTTGATTTTCTTTTTTTAAAATATCAAAAAATTAAAATTATTCATTTTGCAAAAAAAAATACTAAAAATTTAAAAAATCAAATCAAAAAAAAAACTAGCAAAATATTTTACTCTCATCATTTTTAAAATATAATAATACTTTTTATTCATAATTTATTTTTTACTGTTACTAATTATATATAATTATTAATATTAACTATATAAAAAAATAAATTATTTATTTTGAAAAAAAAATAAAGAAGTTGGCTTTTTATTTAAACAACTAATTTTAAAAAATTAATTTAAAATTAAGTTATTAAATAAATTATTTTAAATTTAATTTAACTTTTTAATTAAAAAAGGCAATGATGAGATTTATCTCTTAATTAATTGAGGTGGGTAAGTTAAGCCGAACACTTTTAAGATATAAAAAAAGAGTAGTTTACAGCAAACTCACCAATTGGTGGCATTATTGGCACTGTTTCGCCCACAAGAAACCCAATCCCCGGTGCTTAATTTCTTGAAGAAGGTCGGTAATACCAAAAATGGCGAATTACGTTTCAATTTCATTTGCAACGTCGATTTAGATTTCAGTGGGACCCAGCCATCCGGAAAGCTGCTGCCGGTGCTGGTGGCGGTACCAGCCGGTGGAAGTTTAGTACATGTCTTTTCGGTGGAAGAGCTTCTTCTTCTGGGAGTCATTCTGTTATCTCCGACGGGGGCGGAGGCGGGGGTCGACGCGCACACCATTTCAGAGTACATCGATTCAGCGGTTACAATCCGTTTGGTTCCAGTGATTTAAAGAGAAACAAAAGAACTGGAACTCAACTCTTCCCGTTTGCTAAAGTTTACATTTTTCTGTTTTTTATTTATAATAAATAAAAAATATTTTTTATTTATTTTTATAATAAAATAAAAATAAAATATATTTGATACATAAATATTTAAAATATTATAATTAAAATGTGATAATTAAAAATTATAATTAGAGTTAGTAATTATTAATAATAATAAATAATAATAATAATAATTTAAAGCGATAATAGTGCAAAGTGGTATGTGATGATGCTACGCATCACGAATGCACTGACCGAAAATTTTACCGAATGACTTCTGGTCCTTTTGGAGCTTAGCAATAAGGAGACGGTCAATGACCATCATTTGTTGCCTTTTTCATTTGTAAGCATTGTTTGGGATTTTGTTTTTTATTTTTTGTTTTTTTCCTCCTTTTCTAATTTTTTTTAAATTTTTTCAATTGGTTTAAATTTTTAAATTTTTTATTTTTTCATAATAAAACAAAATTAAAAGTATAATTATTTTAATTAAATTTAAAAAAAATTTACTAAAGACAAAAACTATTATAAAAACTTTAAAATGGCTTCTTTCTAATGATTTTTTTTTTATTTCTTTTGGTCAAGTTCTCATTCATAAATTATTCATTTTATTTAAAACTAAAAATGATAAAATTAAAAAAATATATGTATAAAAAGTATGTCTAATTTTTTCTTAAATAAAAAAAAATTTATGAAATAGTTCCCATTTTAATTAAAATTAAATACTTGAATTAGCTGTTTTCAAGTATTTATTTTCTTATGTTTGATGCTTATTAAAAGAAGAGGAATGCTAGACATCCCGAAAATTCTGACCGAAAAAATTTATCAAAGCATGTGAGTACGGAACTCCTTGAATCGAGCCTGAACTTCTTGTCGCCAGCGAGGCAGTTGATAATGGTCCCCCGGCAGCAGGATCTCGATGGTATCCACCCCAAGAGCTGCCGATGCTGATGCTCGTGGTCTCCACTCGCGGCGGCGCATGACCGCGATAAAGAGATGATCAGAGCGGCGACGAAGTACAGCGCGAAGATCTTGATAGAAAGATATGATGATGTAGCCATTGTTTGTACCCTAAATTTTATCTATTTATGTCTCTTGTTTTCTTCTTTCTAACTAGTTTCTCTCTTCTTTGTGCTGTGAGAGTCTCTCTCTCTCTCTCTCTCTCTCTCTCATTTCTCTCTCTCTCTCTCTCTCTCTCTCTCAACCAGATAACAGGGGAGGTAAGCACAAAAATTGAGAATATTCGCCGGTGGTAGTAGTGGTGGGAGGCGGCAGTTGCCGAGGAAGGGAGGAGAAAAGAAAAAAGACTAGTGAGAATGTTCTCACACACACACTAGTGAAAAACATTCTTAGAGTTCTTGACATTGAGAATGTTTTTAGAGTTGTTAACACTGAGAATGTTCTCAGTGTTTTTTACATTGAGACTGGTGGTGGTGGTGGGAGGCGGCAGTTGCCAAGGAAGGAAGGAGAAATAAAAGAAGACTAGTGAGAAGGTTCTCACACACGCACCAGTGAGAACATTCTTAGAATTGTTGACTCTGAGAATGTTCTCAGAGTTAACAACTCTGATAATGTTCTCAGAGTTGTTAACACTAAGAATGTTCTCAGTGTTTTTCACATTGAGAATGTTCTCAGTATTTTTTACTTCGAATGCAATTAATTTATTATTTCAGTCTTTTACATATTTTTATTATCGAAACAATTTATTAT
>JAOTRH010000018.1:19067029-19088739 GCA_034768845.1 Heliamphora exappendiculata | reverse complement strand
TATATATATATATATATATATATATATATATATATATTAGTTGAAAGTTTTATGAATCGGGTTACTTGTGTATAATGCCTTGTGTGAACTTCCCATATGCTCATGGAGTCTTGTGAAATCACGGCTTCTCTATGAATGCTCACTTGGGCCCTGCTGGTGGAAGGTGGTGGTCTTCAAAGGGGAAATAGTGGCCCCAGTGTAGCCTGGTTGAGGTTTTTATTTTGATGTCATGAATTGGCCTTTTGGGATTGAATTTGCTTATGGATTTAACTTCTTTATTATCATGTGGTTTTCTTTAAGATATTGAATTCATAAACGTAACTTTCAGTAATCTCCCTTGGCTTTGTGATGGTAACATTTGGCATACATGTGTATCTTACGTGTGGTTTTATTTATGCCTATTGATATTAAATCTCGATCCCAACCAATTCCATTGTATTCTGAATGTTTTTCTTTTGCTTTTTAACCATCAATTGAAAGGACTACTTGCATTCATTTAAGTCACTAATTGTCTCACAAGCTTGAGCTGTTAGAAAATAGGTTCAACAATGAATTATTAAGCTATCCAGCACTCTTCCTCACATGCGACCCTGCCTTACACGTGGAGAGAGAAATAAACTGAATAGTTGCACCAACACAATGCACTTAACAAATATCATAGGTAACACATATCACAAGATTTGAACTCAAGTCCTCGTGGAATTAGAGTTCTGATACCATATTAAGTCACCAATTGTTCCAAAAGCTTAAGCTATTAAGAAATGGGCTCAACAATGTATATCAAGCTATCCATCACACTCTATCTTGTTCCTGTGTTAATTTTCGTGCTACCAGTAACACCTTATTCATCATTGAATGTCATTCGCTCAGAGTAATTTGCTAGTTCTGATTCTGTGAGATTTTGTGGCAGTCGTTTCTTGCAATGCAGAGGCCCTTTTGCGAAAAGAAGACATCAGCTAGTGGATTCTACTGTAGTTTCAAAAATTAGAAGATGCATTGAAGATGGCGTTGAATTCCAAGGCGATTTGTTAAATTTTAGAAAAGATGGTTCTCCATTGATGAGTAGATTGCGCTTGACGCCTATATGTGGAGATGATGAAACGATTACTCATTTTATTGGTATTCAGTTCTTCACTGAAGCTAATCTTGATGTGGGTCCACTTCCAGGACCTTCAACAAAGGAGTCTACAAGAACATTTGATCGGTTCCGTTCCAGTCTTTCCTCTGACCATCCAAACACAGACGTGAACCGTAATATCACTCGAGGAGCATGTGGAATTCTGCAATTGAGTGATGAGGTCCTGTATCTGAAGATTCTTTCAAGGTTGACTCCAAGAGATATTGCTTCGGTTGGCTCTGTCTGTAGGCGACTCTATGAGCTAACAAAGAATGAGGATCTTTGGAGAATGGTCTGTCAAAATGCTTGGGGTAGTGAAACAACTAGAGTTTTAGAGACAGTGCCAGGAGCGAGGAGACTTGGGTGGGGTCAACTGGCAAGGGAACTTACCACTCTTGAGGAAGCAGCATGGAGGAAGCTAACTGTTGGAGGTGCTGTTGAACCCTCTCGTTGCAACTTTAGTGCATGTGCTGTTGGGAATCGTGTGGTTCTTTTTGGTGGCGAGGGAGTCAACATGCAACCATTGAACGATACCTTCGTTTTGGACTTAAACTCTTGCAAACCTGAGTGGCAACATGTCAAAGTGAGCTCCCCACCTCCTGGTCGTTGGGGCCACACGCTTTCTTGCGTGAACGGATCGCATTTGGTTTTATTTGGTGGATGTGGAAGGCAAGGTTTACTAAATGATGTCTTTGTATTGGATCTTGATGCCAAGCAACCAACTTGGCGTGAAATATTCAGTCTGGCCCCACCACTTCCACGATCGTGGCATAGCTCCTGCACCCTTGATGGGACAAAGTTGATTGTTTCAGGTGGCTGTGCAGATTCTGGAGTACTGCTTAGTGACACTTTTCTGCTTGATTTCTCAATGGAGAAGCCAATCTGGAGGGAGATACCAGTAGCATGGACCCCGCCTTCTCGGTTGGGTCACACATTATCGGTTTATGGTGGTAGGAAAATTTTGATGTTTGGGGGTCTTGCTAAGAGCGGGCCCCTCCGTTTCCGCTCGAGTGATGTCTTCACGATGGATCTGAGTGAGGAGAAACCATGTTGGAGATGTGTAACAGGGAGTGGAATGCCTGGTGCTGGAAATCCCGGTGGCATAGCTCCTCCTCCCAGACTCGATCATGTAGCTGTGAGCCTGCCAGGTGGCAGAATCCTGGTATTTGGTGGGTCTGTGGCTGGTCTTCACTCAGCCTCACAGCTTTATATCCTGGACCCCACGGATGAGAAGCCTACATGGAGGATATTAAATGTACCTGGGCGACCCCCAAGATTTGCTTGGGGACACAGCACGTGCGTTGTTGGAGGGACAAGAGCCATTGTTCTTGGTAGTCAAACAGGAGAGGAGTGGATGCTAAGTGAGGTTCATGAGCTGTCTTTGGCAAGCTCTGTTATATGATTTGGGATAAACAGAAAGCTTACTGTTGCCATCGAATGACGAGGATTCTATAGCTTCTGGAAGTCAAACTGTCTCAATTTACCAGTTCATGGAGGATTTGCATAATCTGAAGATGCTTGACAGACTTGGCTGTGGTCCACTCTTCTATAAGCGGCTGCCCTTATTGCATTTTCTCATAGGAGGTACTTCTGTCTCGCGATACACTTTTCTTTAAGTGACCTATCGTCCTAATTTTGTCAGGTTTGTATGGAAGTTCTGTACACCATACGTTGGACCATTCCCACAGTGTTTCAATAGATTGGTGGGGATTATATTATATGTAGGATTGTTTGTAAGCCATGTCTAGATTGGTGGTATTATATATATTCTAGATTTTAGTGTTTCAATAGGTTGGTGGGGATTTTATATATATATATATATATATATATATATATGGAGGTTTAGCTTATGTACTTGTTAGTGAACCCTGTGTTCGTGTGGTTCGAGTTCTATAAGTTGAACTAAACTCTACCCGTGATCACCCCACCTCGTGAAAAAACACAAAAATGGTGGGAGGGGGAATCTCTGAAAGAAAAGAAGTACGAAAAAGAGGAGATAAGCAGTGCTGCATGTGTACAAGTGGCAAATTGATTGCATCTTTATACGAACTAATAGGCTGCACTTTCAAGAGAATCTTATTTGGTTTGGCCCCTTCGGATGCAAAATCAAATGTTAAGTCGCAATCTGGAGTGGCCATTCATGTCACAATATCTGTAGATAGTGCCCCCCATTATTGGGTCCGAATCAAGTCTTCTTGCCAGGACACTGGTTGCTGGCACTGATGAAAATGTTATCTCTTATTAATAATGGAAGAGAAAGACAGATTCTTTTCACACTTGTCCTGATCCTCGCCTTCTTCGCCTCCAGTCGGTTATTAATCTTCTGTCTTTCAATGTATTGCTCCATTGTGACATTCCCTGTTTGCTAGTTGCTGTTCAATCTTTTTGATGTCTGAAGTTTTAAAGTTTTTGAATGTTGCTGTCAAGCCAAATGATTTTGATGTTCTGCTCTGAATAGATTGATTGTTTACTTTCAACATCTGGAATGACTCACAAGCATAGGATATTACTTATTTCGTACAATAATAACTTATGCACTAATAAACACATGACAAACTAAAATAAACTTTGCAATTAACAAGTAGAATAAAAGATTTCTCATATTTATACTGTTGTTTTGACAAAAAATGCATATATATGAAATTTTCAATATATGTGTGATTAAGCAATCATCTAGCCACAAACCTCCCATGCGATTGCACAATGAATTGTTACCTATTTCTTTGTTGAAAAAGCTTTTTCTACTGTTGCAATGGCGACTGGTAGAAGTAATTCTAATTTCACTAGTAAATGTACTAAAAGATATATGAAATTGATTTTTGTCTCTACGAATTTTTTAGCAAGGTCACTAGTTCTTTTTAGTTTTATAAAATCAGTGTAAGTACGCACATTAACAATATAATTCTCAAGTTAATCATTAAGCATTATGAGTTATAATGGAGAAAATTTACGTGAATATAGCTCAACAAGATAGCTCAACAAGATGAATCAATTGTTGCTTATCAAAAGCAAAAAAATATCTCTAGGATCTAAGCACGCAACACAAAAAAGAAATTTGATATTTATTTTTGTAAAATGGCTGTTAAGTTCTTAAAGTTTTATGCCATGATTATGTAGAATAGCTTAACGCGATAGCAATATAAAATTATCATTTGTGAAGTTTTGCATTGTGGTCACCTATAAATACGGATGTATCATGCACATTTAGGATTAAAAAATCGTGTTTGCCATCAAATGAAGATACTTCAATCAATAGTGTTTCATTAACCCCTATTAATATAAGTATTATTGCATCACATATAAATTTTTAAAGCAATTGTTTGGTGTAATTAATAAAATAAGTGTTAATTTATTAGCTACTCTTATAAAAATTGAACGAGTAATGGCCATTATGCATAGATTTTATCTGATGATGGGGCTAATTACTCTTTTGAATGGGGTCAATTACTGATTAATAATTTTTTTACTATATTAATTAATAAAAAATTCCCTAATGGGGACCACATTATTAACTACGATGTAGAGGAGCCATAGAAGCCACAGAATAATGGTGGGGGGTTTCAAATCTCTTTTGAATCTCCTCACTCTTGACTTGGTTCCTATTTATTAGAGGGGATTGAAGATAGATTTGGGGCCTCTCACCATTATTCTCCCATAATAGACAACAAAAACTAGCTACCAACACTTGACTTTCTCCCTACTCCCAGCCCAACCAATAGGATGATAGATCTTGTGTACCAGGCCCAAAAAAGGAACCTAATGTTCCTACTTGTTCTTCTTTTTCCTTTTTCTCTTTTTTTTTTTTTTTTTCCTATCTTCAACTTCTCTTAAACTTTCTCTACTCCCTTTATAGAGGTATTCATGAGTCGGGTTGCCTTTAGCTCGTTACTTGATTATATATATATATTTGATTTTTAATTTTGTCATTTGCAACCGACCAATGGGTGCGGCGGTTTTGACCCCATAATGAATTTGACGAATTCATGAGTGAGCGTGATTTGGTTTGACAGTTTAAATTTATTTATTTTAAATTTTTTTTGTTAAGCTCGTTTTATTTATTAGCTAATTATAATAGTTTTTTTAAATTAAAAAATTATTTTTAATAAATTTAAGCCTCAAAAGATTATTAATTTATCAATTAAACCATACATTTATCCAATTACATAGTTTTTACACAAATATTAAAGTAATAAAGAACTTAATCTTATAATAAATGTAAAAGTCCATAAAATTTAATATTTATTGGTCGGATTGAAATCAACGGGTAACTACACGTAAGATCCGTAACTTGACCACCAAAAAAAAAAAAAAATTTAAGTGACTCATCACCCGACCATATTATAAGTAAAATAATTCATTATGATATTAGTGGAATTGACTTGAACAATTTGAACGAGTTAGTTCAATCCATAATCACCTTACCTTTATATCTCTTTCTTTTACCCACATTACTCAATGTAATTTTTAAAAGTAGAGAAGACGTCAGTGTATTTGTCAGATATCTCGGGAGAAATCAGAGTAATTTACCCCAAAAAATATGAGTTTTTTTTATTATTATTATATAAGCCATTGCACAAGGAAGTGTTAATTTTTTTAACTTGCTTGAGATTTTTAATATTGACATTTTTCTTTTATTTTGTTGTGCATTTAGGGCAGATTTGATTGACATGATTAAATATGGAATTAGATTATATATTTTATAAAATTATGTATTTTTTATTTAAATTCAACAAGTAATGAGATAATTATGTATTAATTGAATAACTAATTCTACAAAATACAAAATATACAATGTTTAAGAGAATATGATATTAATAATTCATTTATTATTATTTCAATTGGATTATTTATCAAGTAAAATTATATATATTTTTATTATTAATTTAATCAATTAAATATGGTCTTAAAGTAACAAACAAAAGGATTTTTTGGGAATGTTTCGACTAAAATAACCAAAAAATAAATTGAAATCAATCTCAACAAAAGTGAAGGCCTTAAATGATCAGCCCACTTTTGTTCGGGTTCACTCAGCCAGCAAAAAACATTAACTCTTTGCACGTGCTCTAACCTGAGCCCATCCGTGCACACTCTGGACACGTGCCAAGGACGATAATTTCTTTCCTTTTCATCTATTTTCGCACAATTCTGTTTATTTTTTACGGGTTTTTTCGGTCTTAATAATAAATAGGGTAGAGATAATATTTTATCTTTTTGTTTTTGTTTGGCTTTTTTCTCAATTATATAAAATAAATATTTTTTAAATATAAATACATGTCTAAAATATATATTTTATAAATATAATAAGTTTAAAATATTAAAATATTATATTTCTTTCTAATTTTTTTTTCTATTTCTTACATTTTATATTTTTAGTTCTTTTAATTCGTCAACTATTATTTTTTATTTTTTGTTTACAACTCTTATTAATATTACTATTTTCAAGCTCAACCATTTCCATTCTGCTTCTCGCTACTATTTCGATATTTTTTTTTATACTGGTTCTATTCTTAATTACTTCTCTAATATTTTTCTTTGCTCCCGTCTTAATCGAATAGAAAACAGAGATAAAAGGGCTCATTCTGACCCGTCCTATTGTCATCTCTAACAAAAGTTAGCTTTGAATTCACTTGATAACAGTAGAAATGGTCGTTAGTGTTAAGACAACCCTGTGGTCACCTATGTGAAAATACCAAAACTGATATCCGTTGGTTTCTTGCTTCGCACCAATGTTGGTATTTTATTCTCTTTCCTAGACAAAAGCTAACGTTGTGGCACATGAAATGGCATCATCATATACTTTATGAACAAGTTTCTCTGGCGAATCTAGTTGACTATGGTTAAAGCCATCTTTTATTTTGGTCTTTTACTAGTTTTTTCTTGCTTTGTGCTTTTTTGTTTTGTTAGGAACATAACAAACTCTATGCAAAATTAATGAAAAAATAAATAAATAATAAACACGATTTACCTAGTTCGTCAAATGAGGGTTATATCTAAAGTTGCTACATAATTTTACTATGAAAAAAATATAAATTAAATTACATCTGAGTTGTCATAAGCTACAATATATACATTTAGAGTTACATGTCAATGAAAATTACCAAAAGTAGCTCGAAAAAATTTGTCTCCGAAGCACAACCTTTGAACCCCCAACTTCGAGCAAAGGGGTGTTGTTCCCTAACAACCCCCAATCTTAGCTCAAAGCTAACAAAGCAATGGCTTTGTGCCCCTAAATATTTTACAAAAAATAGGTCCCCAATTTTGCTATGCATCCTATTACTTATTAGAAAATTTTATAATATGTACTTTTTAATAATTTGTATTTAAATTTTAGTTATGATAATTTTAGGTTGTTGTTATGACAATTTTATAATTAGTTATGACTATTTTAAGTTATATAGTGAGCACTCTAATCTATTATGGTGTACATCATTTGGTTATTTTAGTTTTGACTTTTGGTTATTATAACTTTAATATTTAGTCATTTGATTAAGGCAATTTTGGACTTAGTTTATAGTTATCTCAATTTGATTTTTGGTTATCTCAATTGTGACTTTTGTTATACACTTAATAAAGGGTGCATATAGTATTACTCTAGTTATTAGGTGTCTACAAAAATTTTATTTATTCAAGTTTTTATATTATTTTTTTAAAATTAATGTGTAAAAAAATGTGGGGCCTTTTTTTAATCATTTACTTTGGACGCCCGGCTCTCCCGCCAATACTTATCAAGCTCTATATACTTTAGAGAATTTCAACCAAAAATTTAAAAAAATAAATTTTTTGTAAAATATTTAGGGGCACTTTAGTGCATAATATTTATCAGGCTAAAATTTTTATGCACTAAGCTACTTTAGAGGATTTAAGCCAAAAGCTACTTTAGTGCATAATACTTATCAGGCTCTATATATTTTAGAGAATTTTAGCTAAAAATTTTAAAAAATAAATTTTTATGCGCAAAGTCAATAAATAAAAATTTTAATGCGCAAGGTCCTGTGTAATTTCTCCCGAAAATACTCATCAAATAGATAAATTTATCTGTTTGCATATTAACACAGATAATACAAATAGATAAATTTATCTGTATTTTTATACATGCTTTTAATAAGACAAATAAATTTATTTATATTTTTACACGTGCTTTTAATAAAAGACAGATAAATTTATTTTTATTTTTTATATATATTTTGAAAAGATACAGATAAATTTATTTTTGTTCTTTATATATATTTTGAAAGGTATAGATAAATTTATCTGTATTCTTTATACGCGTGCTTACAATAAGACAAATAAACTTATCTATAATCTTTATATGTGCTTATAATAAGACACATAAATTTATCTATACAAAGAGTATTTTTATTTCAAAAAATTATACACGCATCAATAGAAGATCTTGCACGTTAAAATTTTTATAAGAATATATCTTACTCGTTAAGAAATATTATCTTAGATAAAAAATAATAAATAACCTATCAATTAGAATACTCACCAATTTTTTGTGTACTTTATTTTTTTTTTTTTTCGCTTCATGTTGCTCTCGTGCTGCTAAGTAAAAATAAAATAAAAAAAAAACAAAAAAAAAACAATGAAAATGTTGCCATCTATGTACGGATAATATCTCTATTATTAATATTATTATTTATGTGATACTCAAAATAAATGAAAAAAAATTAATACACATTAAATCAGTCATTAATCATTTATTTTCTTACCTAATTAACAAATTTAAGTCACCATTATTCAATTCAATATTCGTATCCAATTCAATTTCAAGGTCACTGGTCCCATCACGTAATTTAATGCGAACACAATGCCCTGTTTGAATGACATACTTATTTATTTATTAACAAATAAGTAAAAACATAAATAAATCACTTCGTTTGGGTGACAATTAGTTTATTTATTTATTTAATTTATTTTTGGTTATTTGCTTATTTTTTGCTTATTTATTTAAATAAGTCATTTCGTTTGGCTAAACTCTTACTTATTTGGTTTATTCGCTTATTTGTTTATTGACTTAAATTTTATTTATTTGACAAATCAAATGACGTTACTTATTTATTGACTTATAAGCCAAATAAATTAATAAATCATGTTACACAAATAGAACTATATAAATAATAGATATAATTATTCGGAAGTAATTATTACAATTGTCCATAATTTTTGGTGTTAGAATACTCTGGTCCTATTTGGGCTAAATTTCTAAAATTTTGTTTTTAAAAAAAAAATTATTTTTTGACTAAATTTTGTTTTTTTTAATTCATCTTGACGAGATAAACCGAAAAAATAAAAAAAAAATTAATCTAATTATAAAAAAAAACTCATCAAAGACGAAAATAAACAAAATAAAATTTAGCATATTGACTTATTTTTGTCTTCTCTAAATTTTTTTATTTTTTAATTAAAAGATTTTTTTCTATTGGCTCATCGTAGTGACAAAAGTCAAAATATATAATAATTTAATTAAATAATAAAAAATAATTTTAAATAAAAATAAACAAATAAATAATTATTCCAACTATGAGCTTTTATTGTTGAGTCCTATTTTTTGCTTGAGAACAAATTAATGAATCCCACGATGATGCCGAAATTATTGGCATTGCTTTTTCTTTTTCTTTTTTTTTTTGTATTTTCAAAAAATAAAATTAATAGAAAGTTTAAAAAAACACATCATTTATATACAAATATGCATTATTCAAGAATCTATATAAATATGCCATTAAAAGAAAGCAATCCAAGCATGAAATTGAAACATTCATTTTTTTTAATTAAGATCATGAATATCATGCATGCATTCTATAATTATTTGACTATTTTTTTATTATAATTTGGTTAAATTATTTTTTTTATGCAACTTATAACTATTGGATTATTTTTTTTATTTTTTAGAAAGATCAATATTCATCATAAAAAGCACATGATATAATAACCAGTAATTCTCAAGATATTGGGATAAATAACAGTACAATGTTACCAAAAGAAGATGATGAGCATGTCTTAAATTATTAAAATTTGAACACCAATTTTCGAACGCGAACGAAAACAAAAATCATTGCACACACTCAAAAAAAAAATCACACAAGAATTTACATAGTTCGGCACAATTTACTTACGTCAACGGGTGCGAGAGATAATCCATTAAACTATAAAATGTATAATCCTGAGATTAAAAATACTTTAAAACCCGACATCTACAACCCCGAGCCCTGAAACAAATTTCGTTTTTCCGTTCAAAAGTTATTCCCGTGCCCCTAGCATTTTTTCATTTCTCTCTTCAACTCTACTGTCTTTGATTTACTCTCAACACGATAATTAGAATTATAAGGTCCTATTTATAGGCAAATTCTAAAAATTCTAACCCCCATATAATTATAAAACCCAACACATATTGAATTTTTTATGAATTTATGACTCCAATCAAGCCTAAATATATGTAAATAAAATACTCATTATATGGGTTCACATAATACAAGACATACACCTAATAATCTCCATTTTGACTTGAATTTTGCAAATCACCTTGAATATAACTAGTGTCGATGTCGATTCTATCGTTATTGTCAATCTGCTACACTCAAACTAGTGTAGCCCTCATCTTTACTCCAAGATACCCGACACCTATTCATCGAGGTCTCATGATTGCTAATTATCTGTCAAATAAAAAAATCGCCATTTAACTTAAATCCACCTGCAACTAAAATTCCATTGATAATTAGTTTTTTGCCATTAATTGAACAAGATTTCTCTCGATTACTTGATCACGCTGGATCAATCTCAATCTAAGCCAATCTGTTCAATTCCATCAAATCATTCAGAACCTAAAAATTCTGACCGTATCGATGAATCCGCAGCGCTGAAAAATCGTAAGAGACACAATCTCCTCAAATTATTTTGTATATATGTACCAATATAGCAAAATAATTTTGAACCGTCGATTCCAAAACAAGTTGCCACACAGGATTAATACCCAAAGTTTCTTTAAGCAATTTAAAATTCTCCACCAAACAGGACGCGGGTCCATGCATTTAATTTCAAAAAAGTAAAAGATAACCTTGAATCTTGATACCGTTTCTTCACTGGCTTTGATACCTCGTTTCGTGCAAAGAGCTTAGCAATGCCCCTTCGCTTCTAATATTACTTGGTCGAAACTGCTACGTCGCAACAACGCGCCGCTTTCATCCTCTCTTTTTTTTTCTTTTTACGCTTAAAAAATATTATTTTTTGATTTAATCGAACTGAAATCAAAAATAATATCTTGCTTCCTTCTCCCACCACGGCTTTGATTCGTCAACTGTTAGCTCTGATACCATTTATTGGGATTTGAACACTAATTTTCGAACGTGAACAAAAATAAAAATTATTGCACACAAAAAAAAAAATTACACAAGAATTTACGTGATTCGGCACAACTTGCTTATATCCACGGGTGCGAGAGATAATCCATTAAACCTTAGAATGTATAATTCTAAGATTAAAAATACTTCAAAACCCGACATCCACAACTCGAGCCTTGAAACAAATCATGTTTTCTCGCTCAAAAGTTATTCCCGTACCCCAAATATTTTTTCATCTCTCCCTGTATCTCTACCCCATTTGATTTACTCTTTACACGATAACTATAGTTATAAGGTCCTATTTATAGACAAACCTTAAAAACCTTAACTCTCAAATAATTATAAAACCTAATACATATTAAACTTTTTATAGATTTATGACTCAAGCTCAGTTTAAATACATGTAAATAAAAAACAAATTATATGGGTTCACGGAATGCAAGACATACACCCAACACAAATAGCATGCCCTAGAATTGTAGTTGGATATATGTTTAAATATATTTTTAATTAATTAGTGTATTTGAATATTTTTTTAATTAATTAATGTCTTTGAAACTATTTTAACCTATTTTGTATTTAAATATGTTATAAAGAGATAAATATTTTGTCTTTAATTACATTTGTAAAATTGGCGTATTAATTGAAGAATCACATTTGTTGGATTTATTGTCTTATGCTCGTGGAGCATTTGTGAGCGTCAAAACAGTTCGAAATAAGATACAATGAGTTCGTTGGGATTCAGCTATTGCTAAACTAATTGCGTGCTCATTCCAGAGCATAAGAGTAACAGGAGTTTTGTTTGATAATAAACTAAACTTTTTTCTTTTGTTTTTTTTTTTAAATTAATTAAACTTTTTTGAAAATTAAATTTTTTAGATGTTCGAGAGCTTAGTCTTTTAATTGTATATATAATTAATTCATATGAAATTTTATCTCAATTTAATTAAATCACCGCAAATAAACAATACTGACTCGAATGTTTTGAGATATAAAAATAAAAATCAATAATATAGTAATATAATTGGGACGCCAATTCAGCATAAAGGAATGGGTCACTGTTAATGGCTCCATTAATCAGTAATTCAGTACTTGACAATAGCAAGAGCCTTGTTTAATGAGAATATACTCCACGCGGAAAGGAAGTGTAATAGGCGGTGGAACAGTCACTGCCAGTAGCTTTATTGTTTATTCTTACTTTTTTTTCTTTCACCCTTCTCGCTTTTGGCATAGTCGCCCCCATTTGGAAGGCTTGCACGACGAGCCATTAACATCGTAGTAGAATGCGCTCTTGATAATTGCATCGTTGTGCCTAGTTTGTATGGTGGCGCGATGTTTGAATTCACAATCGAGAAAGATAAGTATAAAAGGGATTTTGATTCTATCAACCGTTCAAGTGAAAAAAAAACACGTTCCTCAATAAGTTAATTAAGGGAAATAAAGACAGTCTCTACTCACATAAACTATTAAATTAAAAAAATTTCAACATTTCAAATTGTCACACAAGACAAGACAACGAGGTCGCCCATGCACTATTGAAGTTGGCGCTCTCACTTGAAGGTTACAAAATATGGATGGACGGAGGACTTCCCACCACGCATTGTAGAACTGCTTGCAAAGGAAAAACTTTTTTGTTAGCTGTTTTGGGTTTTTCATGTTTTGGCTTTTTCTCGCTCCTGGATGGAGGCCAGTGTTTGCTTTCAAAAAAAAAAAAATTATCACATAAGACAAATGCTATATTAATACATTTTTAAAATGTAATATTTTATAAGTCCATCTGTGACATCCAATGTTAGATGGCAACATTCTCATATGGGTGCAAACATAACATTTATCTACCATAACATTCACCTGAAATTTTTTAAAAATAGTAACCAAAAGAGTTTTCAAATCGTTTTAGAAAATGAAAACGATATACAAAACCTGAAATCGATATCCCATCCATTGCAGAAATATAAAAATAAAGATTTTTAATTAGTGAAAAGAAAATAAGAAATTTTTATGACTTGACAAATTTAATATTGTCGATTTCTTTTGTAGTTTTGATCTTGACAAATTAATTTTTATTGTAACACTCTTTATAATTTTGATTTTTATTGTCCCACCTTTGTTGCTGCGAAAAAGGTAAAAGAAAAAAAAAAGAGATAAGAACTTAGTTCTTTGATTCAAGAAAGAACACTAAAAATAAGAAGAAAAAAAAGGATAAAAACTTCAGTTCCTTGATTGGAAAATGAATACAGAAAGTATGAACCTTTTCTAAACTTATTAATTACCTATAAATACTAAGATTAAAGGTACCAAAGTTTTTTATTGATTCACACAAAATATTAAATAATTTGACAAAAAAGAAAACATTTTTCAATTTTTATTAGTCAATAACGGAGTAGTCGTAACATCTTTACAACCTATTTATAATAAGAAAATCTTATGTTAAGGAATCAATCTTCCAAGGAAGCTGAATTCTACCAAATCTCTAATTAATTAAAAGTTGGCAAAGAAAACAAATTTGATATCAATTCAAATTTTACTATTAGAAATAAATAAAAAAGTGTTAAAACATGCGGCACTAAATTATCGTTTGTATCATTCTCCTCAGCTTGAAAAAACTAATACTCGAGTTTCATAATTTGAAATAACTTGACAAACTGGTACTTGTCTTTTATCTGTTTTGTGTTTTAAATTAAGTTTCTCCAACAAAATTTTGCAACACAATATTTCGACCATATCTTTCTTACCAAAAATTGAAAAAATTTGAAATAGTTCTCTTCAAACTGGAATGCTAAGGAGGTCAATTCATAGCAGATGCAGTACTGATAATGGTGAAGCAATTTTCTTTTTGCCATATTTTTCATCTCTTCAATAATAAATATTTTTGCATAAAAAATTGATGAATTATTTCAATCTACAATAAGATATGAAATAATATTTGCAATAAATGGTCACTCAACTGCATCTTCTTCTAAAGGAATAAAATTATTGGTAGTTGCGAAATAAAATTACAATGATCAAAACAGCAATATGTTAAGACAAAAAGACGATTGACTCCCTACATGAGTAGTTTTTTCAATTGCTCAAATATCTCATGCATCATTATCTCTCTACATGAGTAGTTCTTTCAATAGCTCAAATATCTTATGCATCATCATCTCGTGCATACACACATCTTTTAAATATGTTGATTTTACATAAATATCAAGATTAAATGTGTCAAAATTAAATATGTTGATTCTACATAAATATCGAGATTAAATGGGTCAAAATTCTTTGTTGATTCACAAAGAATATCAAATTTTTTTTAAAAAAATACTCTTAAGTTTTTATTGATCAACAACTGAATAACCATAGGATACTTACAACCTATTTGTTATAGTAAAATCCTATGTGAAAGGGTATTCATCCCTTTAAATAAGCTGAATTTTACTAAGTCTCTAATTAATAAAAAAATTTGATCTCAACTCAAATTTAACTCCTAAAAAATAAATACAAAATACAAAAAAAATAAACACTAAAAAAATATTTTTTTTAAAGAAACTATAAATAAAAAGAGTGATGCAAACTTATTTTCCAAATTATCGCTTGTATCAACCTCCCAATCCCAATGACTTCAATTTTGTTTTTTCTTATTTAAAAAATTAGACGGCCAAACTCTCAAAAGTAGCCACTACTGCGAGGGAAGATTCTATTTTTTGAAAGTTGGACTTCCGATTGAAGCTTCTCTGCAAATAAAGGTCTCAAATAAAAAATATTTAAATAGTTGCATAAGAAAAAAAATTATTAAATTCCGTTTGTAATGTTTTTGATCTTTTATTTATTTATTTAAAATTTAAAAATATTATTTTATTTTTATTTTTATAAAAAAGTAAAAAGAAGAAATATTTTGATACATAAATACTCGAAAGTGGGGGTCAAAATTATGGCCGAAAGTAATAATTAAATGTGATAATCGAAGATAATAACCGTATATAGTAATTAGAGATGGTGGCTGAAATTGATGATTGTAGATAGTAATTAATGTTTTTTTATATTTTTTAAAATTGTTTTCAAGATGGAATTTGAAGGCATAAATTTTTTTTTATTAATAGATAAAAAAATTACTAAAAATAAAAAATAATCATTATAAAATTTAATTTATTAGTTTATTTTAGTTTATTTTTAATTTTTTATATTTTGATCAATTCTTTTTAATTTGTTCTGACAAAAAGAGTTCCAAATATATAATAATTAGATTAAATAATAAATATTTTTATAAAAATAAAAAATAAAATAGAACAAATTATTATCTTAAATCAAATAAAAAATAAACAAAAATGAAAGAAAAAAAGGACCCCACCCTCGCAACGCGTGCCTGTGTGTGATTAAAACCCTAACCATCCCCTAAATTCCAGTTACCATGACTGTGTTAAAGATGAGGGGTGTCCAAAAACTCAAAAATTGATGAATCAATTTAATTTGATCTCAATGGATTAGATTGGTTTGATTATGTGAAATAATGATTTGAATTTGGGTTTTGAAAACATTAAGTTGATGTAGTTAGTTTAATTTTCATGTTGAGAATTTTTTAAATTGATCTAACAGTAGATATATAAATCTTATAAAACTATTAGTTATATTTTTGTATCATTAGTTATAATTAAAAATATATAAATTAAAATTAAAAAAAAATAAAATTTAATCCGCTCAATTTATTCTCGTCCGATTGTTTATAGTCTATCATGCTGGTTGGTAGGTTACTAATTTTTCTCTTTAGAAGACTTTTTTTTTTTTGGGATAAAAACCTGATATCTTATATAAAAAAATTAAATCGCTCATAGAATAAAGTATATATTATTATTAAAATATTTTATTAAAAAAATATATTAAATTTAATTAAACCGCGATTCCAACCTTATTTGGATTAGATTAGAATGGATTAAATTAGTTCTAAAATATGAATAATTTGATTTGAATTCAATATTTTAGAGCAAGCTTTAATCAGGTTGATTATGGGTTAAGTTCCAAACCCATCCATATCATCTCCTAGTTTAGACTTGAGCGGCCTCAATCCCTCTTAAAGGTTCTATTCTATGGATTTTAAGTGGGTTTATAATAATGGTTTGAATTCTTCATATTTTAAATATTACAAAATAAATTATATATAAAAATATTTAGTTTGATATATTAATAAATATATTAAAAAATAACATTTAATTTTACAAGATGAACAATTTGAGTTTAAATAGTCGATTTTGTAAAATAAAATGGTTTTTATTTATATTCGATTAAACAAAAATTTTACATTGAAAGTTTATTTTGAAGGACTAACGAAATAAATAATTTAGACTTTTGGCGACTAACAAAAATTTGGTCGTTGAAAATATTTCCCGATAGATTTTTGCGACCAAATTGACGACTAAAATAATTGGTCAGTAAAATCTTTTGCCGACCAAATATTGACATTTTCCAACGAATTTTTTGGTCGCCAAAAGTATTTTTTTCTTGTAACAACTCAAAATGTATAAAAACTAAGTATTACCTGTGCCTAAAGGCACTACCATCATTCTTTTTGAGATTATTCACACATTTTAATAATTTCTTTAAAATCTCATTATTCTAAGTATTAAATGTTAAAAAAAATGACAAAATTTCTCTAATTTTCGAGAAATAACCTGTAATAAAATCAATCAACACAATATACACATACTTTGCATGAATTCAACAACAAAATCACAATTCAATTAAAACTATCATAACTTCTCATGTCATTTAAAAGCTCCAGTTTAAAATCAATAGTATAAATCAATTAAAAAAATAAAATAAATATTTATTCTAAGTATTAAACTTTTTTAAAAAATTAATAAATTTTTTTCTATTTTTTAAATAATTCAACGATTTGACCGTTTACCAAATAATCTTTAATAAATTCAAGCAACACAATATATACAAACTCTACATAGATCCCAACAATAAAATCACAACTCAAATAAAATCATCCCAATATCTCATACATACATTTAAAATCTCCAGTTTGAAATCAATAGTATAAACCAATTATAAAAATAAAAAAAATAATTATTCTAAATATTGAACTTAAAAAAAAAATTGACAATTTTCTTCGTTTTTCGAATAATTCAACGGTTTAAGCGTTTACTAAATAATATGTAATAAAATCAAACCACACAATATGCACAAACTTTGCTTGGATCCCAATAATAAAATCTTCATAACTTCTCATGCATGCATTTGAAACATCAAATTTCAAATTAATAACATAAACTAATCAAAACCTACTAATATAAATGAAAATATATATGTTTCTAAAATGTATATGTTTCACAAAAACCAAATTATGCATATGTTTCTAAAATGTGTATATTTTTAAAATGTATATGTTTAAAATAATAAGATTACTGTACTGTTTGCCTCAAACACTTGTATAATAAAATTTCTCTTAAGTTCTTACCAATGCAAATAATAAAGAGAAAAAGAACACAACCAAAACAGAAACTACCAACATTAACTCAAAACTTAATAATTTCTTAATTGATATTTTGTATTAATTTTTTTCTGTGCTCTTAATGTTATACAAATGCAATTTCTTAACATTTACGAAATGGCTTGTAAAAAAATAAGATAAAAAAAAGAAGTAAAAAAATGAAAAAAACAACACAAACCATTTGTATAAACAAAACAAAAAACAAAAATAGAAACAAACGCATTGAGCAAATCAATTGAACATCTTTGTGATTAATGGTATTGAATGGTAATTATTAAAAAAAAACAGTACAGTAATCCAACAAAATTTAAGAAATACTTGAAAGAACAATGGACACCGAAGAACCAACTCTTCATCACATAACAATTTATTCTATTTATAATCTAATCGGTAGAGTAGTTTAATTCATTTCAAATAAAAGACATTAATTTAGCACCAATATCTTAAACAAACACACATTAATCTAACAAATATCGTCTTACCTCAATTTGCCACTGGTTTTTGAAAACGTGATTCGGTACAAAAAGAAACGCAAAACTACCTAAACTAATAATCTAAAATAGCAAGAACATAAGTAGAAAGAAAGAGGAGATAGAGAATGAAAATATTAGACTTTCAATGATTTAAAAAAATATATTTTAAGTATTAAATTTTTTAAAATTCTTGGTAAAATTTTTCTTATTTTCGGATAATTCAATGGTTTAGCCGTTCAAAAAATAACCCGTAATAAAACAAGCAACGCAATATACACATGCTCTGCTTAGATTCCAACAACAAAACCACAACATAATTAAAATCATCTATCTTTTCATGCATACATTTAAAATCTCCCATTTCAAATCAATGACATAAACAAATCAAAAAAAGAATTTTAATTTTATAGTCTACACTAGGTGCAAAATCACTCAGTTCAGGAATCCACTAAAAAGTTTTTAAAAAAAAGTGTTAACATACCATGGTACACATCAAATGTACCATAAAACTAAAAGGCCTTAATCTATTGCAATCCTCCTGACCTGCGCCGTCATTAACAAATTGAACCCATAAGAAGAAATAAAAATGAGAAAGTGTCAAGCCATAAAAGAATATCAAGTTAATACCCGAGATTGACTGTGCTCCCATTTACAACCACATTTGCACTAAAATAATTGGCACGTAATCCTGTTTTTCAATCCAAAAATATATTGAAAACTGACTTTTTCAATATGGTTGGCCTAAGAACTTATCTAGTTTCTTTCACAAAATATCAGAAAGATTTTAAAAGTAACAGTAAGATCATTCTCAAATAGAGACTGCAAACTAACTTTTTTTCTCAAAGAATAAGCAAACTGATCATTCTCAAATACAGATTGAAAAAATTGAAATTATGACTTCAAGCAATACAATTTGTGTGTATTGATTTAAAATAAAAATATTTATGACAAAAAGCCATAAACAAGCTTGTTTGGATTTTCATAACTTTTTGTTGAACAATAAGCTAGAAGTTGAAAAATAATTTCTAACAAACACCCTTAAAGTCTTCTAAAAAAATTAACATTTTAGTCTCTTCAAGTTCATTCCCACATCTAAAAAGAATATTAATGAAATTCTGTAAGAGAACGCATTT
This sequence comes from Heliamphora exappendiculata, assembly GCA_034768845.1. Classification (NCBI taxonomy): domain Eukaryota; kingdom Viridiplantae; phylum Streptophyta; class Magnoliopsida; order Ericales; family Sarraceniaceae; genus Heliamphora; species Heliamphora exappendiculata. The sequence continues at coordinate 19,069,207 of JAOTRH010000018.1, read as the reverse complement.
TTCTAATCTAACACGGAGGTTTATAAATAATAAAAGATATTCAAAAGATAAAAAACAAAAAAAGCAGGGATAATTACACAACAGTTCACAGAAAATGCCTATAAATTGAAAGGAAAAAAACAAAACGATAATTGAAGAATAATGGTAAAGAAACAAAACGATTTGATGAAAAATAAATATATACAGCCATAATAGGATAAAAGCACAATAACATTGAAAGGAAAAAAAACAAAAAGGAAAAACTGACTATAAATTGCTGTTACCAGGAGAGTATCATGACATTTTCTGCACGTGTTGCAATAACAATATACTTTTTGAGTGCTTTCTTCACCAAATTCTTTAATTTCAATAACGTTACACATATATAGGCTATGTACCGTACCAACAACCAACATTCCATATCAAGTAGGCTATAATCTGACCAGCTTGTTAGTAAAAAGATATGCTTTGAACATGCTTTAGATGTCCAATAGGAAAATAACTTTAAAATTTCGAACGGGTCTGTCACTATAGCAGTACAAAAGAATTTACAACAATATCAATTTTTTACCTTACATCAAATTAATCATAACTGGACAAATTACAAGTTACTATATTACCAACTTAATAATGATTCGTCATGTCATCTATTTAATAGGGTAACCAAAGACAAGTATAAAAGATCTACTACTACCAAAGAAATTAAAATAAAATTACTGCATGCATAATCATTGAGTTAAATACAGTCACTGAAGTGGATAATAAAAAAACTGGCATACTTCTCTAATTTATTATGGTTATATTATTCAAAATCAATTTCCAAAATTAATTTCCTATTATGGGTATACACTCACTAAATCAATTTCCAATAAGAGATCACTATGGTTTCTAAAAAATTTGTAAAACTAAAATTTCACTCAAATACAACTAAATTGAGGCCACATAAAATTATAATATTGCGAAAAAGCTCAGCAAAACAAGAGAATACGTAGGTGAAAAATCTTTTTGGTTTGTTACTCACAAAAAAAATAAATACATGATATTACTAGAAGAAATGAAGATTGATCAACGATGCAGAGAAAAAAAAGATAAAGAAATAAAGAAATGAAAATTGGATATAGTAGCCCAACGATGCAGAGAAAAAAAGCAACAACATAGCTCCTAAATTACTTTAACAAGGCATGTACCATAAAATTCAACCAAACACGCATATCAACACATATATAGACAACAGATTTTGGTTGCTATTCTTAGAGTTCATCTTCATTACAAAAAATGATGGTAATAAAAAAAGAAGAGTATGTGCATAAAAATAGGGGATAAAACAAATGGTGGGTACCATTTCCTTTCTCTGTTTTGCTGCTGCTTCATGGTACCCCTAAATTATATGTATAGAAAATGAACAAAGTGAGAAAGAGGTAAAAGATGAAAAGACAAAAAAATAGCATGACTCACTCCCCCCTCCCCCACAAAAGAGAACTAAGCGCACACACAGAGAGACCCAAAATTGACTGGCCTAACACTTTCTTATAAGGTATCATGATTCTAAACACCAAACAAATGGCATCAAATCAACAAAATTGTGATCAAATTCAAAATTCTGACCAGGTATGGGGAACCCCAAATTTGGCAGAATTTTTCTTATTTTTCGGATAAACCAACGGTTTAATCGTTCACAAAATAACCTGTAATAAAAAATAACAACGCAATATACATAAACTTTGCCTAGATCCCAACAATAAAATTACAATTAAAAAAAAGAACAACAACGCAATATACACAGACTCTACCTGGATCCCAACAGCAAAATCACAACTCAATTGATTGGCTGAAAGAGTTTTGACCTAGTTTTGGGAGCAACATCCCAAATCTCAGTCACATGTGTGTCCGAATAGGTGATCAGTCTCTCTCTCCAAAATCAACAATTTGAAAAATTTAACTTGCTTAAAAATCCAATTAAGAAATTGAACAAAGAAATTAGAGACCTTATTTGGTCCCAAATTGTTTTCCCTTGAGACAACACGCAATGTGTAGCTTCCAAATAACATGGCAAAATTGCCAGATGTAGTATTGCATTAGTCATTGATCAAAAGCTATTATAAACATAAATGGGATTCACCATATTAATAGCTTGCGAATTCTGGTTTAATTCAAAACAATTTGATCCCAAATTCAGCAATTTTATATTACCAACTACAA
>JAOTRH010000018.1:19014738-19044506 GCA_034768845.1 Heliamphora exappendiculata | reverse complement strand
AAAGAACCAATGATGATTAGTAGAGGCCAACCTTATGGTTGGGCGAACGGGGTGCCTAACACCTTTTTCGATTCGTATCTTAGCCCTTGAACTCTCTTTCTCTAGTTAAACGCTTTTAAGACTCGTAGCCATTTTTATTTTTCTTAATTTTTCTCAAAAATTAAGTGGCGACTCCATTTTCAACAAAAATGCATTTTCAAAGTTTAGTTTTCATGGTGTTAAAAATATTTTTCAAACATCTTTGAATTCTTTTATTTTTAAAATATTTTTCAAAATAACCCTAAAATCCCAACGCCACAGTATTTTCTGGCGACTCTGCGGGAGATTGATTTACAAAATCAAATAAAAGGGCTCGACTTGAAAACATCATTGGTTCTTAATGTGTATTTCTCATTTGTATTTTTTCATGCATATGTATTGTTCTTGACACCCCCTTGCCTGGTCGACCCGATGCCCTGAATGTTCATCGATTTCGGGGATGTTGGAAAGGCTGGCAAGCCTTATTGACTGTACACTTTGATAAGTACAGTAAAAGAGCTCGAGCGTACCGTTTAACCATGTCCTGCACCACTCCAGGCATTGGAGGTATATACTCAGCTCTATTTAGAAGGTACCATGTTCGACTGACCAAAACTGACCTTCTGCATACAGTGAACTTAGAACTCCCCATTAGGTACTGCTAACCCTAGTAGGATTATGTATTTTTTTAATTGTATATTTTGATTGCGTATTGTTAGGATTGTTTGCTTCGCTTGGGCTAGTTTCTTTTTCGGGTTCAGCCCGGGCTTTTCGTTGTCTTTTGATTAGGTTAGCTTTTCACCTTCGGGTCCTTAGCCGTGCTTTGTTCTTCACCTTGTTTAGTTTTTACGCCATAGTTTTCTTCTCGGGATCATGCCCGTGTTTCGTTTTGAAGCCTCTAAGATAGTTTTTCTCTCTCTTCTGGGATCTTTTCGAGTTGTTAGTTCTATACCCCTGCCTTTGTTTATGCTCGTTTTCTTTAAATCCTTGTTATACCTGTGTGAGCTAGTTTCTTACTGTTATGCAGCCCGTTTTTTTTAAAAATCTAGATTGAACCAGTCTCTTGAGGGTTAGAACTATTTTTCCTACTCGAGTGCTATCTGTTTAGATAAACCTTCCCTCTAAAAGTTGGTCAATCTTCTCCTTAGTCGTCTTCCCAGGTCGTCCTATTGTTATGCTACTGGAATGAGCCCGGCAGGGGCATGATTTTAGCTTTCGTAATTATCTGGTTATGGTTCGAGTATTTGGGATGTTTGCTGTCCATTGTTAGAATTTTATCCGAGAAGTATCTGATATTGGTCATTCTACTTTTGGAATCTAGGTTTTTCTGAGGGTTTACCATGGAGCTGAGAAGAGTACAGTTAACACGCGTTTAGAAGAGATCAGAATCAAGAAAACTTCACAGAGTATCTGAACAGCCAACTGAGTTAGCTAAAATGGCAAAGAATGGGGTGAACTTGAATCTCTAATGAGAGCTATTACTAAGATACAAAGAGTTGTGGAGCAGCAAACCCAGGCTCAAAACTAGTGCCAAGCACAAATTCGGGCAATTCAGGCCCGTTAGTCAGTACTAAATGAGCAGCATGACGACCCAAATGGTAACGAAAAAGACTCTTGAGATGACAATTAGGTCCCCGATGGACTACAAGTTATTTCGCCACCACCACAGATCCCTCATTAGGTGATAGTTGAGGAAGAAAACATTGTCAGTCCAGAGAGACTGCATTGACTGAGAGGTTCAATCACATGGAAACGGCCCTTAGAAAGGCCAAGGGAGTCAAGGATTAAATGCTCAATGTAGGGGGACTTTGTTTAATCCTGGATGCTGAGCTGCCGAAAAAGTTTAAAATGCTTGAAATGGAGAAGTTCGATGGAACTGGTGATCCTAGAACCCATTTGAGAATGTATGTTGATACCCTCTCTCTTATAGGGATTAACAACCAGTTGAAGGCACAACTATTCTACCGATCTCTTTCAGGGGCAGCCCAGAGGTGGTTCCTCTCCCTAAATGTTGCAAAGGCCAGAACATAAGGGGACATCGCCACAGCTTTTGTCTGCCAATATAGCTATAATGTCCAGCTAGATGTAACCACTCGGGAGTCAAAGACCACTCATCAAGAAGGTAGAGAATCATTTGTGGATTTTCTAACCAAGTGCAAGGGAAAGGCGGTCAAAACGATAAATTGGCCAATTGAGAAGGAACAAGAGAGGAATGTAGTCAGGAACCTCCAGTCTCCACCGAAGCATTAGCTGATAACAAAACCGTTGTCTACTTTTGAGCAGATGTTTGATGTTGGAGTTCAGATAAAAATTGCGATCCATCTGGTGATGTCGATGAGGCTGAGCCGAGCCAAAAGTCGAGAAGATCTTACCCATCTAACAACCAAAGCCATCCCACGAACCTAGCATCTCGCTCTAATGAGGTGAATTTGCTAAACCCCCAGTTAGATCGACCAAATTCTTCACCTTCATCACCCCCTCCCGGAAACAACCAGCAGTCACAGTTGAAGAAGTCAAGGAGAGTTTTCACTCCCCTTAATATCTCTCTGTCTATGGCCTTGGATCTACTTGTCGAGAAAGAGTTGATAAAGCTCCTTGATCTAATGTCGCCTCCTAACCCTTTACCGCTACGCTACGATCACACCCAATAATGCTCATACCATCAGAGCCACTGACACCCAACCAATAACTGTCTAAACTCCGTCATGACATTCAAGATCTCATTGACAATAAGATCATCCTACCTCTGTCTACACTGAATGTCACGGTTGATTTTTTTTAGATTCTTGTAATTTTCATAATTCAAGTCTCAAGTTCGAGGGCACATCTGTCTGTGTACCTTCTTCTTTTTCTTTTAATTTTGTAATCCCTGCTCTCTTTGATATCAATAAAATAAATGAAGGTTCTGATTATACTACCTTGCTTGATTTGTTTTGTACGTTTTGTGATGATTTTCAATTTAAAGGGAATGTCTTCAAAGAATTAAAAATTTTAATAAAAAAAAAGAAAAAAAGAAATACGTGCCCAACCAATAATTGAAAAAACATTATCTGGGTAATGAAATTAACCTACAAATTGTCCAAATTGGTTCTTCGTCATCTTTAGTTGAACGTGAGAAATTAATGAATTTATTAAAAGAATTCAAATATGCCCAAAATTGATCATAATATTATCCAACACCATATCCCTTTGTATCCCGATGCCAAACCGGTCAAAGAGAAATTGAGAAGGATACGGCTAGAATGGGCTCCGAAGTTCAAATAAGAAGCCACCAAGCAGATCAATGCTGGATTTTTTTTAGTAACCAAGTATCCGAAGTAGGTGGCCAATATTGTGCCGGTCTTAAAGAATGATGGATGCATCAGAGTCTATGTGAATTTTTGAAATCTCAATAAGGCTAGTCTAAAGAATGACTTTCCATTATTGCACATTGATGTCTTGGTAGATAGCATAGTGGGACACGCACTTTTATTGTTTATGGATGGCTTCTCCAGGTACAATCAGACCTTAATAAACCCTGAAGATAGACAAAAGATGACACTCATTGCATTATGGGGGACCTCCTGTTACCGCATGACGCCATTCGATTTGAAAAATGCTAGGACAACCTATCAAAAGGCTTCAACTACCTTATTGCAAGACATGATACATAAGGAAGTCGAAGTGCATGTAGACGATATGATTGTGAAGTCTCAAGATCAAGACGACCATATCATAGTGCTGTAAAAACTCTTTGAAAGGATCAAGAAATACGAGATGTGGCTTAACCCGTAGAAGAATGGTAGAAGAATTTAATGAAAATGCTTCTCTTATTCGATGAAAGAAGACTACAAACTTTGTTCCATATACAAGGGTATCAAAAGAGGATAGCCAAAGCGCTCAACAAAAAAAGTTAAGACTCGAGACCTGAGAGAAGGTGACTTGGTTCTTAAGGAAATCAAAGTTCCTATTTTTTAGCCAAGGGAAAAGTTCAAGCCAAATTGGGCCGAGCCTATTTGATCAAGATTATTATGATCGGTGGTGCTGTAATCATCATGGATTTGGATGGTAACATGTTTTCTACTCCAATCAACTTAGACCAGCACACAAAAAAATTTGACCCTTGAGAGAAAAATAAAAATAAAATAAAAGCTCGTTGGGTTAAAAATCGAAAAGGCGACCTAGGAAAAAAATTAGAGCAGCCCGTACGGCCAAAAACTCGAAAGGGCGACCTTGGCAAAAGTTAGGACATCATAAAAGGAGAGTATTAATACCCAAGCGTAAATCGAGCTCGAACTACGTTACGACCTAATTCTACTTTTTGGGATACATAGGCAGCTTCTTTTAAGAAGTCTGGCCACATTATTTGTTTTAGCCATCTTTGAATCTGAATAATGATCAATGCAAGTTTATCTTTGAGTTTTGATAATAAAATTGTTTAATTGCAAGAGTCAAAATTTTTTAAATAATTAGGAACTTTTTTCAGATAAACGTGAAATTTTCATTACTTCAACTGCAATCACAAGGTTTTGGAAATAAAGGGCGGGCACGCTAGTCCCAAACTCTAAATAAAAAAGAAAGATTCAAAATTCTAAGAGAAAAATAGATCTCTCAGATCTTCCTTCTCTTTACTACTTGTTCTTTTCCATCTTCTTTGTTTATGCTCTCTTTATCCTGAACCAACCACGCCTCGTACTTCTCGAGAAACTCAGTGTGGGGCAGCCCCTGCATCTCCATCAATGAACGGGATGGCCAAGCCTTCAGATACCGTGCTAGAAATGGGGACTAAAGGGAAGATGAATTAATACGACCCCATACGCCGTGAAATATGATCTGATCTCGACCAAATTATCTCATGATCTAATGTGGATAATAGAAGGCGGACAGCCGTAGACCAATCAGGAAGACATCTGAATGGTCCATAATGATCAAAGTCATAAAAGGGATCTGCCACTAGGATCACTATCAAGTAATGTCTATTTCAGTTAATAAAGAAAGATATTGTCTCAAAACTGCCTCAGTAGTGCATATCGAATAAAAAGGACGATAAACAAAAGCAACAGCGTTGTATCCTTTTGAACCCTATTTTTCTATAGAAGAGTTACTTTGTCTATTAGCCAGATTTGAGAAGAGAGAAGAGAGAAAAGAGGTAAGAATCGAGAAAAGTCAGCAAAATGAGAGATATGTGGAGATATTGGAAAATGGAGAGAAGAGCGGTAAAATTCGAGAGAAATTAGCAAAAAGATAGAATAGCAGAGAAAATGAGAGATTTGACTTTTACTTGGAGAAGTAGAGGACAACCCGCAAAAGATGTGGATAGCACCAGGGTCTAGGCCAAAACTAGGGGTACAAAGCCCTTCTCTGCCCTTATTTGCTCAGCAATGTCTATTAGAATAGTGCTAACTCGGCCGTCACAAGAAACTAGAAGGCACCGGGCAAGCAGACAGATGCACAGAACATAACAGCACAGCAACTAGAAGCTAAAAGGGCACCGATAGGGCAGCGTTTGTGTCCAGTGAATCCCCATGGACGAATAAAGAAAACCACTTGGCCAGTCAGACCACAAGGATGCATGATGAACATGGAAGGTATTAGCATGAACTCATGTGGGACGAAATTAAGAATGATGGTGAACTCCTCTATAGTAGGGCATAACTCTTAAGGACCAAAACAGAAAACATGAGCCCTTGGATCCTGAAAGCTGTGTAGCAGCCCTCAGCAATAGTTTGTTGAACCATGCCCTGGTGCGCCAGGCAAACTTCATTTAAATCCTAGTCATATGCGAAGCATTGTCTAGGTCATAGGTTCGTAAGACGACCCTTAGGTTCCCTAAACTCTGGTGAGCCAGGCAAATCTTTCAAGCCCGGGAAGACTAGGCAACCTAAGCCCTGGTGCGCCAAGCAAATTCTTTTAGCTTTAGGTTCATGTGTGTGTGACGATCCTTAGGTTTTTCATGTCCTAGTAGAAGACTAGGAACCCTAAACCTTGATGCGCCAGACAAACCCTGCACATCCTAGTAGAAGACTAGGAACCCTAAGCCCTGGTGCGCCAGGAAAATTCTTTCAACCCTAAGTTCGTATGTGAGTGACAATTCTTAGGTTTTTCTTCAAATTCTAGTCCATAAGGTGTCTAGGTCCTAAGTCTAGAAGGTGTCTTAGGTTTTCTTCAAACCCTAGTCCATAAGGTGTCTTAGGTGTCTTAGGTTTTCTCCAAACCTTAGTCCATAAGGCGTCTAGGTCCTAAGTTTAGAAGGTGTCTTAGATTTTCTCCAAACCCTTGTTCATAAGGCGTTTAGGTCCTAAATCCATAAAGTGTCTTAGGTTTTCTTCAAACCCTAGTCCATAAGGCATCTAGATCCTAAATCCAGAAGGCGTCTTAGGTTTTCTTTAAAACCTAGTCCATAAAGCGTCTAAGTCTTCTAGTCTTTTAAGTCTAGAAGGCGTCTTAGATTTTTCAAACCCTAGTGTGCTAGGCATTCTATCCCTCAAGCCCTAAAAGACTAGGTAACCTAGGCCCTAGTGAGCCAAGCAAATCTTTCAAGCCCTAAAGATTAGGCATCCTAAGCCCTCTTGTGCCAGGCATACTTTGCACATTTTAGTAGAATACTAAGAACCCTAAGCCCCAGGAAACTCGGCACCTTAAGCCATGATGCGCCTGGCTAATCTCTCAAGCCCTAGAAGACTAGGCATCTGGTGCGCCAGACAAATCTTTCAAGCCCTAGAAAACTAGGCACCTTAAGCCCTGGTACGCCAGGCAAATCTCTCAAGCCATAATACGCTAGGTATTCAAATTTTTAGGTTTTAACTCGACCAATTAATTCGTAATTTTCTCCCAGTAAATTTAATTTTAAATTGTAATTTGACTTTTAATTATTTTTGTCCCACGCTTCGTCCCAAATTTTTAGGTCTTAACTCGACCAATTCATTTGCGATTATCCTTTCCGGTAAATTTAATTTTAAGTCGTAATTTGACTTTTTATTATTTTTATCCCACGCTTTGTTTGAAATTTTTTGGTTTTAATTTGACCTATTGATTCGTGATTGTCCTTTCCAATAAATTTAATTTTAAGTCATAATTTGACTTTTAATTATTTTTATCTCACGCCGCGTCTCAAATTTTTAGGTCTTAACTTGACCTATTAATTCGTGATTATCTTTTTCGATAAATTTAATTTTAAATCATAATTTGACTTTTAATTATTTTTATCTCGCGTATCGTCTCGAATTTTTAGGTTTTAACTCGACATATTAATTCGTGATTATCCTTTTTCGTTAAATTTAATTTTAAGTCGTAATTTGATTTTTAATTATTTTTATCCCGCGTTTCGTTCCAAATTTTTAAGTCTTAACTCGACCTATTAATTCGCGGTTATCCTTTCCGATAAATTTAATTTTAAGTCGTAATTTGACTCTTTATTATTTTTATCCCGCATTTCGTTCCAAATTTTTTAGGTCTTAACTCGATTTATTAATTCGCAGTTATCCTTTTCGATAAATTTAATTTTAAGTTATAATTTGACTTTTAATTATTTTTATCTCGCGCCTCGTCTTGAATTTTTAGGTCTTAACTCGACCTATTGATTTGTAATTATCTTTTTCGATAAATTTAATTTTAAGTCATAATTTGACTCTTAATTATTTTTATTACGCGCCTCATCTCGAATTTTTAGGTCTTAACTCGACCTATTAATTCGCAATTATCTTTTCTGATAAATTAATTTTTAAGTCATAATATGACTTTTATTTATTATTATTTCGCGCCTCGTCTCGAATTTTTAGGTCTTAATTCGACCTATTAATTCGTGATTATCCTTTCTAATAAATTTAATTTTAAGTTGTAATTTGACTTTTAATTATTTTTATCTCGTGCTTGGTCTCAAATTTTTAGATCTTAACTTAACCAATTAATTCACGGTTATCTTTTTCGGTAAATTTAATTTTACAGTCGTAATTTGACTTTTAATTATTTTTATCCCACGCTTTGTCCCAAATTTTTAGGTCTTAACTCGACCTATTAATTCGCGGTTATTCTTTTCGGTAAATTTTATTTTCAAGACGTAACTTAGTTTTTAGTTATTTTTACCATGCTTTCATCCCGAATTTTTAAGTCTTAACTCGACCTTTTAATTTGACGTTTTTCTCGTCGGTCCTCTTTATCACTCTAAATTGACTCATCGGTTCTCCTCATGACTCTAAACTGACTCGTTGGTCCTCTTCATGACCCTAAACTGACTTTCTCCTCATGACCCTAAACTGACTCATCGGTACTCTTCATGACCCTAAGCTGACTCGTCGTTCCTCCTTATGACCTTAAACTGGCTCGTTGGTCCTTCTCATTACTCTAAACTGACCCATCGGTCCTATTCATGACCCTAAACTGGCTCGTCAGTCCTTCTTATGACCGTAAACTGACTCATCGGTCCTCTTTATGACTTTAAATTGACTTGCTTGTCCTCCTCATGACCCTAAACTGACTCGTCGGTCCTTCTCATGACCCTAAACTGACTTGTCAGTCATGAGGTGTCGGTCCTTCTCATGACTCTAAACTGACCCTAAACTAAACTGACTTGTCGGTCCTCTTCATGACCCTAAACTGGCTTTCCAGTCCTTCTCATGACCCTAAACTGACTCGTCAGTCCTTCTCATGACTCTAAACTAACTCATCGGTTATGAGGTGTCGGTCCTTCTCATGACCCATCGATCCTTTCATGACCTAAAACTAATTGATATTTTTCTCGGTCTGTGTTACAACCTCATAACTTTCTTGCATTGTACATGTTTTTCATTACATCGTACCAACATCTGCATTATGTTTCTTATCTTGCATCATTGCATTTTACCTCGTGAATTACATTTTTTGGTCTGATTCCTAGCAATGGGGTACGTAGGCAACTCAATGGAAGTTCGAGTACGACCAACATCATACGCATGCTTATATTCTCACGCCCCGACCCGGGGTCACGTGAACTCTATTTAATACCCCAACTTTTGGTTATAAACTCCTTTAACCAAACGACACTAAATCCAGCAAATTTATCATTTTTCGAACTCTACCTCAAAATATTCTCAGTATATTTTCTAAAAATTTTGGTAAAATTTTTTCTATTTTTCAGATTATCCCAAATTTTCTTGTAAACCTGTCAAACTCAATTCATATATATATATACTCATGCACCGCCTGGAATTCAACTCTCAAACACAATCAAAACTACCACAACCATTCATTTCCAACTATATCACAATTATACCAATACCCAAAGAAAATGAAACCATATAAACTTAAACTACATCATAATTGATAGCCTTCACTTCCTTATTACCGTATTCATCTCCATGCGACTTAAAGTATACATAAGTCTCCCTAGATTTACAAGTTGATTATATTCATCCAACACAGTCTCATTATTTCCATGAAGTTTCTCAGTACAATACTTTGAAGCAAATACATGAGATTTGAACAAATATATATATGATCACATTTATAAAACAAAATAATAAAATTTGCTCCTTTCTTCCAATGCATTCTTGAAGATTCCAATATATGCTTACTCTTCTCTTATCAACACTTGAAAAAGGTTGTTTACATACAACTTGAGCCAAAACTCGTAGGATAAGACTAAAGAAAGTGCAATGCATGGTTTGTGAGGTGTGGGTGAGATGCCTTGATGCAACAACAAAAAAATATTTTCATAACTTTGTTATAACCCATACATATTTTAAATTTAAAAGAAGCTATTTGTTCATTCTTATTCTTTTTTTTGAAACCTATTAATCCTTTCTATCAATTCACTTCTTTAGCATCATATTTTTTTCCCTTTTTATTATCATTACATGTTCCACCACTTAGTTCTCCTTCTATTATATATATCTCTTATTATCAATAAACCATATTTCTTATTATCAATTATCCCACTTCTCTTTCTTATTTAACCATTAAATTTTCTTTATGTCTCTTTTCTTTTTATTACATTAATTACACATTCTCTTAATCATTCTTTGATTCCTATTTTTGTTGCTTTTATTTTCTCTTAATCAATTTCCCAACTATTAATATACATTTTATTCAAAGTAAAACCATTATTTTCTTTCACATTCATCAATTCTTTATCCGCATTTTACTTTTATTTCATCAATCAAAATACTGAACCGGCATAGGGTGCAGCTTATAGAAACTCCTTCATATTCTCCCAATAGGCTACTCAAAGCAATTGGTGAATAGATAGCTCTATAACTCACCTCTACAATCATCAAATACCAACGTTGGGTGCAGCTTATAGAAATCCCTCTCTATTCTCCCAATAGGCTACGCGAAACTATTGGTGAATAGATAGCTCTACAACTCACCACGACACAATCAAGTCCGTTTTACGGGGGCTAACCCAAGGAAACACGGTACCCAGCTTGCACAAGTTTCCAATTTTTCACCACGGAGCTAGTCAAGCCCAACTTAATCACATCCTTATCAATCAAACAACTGTCGGTTCCATATTCGATTAATGCAACATTATCTATTAACTACCGGAAGTCCATCTCTCCAATTTAATTTCACAATCAGATCATATTTCCAATTTCAATTCAAAATCAAATTTTCAATTACAATTCACTACCATATTTCCAATTCCATATTCACAATCATTTCTCCAATTCCAATTCACCATCATATTTCCATTTCCATATTCACAATCATATTTTCTTCAATATTCAATTATCATATTGACAATTCACTTTCTTTATCTGTTGTATACATCTTTACTTTGCTCAATTAAAATTAAAAAAATCTCAATTCATACGTTATAGCAGTTCCTTTTAAATATAACTTCAAATAAACTCAAGATTTATTGAATCATAAGTCTCCAACACAGTTTCATGAATTAAAGCTACATTCCACAACTCAAGTTTCTAAATGGTTAAGTTTTCCATGATAAAATTCCCAATTTAACACAATGGGTTATAAGCCTACTCATGTTTGATTTCTTATCAATTAATCCTCAAATTATCTGTTTTTGATATAAACTCGACAATTTACTCATAGTTCATTACATCAAAAATTTCAGGCAATTATTCACAAATTCCCAACTTTACATCTCATCCAATTCTAAAGCCCCAAATTCTTTCTCAAGAAATCAAATTGTAAGCCAAGAAATCTGTTAATGTTGTCCACAATTTTCTCGTACTCTTATTTTGTCTACCAATTTAACACAGAAATCATACATCGATAAGTCGAATTATATACTTTTAATAACACCCCTTCCCCCATTTTAGCCTCATTTTCCCATCTATTATGAGATCACCTTTTTGGGCTCAATTTGATTATATACAAAGCATTCTATTCACCTTTTATGTAATTTATGTCCACTAAGTTTCAAGTGTTATTTCTCAATCATGGATTTAGTTTAAGAACCTAACTTTAACTCAAACACAACGTTAATTAAATTCTTATTTCTTTGTTAACTCACAAATTATCCCATATTTGATTCCCAAATCATTACTAAGCATGACTTAGATTATCGCTTTCAACATCAATCAATTAGTTTTTAACTTGACCTCAGTCCCTTTATTTAACCTCAATTTATTGACTCCAACTTCAAGCTTTAAGTTCCTACCCTTCAAGTGCATCACATTTTCAAATTAACAATAATTCACTATTGAAAGAATGTACAACTCAATGCTTTGAATCAAAGTTTATAAGATTCAAACCCCCAGCAAACATAAAAATTAATCTCTTCCTATCAACTTCCCACTTTGACAAGTTCGTTACACACTCAACTTAAGAACCTCCAATTAATTCATACTTTGCTAAACTCCAAGGGACCAATAGCTCTCTAATTAACTAAATTTTCAGGAAATTTATGTTTCACAACAACACATCTAGGTTCTTCTACTTCTTCTCAACAATCAGGTTAGCACTACTCATTTGTCCCTTCGTTCACAAGTTAAGTATCACAAGGTTCATCCACATTCTAAATACTATCTAGGGTTTGGGTTAAACCTTCCGAATCTTTTAAGTTTTAATGTATTCTTATTAATTAAATCATCACAAATATAAAAGCATTAAGATTATTCAGAATCCTACCTCATTGAGCCGTAAGCCCTAAAATTTTGCCCAATTTATGAGATCATAGGTTCGGCTCTCTTTGGATTTGGCTCCTCGATGCTTCAATCGCGATGCTCTCTTGGTAGGGTACTCAAATCCGAAACGACATCATCCAATTTCATGTTTAAGTTGTTCAATTTCTCAGGAGAAGATGGACCTCGTGTTTAAGCTCCACAACCATGGCGAAAAGAAAAACACCCAAATAAGAAAAAAGATAAGGGACAGCGCCGAACAAGGGTTTCAACCCCTTCTTGGGAGAAACCTTCGAATCCTTTCTACTAGGAACAAAGGAATTAGAAATCTTTAATCCATTATTTGATCCACGAATGAACTCTTCCTCGTTCCTGATTGAGCCATTAGGGCCTCCCGTCTTCATGCGAACATCGGACATCTAAGCATCGTGCCATGCGAGGCGGAGCATGATTAGAGCGCAATTCTTGCAAGAGATGAAAGCGCGGAGATCTCGACGAGCCTTGTCAATTTTCCTTAGGTCCTCTGTGTCGACTACCGGCATCACCATCGGAACTCTCTCTCTCTCACTCGAAACTTTGGGAATCAAATATGGCGTAATGAAGATGATTGAGAAGAAGATACCAACGGTTGGGGGTTTCGGGTCTGATTAGGGGGGAGAATACCTCTCTTTTATGCTTTTCTCTTCTCTCTCGATCTCTCTCGATGTCTCTTTTGGTATCTTTCTCTTTCTGCATTTCTCCCGAAGCTTCTCAGCTTCGGCTGAGAGGCTTTCTCATTTCTCTCCCCCCCCCCTTTTTTTTTTAAATCTCCCAAGCTCACAAATGTATATTTTTGATAATATTTATACTTTAACTAATAATTTTATTTTACTTGAGTTAAATCATTAATTTAATTGAATAAATAAATTTAAATCGTCATTATAAAATTAATCACAAATTAATATCTTGAGTTCTCACACATGTCAATAGTGTACAACGAATCATTTCCAATAATTTAATTACGTTGAAAATAATTACTCAAAATAAAAACGTGTCGGGCCACTACATATATGTTTTTGGCCTAAGATTGATGGCTCGATCAAAATGGCTGTTGTCTTTGGTTCTTTAATATAACTTGTATCACACGTTGCTTTACAAGTTATATAAAAGAGGGGCAATTATAGACACCCAAATTTGATCCCGCCCAATCTTAGGTGAATCAGATGATGAAAACAGATAGAAGGGTACTTTAGTTCCATCCTCGGAAAGTGATCCAAGCTCGGTATTTGAATTCAGAACCTTCAAATCGAAGAAATTTTGTCGAACCTTCGATACTTGCTGTCTAAGTAAGGCGACCGCCATGTTCATTGTGCCGACCGCCAATAGAACCTCTTGAAAACTCTAGTCAAAAGTGGCGACCGCCACCTCCAAACTAGCGATCACCAACTTGCATTGTGGCAACCGCCAATAGAACCTTATGGAACCTTTCAAAAACATGGCAACTGCCAACTTGCATTGTAGCGACCGCCAATAGAATCTTGTAGAACCTTTCAAAAACATGGCGACCGCCAAGTTCCATTGTGGCGATCACTAACTCCAACGTGGCGACCACCAACTCCAACTAGGCGACCGCCAACTTCAACATGGCAACTGTCAACTCATGACCTGGCGACCGCCAACTTCAAAAAACCTTGACGTGTCCCAAAATGTGTCAGCATCTCATTGGTTGAAGAATTCTATAAATACTGGACCCCCTGGTACGTTTTCAAGACAAAAAATTAGTGAGAAGTTTAGTGAGAGAAGTTCTGCCTAGTTGTCGAGCAATTTCGAGTCCTGACGCCGAAACCCTACTGAAATATCGAAATCCGAACCTCTAACGTCTACTTTGAAACCTTAGCTTGGATCACAATTCGAGAATTGGACCATTAAAGCACATTCTCCCGATTTGAGGATTCTTTAGCAATCCAGGTATTCTGTTTTGATCTCCGATCTTTCTAACTCTATTTTCCCTCTTTTGGAGTGATTGGGTTAAAATTCAATTTCAATTTATATTTTCCTTTCATTTACATGGTTAATCCTATTTACTTCATAAAATTTAGTTGTTTAGTTATTAATTTCCTCACACTCACATTTAGTACATTGTTATTTTATTTGTATTCGTTAATTAGTGCTAATATTTTTTTGGCAACTACAACTTATTGATGTTGATAGTTGTTATAAAAAGCACTTACATTGCATGAATGTAATTGCCAATATTGCATTCATATCCTCCAATTAAAATAAATTGTGCGCTTATTTCCTTTTTATCTCTTCCTTTTATATTAGTTTAAAATTTTTTTATTAGTTATTATTTTGATGTCCCTTTATTTTCAGCATTAATTTAATGTTCTTTTTTTTTATTTACTTCTATTTCTTTTGCTTGCAATGTAGCTTTAATTTCATTTCAATGCACATTTTTTTTTTCTTCTTATAGTATTAGCTTAATGTTCCTTCATTAGCCTTTATTTTCTATTTTTTTTTTAATAGTAGTGTAATTTTCTTTTCTAGCTTCTTATTTATTTATTTATTTATTCTTGTAATGAAGCTTTATGTGGTTTTATTTTTCTCTCTAATGTTTCATTTCTTTTTTTTTCTATAATTTTATTTTCTTTTTATAGTACTTATTCTATCTTTCTTTTTCTTTTTTCTTTATTTCATTAAACCTAAAAATTATAAAAAGTCCTTTAAGCTAATTTTTTTTCCTTTTTAAATATAATTCTCTTCTTTGTATTTTTTTTTCCTTTTGTTTACTTTTATCTATTTTTAAAAAAATGTAAAAATTAAATAGTTTGGTTTTCTTTTTTATTAGTTTAATAACATGTTCTAACTTTTTTATTTTTAGCATAATTCTTTTTTTGTAAATTTTTTTTTCTTTCAAATATTTAAATTCTCTTTTGTTATAAGGCATTTATTTTTTGTTTCTTTGTTAGTAAACTCTCTTTTTTTATATAGATTATGCATATTTTATTTTACATTTAGTATTAAATATTCATCATATTAATATTTCTCTAAATATATGTTTTAATATGCATGATTTTGGTTATTTTGAAATCATGTTTAGGATGGTTTAGTTTATTTTTTGCTAGCAATTCATGTTTAGGTAATTTTAACAAATTTTAGCATATTTTTGTTCTTTTATTTAAATCATGTTAGTTTAGATTGTTTTAATAATATTGTATGCGGGTGTGTTCCATGTATCTTTTAGTTAAAAATTGCATGCCGTAAGACTTAAGAATTCTTCCATTTATTTGTCATAATTTGGAATGCTATGTACATATGTTATGTATTTTTCATATTTAATTTTGGATGTTCTCTTTATGTCTCTATTTTTTTTATTTGTATGCATTTGAGAAATTTTATTAAAAAACCAATGATGATTAATAGAAACCAACCTTATGGTTGGGCGAACGGGGTGCCTAACATCTTTTTTGATTCGTATCTTAGCCCCCGAACCCTCTTTCTTTGGTTAAATGCTTTTAAGATCAGTAGACATTTTTGTTTTTTTTAATTTTTCTCAAAAATTAAGTGGCGACTCCATTTTTAACAAAAAAAAAATTAATTTAGTTTTCAAGGTGTTAAAAATATTTTTTTAATATTTTTAAATTCCTTTATTTTTGAAACGTTTTTTAAAATAATCCACAAAATTCCAACGCCACACTTGTTGACAACTTTTCTTGTTATCACCAAATTACTTGCAAATTGAACATGTTATGATATGAAATTTTCTTGGACTGCTAGTCCCTACTTCTCCTTCATTTGCTTCTCTCCTCTTATTCTTCTTTCGCCGTCCAAGTAGTCTTCAAAGTTTTGGAGGCCCAATGGGGTTGCCCATAGCTTCTAACCACATAGACTCATTAGGAATGGGATAGAAAATCCAATCATATGCAAGCAAGAATTTCTTTTTAGAAAAAAACTCATTGCAAAAATTTTCAATTACCATTTGCCTATAGTTACAAGCAGCTACTGCATGTTTGCAAGGAATGCCACAAATATCTCACATCCCACATGAATATTTTTGTCTATCAAGAAATACCACATATTTTATAGTTCTCTCATTCATCTCAAATTCATCACCACCAGTAAAGAGAATACCACAGTGCCTTGATTCTCTCTACAGTCTTTCTAATTTCTTCTCTCTGCAGTCTTTCTAATTACTTCTTTGTGTTAAGTGTGACTAGAAAATCTCATGTACATCCATTCTCAAACTTTTTCTAAATCTTATTCATGATATTCTCCCTTATTGAGTCCACAAGGGTTAAAATTGGTTTGTTCCTTAAATCGCCTATTCAATTGTTAAATGATTCTGTTATATCATTAGTTACATGGTCACTCATCACTGTAAGATCAAAAGCATGCCTAGCCCTTGTCTCAATTAGAATCTTCATTAGGCAAGTGTATGCATCAGCTGAAAGACTATTGATGTCATTCGTAAATTTCTTAAAAGTTGCTTCATTGGTTGCTCTGACAGCCTCCAAAAGTACTTTTTTAATTGAACACCTAGGTGTATAGACTTGAAGTTGCTATAAAGATGTCTACAACAACGATGATGTTGAACAGTTGGAAAAAAACTCAGCAAGTGCCAAAGGAATACCCTATAACAAGTTCATGATAGGCCAGGTGTGAGACAAAAGATAATAAATGAAGCAGAACATACAATTGACAATAGAAACAAGCTACGTAATATTATCTGCTGTTCGTCAAACATGAAATTCCATCTCTTGTAGTCACTACCACAATTCCTAATGCAATCGTAGAGGTAATTAAGAAAGAATGACCAACTTTTCCTAGTTTCACTCTCCACAATGACAAACGCCAGTGGAAATATGCCATCATTGCCATCCAAACTCACAACACATAATAAGACTCCCCCAAATGAATGGCCCTTTTAAATGGCAACCGTCAAGTCCAATAAATGGTTTGCATCCATTTAGGAACCCAATCTTGATGGCAAACAGACAGCCTTTTGAAATAAGGTTTCATTTGAGGTGCCTTCCTATTCAATTGGATTTTGATCAAAGTTCCTGGATTACTCTTCCTAAGTTCTGCAACATACCTAGAAAGCTTGGAATAAGAAGCTTCGTGATTTTCCTCTAAAAACTCAATAGCTTTAGTTCTTACCCTATACAACTGCATTCTACATGCCTCAATTCCATATTTCTCTTTCAATAGTGTCTCATCCCACTCAGGTTCATCTCTAGATTTTTCCTCAATCTTTTTCCCAATTTCTTGCCAATCCATGTCGAATTTGCTTATGAATTCTTTCCACTCCTAACACAAGCGTGGTAACCTTCATATATCTTTATTTTATAGGTTATCACATCTGGCAAAGGAGAAACATAGATCGTCTACCTACATCCATCTTCACCATAATAAACAGTCACTCTACTTTTTTCGTTTATAAACTTTATAATTTGAAAGCCTTCTTGAATCACATAATCTCTCAGTACTTTTTTAAATGACTTCACATCTGAGTCTTGTGGAGGATAATTAAACACTTATCTCACTAAATCAGTGAGAAAGTGCTCCGCATACCCATCTATAATTCAATTTTATTACCCTTCTTTTCAAATAGTTTCCCTTTCATTAGTTGATCAATAGTTCTTAAATGCTTATATTCTTCTCCATCAGTAGTATATCCTGCACTATCATCAGATTGAAAATTTGATAGAACATCATTGTTGTCACACCTTGAAGCATTAAACACATAATCACTACTATTCTGACTATCAGTACTATCTTCACTATTACTATTAAACTTCCAGTCTTCATCGTCACTATATAATAGCATTTCATCATCACTTACAAAAGTCACATTTTCAAATTTGTCATCTCTACATACTTCATCAACATCAACATCCCCTCTACCATCCCTATTCCTTGTTGGTATTCCACTACTTGAACCAACAAAAGTACTATTGAAACCAATATATTGATCACATTCTACATATAATGGTATCAGACATTTGCTTATAGAATAAAACTTAAACATGTCTAAGACATTCTAATCACTTGGAATTTCTACTCGATTTTGTGAACCAAGGGGAGGGTGGAATACCTTTACAGCCACTGACAATGAAAAACGAATGTTAACCAATGCAAGCTCTGTTATATCACCCAGCAGTTTAATGTAACTGTAGTAATTAGGATCAACATTGACAATCAAGTGTACCTTTTCATTACAATGAACCAAGTCATAAACAATAGCCATCCCATTTGCAAAATACACAAACGGATATCGTCCATTAATCAATAACAAGTTTTTAAAGCCCTAAATTACTAAAAATTAGTAGTTTCTCAAAAACCCTAAATTTCTAAGAATGAATATTTATAAAAAAAATCCCTAACTTACAACAATGGTAATATAGGGGAAATCAACAATATTGGCAAAAGAGCTATGAAAACCCTAATAATGGACTCAATTTATGAAAATCCTAATCACTTCACGTGATTACCTTGTTCACAATCAAACTCATGTTGCTCTCTCCTGATGATGGACTCGATCTCTTCTTCGACTATTAGTTGATGTTACAAGTGAAGAAGATTCTTCGGAACAACAGAGCTATAGCGTCGATGGAAAGCTCTTTACAAGCTCGCTTTTGAAGGTGGTAGTCTCACTAAGGTTGTATTCAGTTTGGTTTCAAAACAAGGAAGGAATAATGCTATTACAATAGATATAATCTCGAACGGTGAGAAGGGTTAAAATAAATAAGGTTATTATAATAATTTGGCTTTCAAAGTTAAGAGTTAGCTGACAAGGGGTGCAGCGGTATTTCTTGTGGTTAAGGGAATAGACAGTGATATTTTAAAAATATGCAGAGAGTGTAAGTGTAATTTATCCTTTTATATTATATGCATATATTTTTAAGTTAAAACAAACTTTTAATTTTTAAGTTAAATTATTAACTATATTTTATTTTTATTAAAAGTGGGAGATTATTGGAGAATTTTAATAAAAATAGAATATTAAAAAAAATTAATTATTATTTAATTAGAGTTTTAATACAAAAAATTATTCCTGTATTTATGATATTATCTGTGACAAAGTTTAATACGCAATAATTAGTAGCCTATTAATTTTTGTCCATTATAAAATAATTATATATTTAATGGTGGCAATTTATTATTATGGGATTTCCTAAAACCCTATATAAAGGACTAGTCCTAGTATTTTGTGGAGAAGAAGAAAGTGTAGAGATCGAAGAGAGAGAAGAATTTTCTTTTGAAAGATCTTATATATTTATATTATTTTATATTATATTTTGTAGGTAATTTTGGTTCATGACTTGTTTAAATCCTCCTAGTAGACGTGAATGCGACGGGTTACGCTTGTAAACTCTTGAATTGTGCTTTGAAGCTAATATATATAATTTGAACATTAAGAGAAATATCAGTTTTAGGACAGTATGCAACAAGTCTCACAATCTCATAGGTAATATTTTTTCATACTTTATATTATTTTTATATTTTTTATTGTTTGTGTATTTAATTTAATATTATTCAAATTTTAAAACATAGAGATTTTAGATTTTGTTCTAACAAAATGCTTTTTTTTAATAAATAAACTAGAAAATAAATATTTAAAATAAAATCAATATACATATCTCCTAAATTATTTCCTTAATACGACCATATTATATATTTAGAATATCTTTATTTTAAAACTTTGTTCAAAGCTAAATAAATTTGTATTTTTTATAAAATAAAAATTATAATTAACATTGTATAAAAAATCGCAATTATACTAGGCATGCTTTTCGAGAATTTAACGTAAATAAATGTTTCTTCATAAGTTTGACAATATACTAGAATTGTTTTAACAACGTTTGAGTAATAAATTTTATTAAGTTTTTAAAGTTTAATTAGTATTATGCCCTCATTTGGCAACTAGCTTAAAATTAGCTTTTTGTCTTTTTATTTAAAAATCTAAAAAGCCAAAAAAATTTATTTTCTAACTCAAAGGCTTTTAGCTTTTTTAATTTTTATATAATTTTTTTTTATTTTTAAAAATATCATAACTTTTATTATACACATTCATATTGAATATAAAAGTATCTAAGAATAAATTTTAAAAAATTATAACAAATTTAAGTAAAATTTTTAACTTTTTGGTTAAAGAAACTTTTAACTTACGAGTCACCTATATTCTAACCAAATGAACTTTTTTACTTTTTTTAATTTAAAGTCGCTTTAAGTCAAAAAAATCCAACTTAAGCCGGTTGCCTTTTTAGCATCATTTAGCAAAGCTCCAATTCTTAATTGATTAATAACAATTTGTAATTAATAAGACTGTATGTTGTTTAACATATTTAAAACCAGAAATTTTAAATAATTTATTTAATATTTTTATTTTTATTTCATGCATAGCACACTGGTTGATTACTTGTAAACTATAAAATAACAAAGAGACACCCAAAAGGGCCAAAACCGTCTGCTCGGCCGTTTGGTTGCCATTCCTATTTGTGGAAAACTTTTGTGTTCCCATTGACTAAGCGAATACCGTGTTCTATTAATACAAGTACTTTATATATTTATAAGTTTAAAGATTAATTAATTTTACATTAGTGAGTAATTCTTTAAGAGTCTTACAACCTCATATGACAATGTTTATGTGATGTTCTCATTTAATAACGTTGTACAAAATATTTTGTAAAATAATATTAATTCACTTTGTTTGGATAGGTGGAAAATGATAACCTACTTAGTTTGAATTCAATAGTTCTATTTGTCAAAATTACTATTATATGATATTACCTACATAATTATCTAAAGTACC
This sequence comes from Heliamphora exappendiculata, assembly GCA_034768845.1. Lineage (NCBI taxonomy): Eukaryota > Viridiplantae > Streptophyta > Magnoliopsida > Ericales > Sarraceniaceae > Heliamphora > Heliamphora exappendiculata. The sequence continues at coordinate 19,023,653 of JAOTRH010000018.1, read as the reverse complement.
TTATAAATTCTTTCCGTACAACGATTGAACATTAATACAAAAGAAATTGCTTAAAACACATAAATTCAACTACAAAGTCATATAAATTGGATTTGGTCATCCATTTGCACTGGAATACGTAAGTATTGTGAATTCCAGTCCCAATTGAAGGCCATAATTTAATTTTTGTAATTGATCTATAATTAAAAATGTGTGTAGGTAATATTATTGTAATATATAAATCCATATTACAAAAACATATGACATTGTTACCAAAATAAACTTCTCCAATCGATATTGACAGGAAAAACTAATCCGACATAAATTAAAATTCAAACGATAGGGGCACTATGTTACTTTCAAAACTTGACGTTGAAAGTATATTTTTTACCGCTATTTTTTTGTCAAAATTTTAAATCATATTCTCATGGTGTTAATAATATAACATATATGCTTCTTTTTGCCATATCATTTACATAGATTATTTTTAATGGAAGAATATTTTAGTCACTATTTTGGTTTATATTTTGCTTATCATGGTGTTGATCAGCTAACACTTATATTTTTTTGTTCATGTCATTTTGATTGTGCTATTTTTTCATTCTAACTTCGTAATATATCTAATTGTGCATGTCAAAAATAGTTAACCAAATTAAACAATTCTTTTGTCGAGATCAATAGAGAAATATATCAACCAATTGTGTTGTGGTTCGATGTCTTATTTCAGAATTTCGTTGTATATGAAAATAGTTGAACAAACAAAAAATGGTGGCAAAAAATAAATATTGAAGAATAATAAAAAAAAGATTTTATTAATCTTTATGAAAATAAATACAAAGATATAAGAAAAAATGTTGACACTCACTTACATTTTTTACTGAAAAAATGCTCAAGACTCTTTCCTGAATATCTTCGAAAAAAAATCTACTTTTCGTTGCTCATACAATTTAAGTTTAACTACTTTTAAAATTTCATAAAATGGAGTAAAATTGTATCTTTTCAATGTATACGCATTATCCTTATTTATGAAAAAAGTTCCATAAATAACTAACTATAATTAACCAACAATAACATCTCCTAATTATTTTAAACATGACTTACTCCTACGATGCCAAGCGTCGTTTATGCAACTTCTTCTAACTACCGCGCTGCCGTGCTCTTGTCTTTGATTGCCACTTATTATTTTAAAAATATTTTATGTAGGTATTTTAAATATAAAATTATTTATTATTAAGTCTTATAAAAATTGACAAAACATTTGAATAGAAAATAACATTCTCAACCAAAAAAATATAATTATGGTGTAAATAGTCACATATTAGTATTCTCTTGGTATTGAATAATTTGCCCACTTTGAGAGTCAAACCCGCGAGCCGTTCGCCGACCGCAGCGCGGTTGTGTCTAGCCCATACAATTCCAATTTACAAGAATTTTGCCTTCCACTTATTTTATTTAATTATCAAGTACATATTTACATTTTATTTACATGTTCAGCTTGCTTTTTCTTCACTCATTCTTCCACCATCCCCATAAAAATCAATTAAAAACTTCACTATCACTATATGTGCCTAGATAATCAACCAAGAAAATACTGGCGATCAAAAAAATAATAATGAAAGAATTATTTTTTAATTCCACTAAATTAATTTATAAATGATGCAACGTTGCAAAGTTAATGTAGTGGATCTTACATAATTTTTTCTTATATTTAATGATTAAATAATATAAATTAATTTAATAAAATAAGTTGATCAACATATTATTATTTAGTTAAAAAAAAACCCACCGACTTTTGCATTCACAATCAAATTAAATTACTCTCTAGCTCTCTCTTGCAGCCAGTTGTTACATTATGGATTGTGAAAAAAAATAAATGAAACAGAAAAAAATCAATGTCTAGGCTCCATTTGGGATAAAAAAAAAATATTTATTTTGATTTTTTTTTTAATTTTTAATTATTTTATTTAATAAATTATTTTTTCAAATTGTCTCGACGAGTGAAACCAATAAACTAAAATTTGTTGATCAAAATGGGAAAAAATAAATTAAAGATAAAAAAGTAACATAAAATTTGGAAAATAATTTTGAAAAAATGGGAAAAAATTTGCTATAATTACTTTGTAAAAAATAATTTTTTAACGATTCATATAATTAAAGTAAATTTATTTTAAATTTAAAAAAATTCGACTAAACTGGTCCAGTCACCAAATGAATCGGAGAGATGCCTGATCTTTTGAGGACCATGGAAATCGAAGATTCAGAGTTTGAGTAATAACATTCACAGCCATTTAGGCTTCGCTTTCTCTTTGTTTGACAATTTTTAAATTTAGCCTTTTATATAATAGATTAATTTTTTTAAATCTTTTTATTTATTAATTAAAAATATCTTTATATATTTTTTAAAATATTATAACTTTTAGCATGCACATTTCTTTCATAAAAATTATATTTTTAAAATTTGTATCAAATAAATGAATATGAAATTATCAAAAAATAAAAAAATTTATAACGGACTTAGATTCACGCGATTAAGAATTTAAAATAACTTTTATTGTCTTATTATCTTTTAACATAAAATCACTTTAAGTCTAATGAACTTTTAGCCTTTAAATTAATTAAAAAATTTACCAAAGTAAGTTCTTACTTTATTACCTTCAAATAATATGTACAAATTTAAATCATAGATCCAATTATAAATTAGAATATATTATGTGTTGTTTAAATAACATATCATTTTACTAGTAAAAAATACTAATTTATGTAAATAACACATCAGTTTACTGATAAGATACACTAATCTGTATTTGAAACTTGCATACTTTATTTATTTATTTTTAAATACTTTTGAACGAAAGACCTAAGTCGAATTAAAAAATGGAATCTTAAGTTGTAGAGTTGAAATTAGAAACATTTCAACATAGAGGTGGTTCAAAGAAAATAAGGATTCTCAATTATGCAATTTTTATAAAAAAAATTAAAAATTTGTTCTTTTTTTTTTTTATGTCTCATCAAAGATTAAATTTTATAATTTTTATTTTAAGAGATTTAGTCTATTAAATTTGAAATAATTATATTATGTCTAATTTATTCTTATTTAAAAATTAAAATTTTTTTTTGGACAAGTAAATAAATCTAAATAATACATTTATTAAACCATTATAAATATTAGAAATAAAAAGTGATATATTTTTATTTAATTAATATTTTAATTTTATAAACTGATAAATATATCACTTATCACATAAAATTAAAATTATAAAAAAAATATTACAAAATTAAAACTTTATTATTAATTAATAATAAAATTTACATTAAAATTACTTATTTTTATATAATGCATCGATCGATATAATGTATCGTACAATATATATTTGTACACTGGTAACAATTAAATCATGCAATACATAATATATATTTGTACACTGGTAACAATTAAATCATGCAATACATAATAATGACATGACAGATAACTAATTCTCGATTTCAGATACCTTCCCGACTCTCTTCCGACATTTGTGCTCTCTCTCTCTCTCTCTCTCTCTCTCTCTCTCTCTCGTTTATATATTCTGAACACAAAGATCACAAACAAACACTCCCAAACCCAATTTCACCATAATCTCATCTCAACCCCACCTAAAACCTAACCTTTTCCATATGGTTTCTGAATTTTCCTTCTCTCTCTCTCTTACATAACTCCCACCAAAAACCAAACCCATTTCAGTTTTCTACTTTCTTGACCATTTACCCACCAAAAAGACAAGCAAAAACACAGTTTTTGATCTAGAAATTGAAAATAAGAAAATCATGAACAGTTTCGAGTCACAAAGACAAGAATCCTTGAAGAGGAGCTGGGAAGATCAGAGGAAGCTCCCACTCCGAGCCGTAGATGACCACCACCACCACCACCACCATCGCGGCCATCATTTTCCCTCTCCAAGCTTCTACACAAGGCTTCTCGGTGAAACTCCGTTACCATTCACGTCTAACCGGAATAATCTTCAGACCTTTCCCGGCGGCTTCGACAATGATTTGGTTTCTGCCGTCGTCCCGCCGGTGACGGTCGTGCTCGAAGGCCGATCGATCTGCCAGCGGATCAGCCTCCATAAGCATTCCGGCTACCAAAGCCTTGCCAAGGCCCTCCGGCAGATGTTTGCCGACGGTGGCGAGTCTGGCGACGCCGGAGTCGCTTCGGATAACGATATCGATCTTTCAAATGCTGTTCCAGGTCACCTCATTGCTTATGAGGACATGGAAAATGATCTTCTTCTTGTTGGTGACCTTAACTGGAAGTAAGTAGTTGATGCAGATCCATGGTTTTAATTATTGATCGTATTGCAGAATTAAGATTTTTGATTTTTGATATTAAAATTTATCAATTTATCGATCATTGAGATTGGTATATCGCGTTATGGCCGTATCAATAATACTAATATATTTTTTAATACTGTGATTTAAAACCTTAATTAATAGATATGTATACAGATATATGTATTTTTAAAACCAGGGTTTTAAATATCAACGGGTGATACTTATCAGAATTTTAAACCTTTGATACCGGTATTACTAATATTGAAACATATTCTGATGGTATTACTAATATTGAAACATATTCTGATACTGTCATTTAGAACCCAGTTTGAAACAAGATTTTTCTGTTTCTAAAGCTTTTGGATCTCTCTGTCTCTAGGGATTTTGTGAGAGTTGCAAAGAGAATTCGCATACTACCAGCGAAGGCAAATTCAAAGAAGGCAAGAGGAGCTTAAGTTCATGCTTTAAAGAATATGTTGTTTTATGAATGTGAAGTTCCTGGTCTCTTTATATGAAATAAATTGCTTTCTTCTTAGATTTGTCGCTAAAATGATCCCTCTGGCAGTTTAGCCTAAATTTTGAAATTTTTGCTTATTTTTGTTTGTTTTAAGATTTTCTATTTTTTGGCTAATTATTTTTTATTTTTTGGAGGCATAAAAAGTAAAAAAAATTTTTTATCACAAGACAAAAAAAATTTAAAAAAGACGAAAATAAGTAACAAAAAATCTAGCTTATTTGTTTATTTTAACTTATTTTTATTTTTTAAGTTTTTTTTTATATTTTGATTAAAATATTTTATTTTAATTTCTAGTTAGTCTCGCTGACTGTAGTCAAAAAATATAATAATTTGACCGAATAATAAAATTTTTTAATAAAAATAAAAATAACTAAAATAAAATAAGCAAATAAATAATTATTCCAAACAAATACCTAATAGTGAAATGCATTGTTTTGGGATGTGTTTCGTCATTGTTTGAGCATTTGAACAACCAAAATAGAGGCTAAAAATAAAATGGTAATAATTTAATCTTCAAAATAAAAACAAAAAAAGTCTAATTACACATATTTCAATCACAGAACCAATCACATATTAGTGTTTTTTACTAGTAAAAACCTATGTTATTTTTATTATTATGAACAAAACATGTTCTTATTGGTAAGAATTAGTGATCTTTAATTGGTTCAGTGTTTTAAATTGGTACACGTAGTTGAACTGCGAAAAAATATTGATTTAGAAATTCAATGGTTTTCCAAACAGATAATAATATTATATCTGCCACTTGCTCTGTAGATTGTCTCTGGACTTCATTTGTCAAAATCTCCCGGATAGTTGAGTTTGAAGTCCGACTATTGCGGCCAACAGAGTTATCAAAGGATTAAGACACACCCTAATGTTAGGTAACAAGAAAACTAGGTAGTTTATTTGTCAAAGATTGACACAAACACGCCAGAATTATGAACTATGATAGGTTTTTTACTTTTTTTTTATCCTTCTATAAGAAGTAAGAAAAGTATTCAAGCAAAAAATAATTTTTTATATTTGTGATATCCCATCACACATCGGTAGAAGATAGAAATTAAGTCTGATATATAAATATGCTTATTGGCTACTACTAATAACTTAAGTTTAAGCTTTTTAGTAACATTATTAGGCTCTTTATTCAAGTTATTAGGTAAGTTATCTACTTGAGTCATTACAAATGGTATCAAAGTAAACATTAATTCTCATGTAGAGTTTCGTGGCAGTGTGGATAAAAGAGTAGATGCTCTGGAGAAGAATAGAGGCTAGGGGTGTACATGGTCCAGTTTGGACCGATTTTGAATAAAACCAAGAATCAAACCAATTCTTACGGTTTTAATAATTTTAGGACCAAACCAAACCATGTAATTTTTGGAACCAAACCAAATCGAACCTATTATTGACGGTTCGGTTCCGATTCCAAACTACGGTTTCACTAATATGCAATACTCTAATATAAAGTACTAAAATCTAAACAAAAATCACATTAATACTAAATAAATTTTTTTTTATAATTCAAAACAGTAGCACAAAAAAGCTGTAATTGTCCATCACAGCACAAGTAATTGTGAACGTGAAGTGAACACGGCAATCGTTGAATGTATAATATCAATTGAGATTCTTTAGGGTCAGCAGTAATAGGTTATTAGCTTAAAAAAGTGCAGAAGTCTGAACGACGTGAAGTGAACGTGGTAATTTATATGTTATAAATATAAATATAAATGATATTTAAGTGAAATTTATATATTATAAATAATATATATATATGTATATATATTATATTAAATATTTTGATCCGGTTCGATTTTGAATTGGAATCGTTGCTTAAAATTCGTAAATCAATCTGTAGTCTACGGTTTACATATTTTTAAAACTGGAATCAAACCAACTCAGAGTAAAATCAAATCAATCCGCACAGATTGGTCCGATTTGGACCGATTTTTCAGTTTTTTCATATTTTTGGACATCCATAGTCGAGGCCCTGAAATTGTATACATTTTGCACGCTTTATGGGCAGCGGTGTTTGTTGATGGGCTGCGCTATCCACATCCCAACCAATGAGAAAAACTTGGGTCACGCAACGAGCACATCGCGTCTTTGAGTGGGGGATATTGTAATATCACATTCTACATCGGTGGGAGATAGAAATTAAGTCTGATATATAAAGAAACTTGTGGGCAATTACTAATAACTTGAACTTAAGTTTTTGGGCTGCGTTGTTAGACTTTTAATTTAAGTTATGGATGCGATGGTCCATTTGGGTCATTACAATATTTATCCTAGTAATTTTACTATAGTGTTATGCAATAAATGCTGTAATTTTAAATTTCATAATATCTTAGAGATAGTATTTGAAATGTATCTAATATTTTTTCAAATCAATTTTTAAATGAATGTGTTGAGAAAGTTTTAGATTTGTATCCATAAGTATCCATTAAATATTGATTTTTTATACGAATACAATATGGGCACGAGTATTTGTGCTATGTAGTTGTCGAACTCATCCGATTCTTAAGGTGGAAATATTGAAAGTGGCCCAAGCTAGGAAGAGCTAATACAATGATCTAAAGTGCTCATTTGATATCTCGATAACTTGTGATTGGATCCTTTGTTTGTTTATTTGATCGGACAAAAATTAGTGCAATTAAGTTTCCATGTTTATTTAGCAAGTAATCATCTTGGCCACCCACATACATCGATAAGTTTGAGTATTGGAGTGTTTTAAGACGACACCACACTATTATCCCTTTGACTTTGATAGTATATATTTTCTCATTCATTTTTTGGTAATCATTAGTGGAGTTGACAAAAGTTAGGATTGCTCATTGTGTGAAATCTCACGTTAATTTAAGTTTTATTCAATAAATGATATTATCTAATTTGAGAGGTATTAAGATGTGTTGGGTTGATGTCTCGAATTTTGACGTTTACATTCAGTAGGACATTCGAACAACATTGGAATAATGAAAAATGGAGAAAATCAATCACGGGCCCTCTACTGACTGCAAAGAAATCGAGGGTAAATTTTGACCAATTGAGCAATCTAAAGACCGCTCAAGCAGTTTGTATGGGACAACAATTTTTGTGCACAGCTAGGGCTGCAGGTATATGAATTTTTGGCCTAGTTTTAGTGTTAAAAACTCTAGAGTGTCTATTCTTAAAACTCTAGAGTGTGTATTGTCTTGAGATAGTCGGACTAGGAGGTTAGAGAGAATATAGAGAGATAGAAAAAGGATAAGTTTGGGGCTATACGCAGAGATTGTAAGTTTGAGAGTAAAATTTGTATTTTATATTCGTAAATAGTGGATTGTTTCTTCTCTCGTTGAGGTAAATAGTTAGTCGAATCAAGTATATTCTTGTTCGTGTTCTGTCTTTATTTATTTTGTATGGATCGTAGTTTATGTAGGTTTTTTGCTATCTAACTAATCGTATTTTGGGAATTTGCACCCTAAAATGCCAACAAGATGTTGAAAGTATAATTCAAGATTTGGTTTTTTAAAATTTATGATTAATGTAAAGAGAAGGGCTTGCTTGGAAATGTTGAAGATATTGTGAACCAGATTTGTGAGTTGTGTATATCTAGATTGACAGCCCTTTGAAGAAAGATCTCTGAAAGTTGTTTCCTACCAGCTTCTTTATGATTTCATTTATAAAGATTTTCTTTCTTTTTATTGATTAATAAAAATAAAAAATCTAGAAAGGACATGAGCTGTAGAGATTGAGAGGTGAGGACAATGCAAGCTTTCAACGTTGTTGAGATAAAACCATCTAAATTCAAATATTTCATTTCAAATGCTATCTTATCTTATCTGATATAGAAGTATTTCAAATTTAAAATTCTAATTCTGATATAGAAGTATTTCAAATAATTAAGTTTATTTTCTTTATAAAGCATGACAATTAGAAAATAATGGTATGCTATTGTTGAGATTAAACCATTTAAGTTCAAATATTTCATTTCAAATGCTGCCTTATCTTATATGATATAGAAGTATTTCAAATTTAAAATTCTAATTCTAATGTAGAAGTATTTCAAATAATTAAGTTTATTTTCTTTATAAAGCATGGCTATTAGAAAATAATGGGAGGCTAAAAAACAATTTCCATA
>JAOTRH010000018.1:19000171-19014638 GCA_034768845.1 Heliamphora exappendiculata | reverse complement strand
ATGTTGCCCACCACTTGAGTGGCCCTTGGAAGAAGATGAATCGGCTCCCCCACTTTTGGGTTTGCCATGCCCTTGAGGCTTCCCACCTTTTTGGTTCTTGTCTTGGGAGCTAGTGTCCCGATGCTTGGGCTCAGCATAGTCTGCCAGGCATTCTGCAGCTGCTTGCGCATGAGTCAGGTCTTGAACTCGTTGTCTCTGAAGCTCTTGCCTAGCCCATGGCTTTAATCCCTCCAGGAAGAAGAAGACTTCATCTTTCTCTTACATATCTCGAATATCAAGCATAAGAGCAGAAAATTGCTTCACATAATCTGTTATGATGCCAGTGTGTTTGAGGTCCCGCAAAGGCCAATGGGCATTATATTCAACATTCTCTGGGAAGAACTGAAGTTTAAGCTTATCCTTCAGCCTATTCCAGGAATCAATAGTGCATATCCCTCTCTGCATCTCGTCATATTTGATGCGCCACCAGAGCTTGGCATCGCCAGATAAATACATAGTTTCCATTGTCACCTTACTCTCTTCAGAGTCAGCTTTCACAGCTTTAAAATATTGCTCCATGTCGAAGAGAAAGTTTTCCATCTCTTTAGCATCCCTAGCTCCACCATAGGGACGTGGCTCGGCCACACGAGCCTTGGAGAACTCTGAGAAACCACCCATGGGTGCATTGCCCATGGCCCTTGTCAGCACATTGAGACGGCTAGAAATGTCTTCCAACTCAAGCCTGACCTCAGTAACAACATCCTCCCAACCACCGCCTTGAGAATGCCCCTGTTGCTCCAAATTGAATACCTGTTGCTCAAGGTTGGCAAGAGATCCGGCCATACCTTCCATACCATCCATACGTTGCTCCAATTGCTCAATCCTCTCCCATTGAGACATAGCTGCTGATGGTTGTGTCCCAGAAGAAAGGCCCAAGCTCTAATACCGTCACACGGTGGCCTTGTGGAAGAGGCACAACGTGTGTGGCGCTAGCAAGACACCACTTGATAGCCCGCCAAGCTCGTAGATTGTGTTTGCCAAGCCAAGCAAACAATATAAGTTAGTACGCAGGCCAAAATATTGGAAACGAAGCCAAATAAGCAACCAACAATAAGCAAACCAAGCACAACTGAAAGGAGCCCTAAATTGCACAAAAGAGGCTCTTTTATTAATGGAGGCAAAGAATTACAAAGCTTAAACAATGTTACAAAAGGTGGCAAGCAACAATGCACACAATGCCCTAGCACTAGGCAAAATAGTAAGCAAGGGGTTAACTCTCACCTGAGTGACCCTCCTATATAATAGCATTCTAAGCCATCTCAAATGTCGCAGGAGGAAACATCAAGAAACTCGAGGAGTCATAATGGAAATTTAAAAATACAAGACAAAGTCAAAAAATACAAGGCTTTGGTGGGATTAAAGTTCACATTTTATACTAAAATTACAAAAATTCCCAAGGCCCCAAACACCTTCTAAGTGTCTCAAAATATTGCCCAAAGTGGGTACGCTACAGGGAAAAAACATGGTTCAGGATGCTGATGGCATGGGCGCTGGGCACTGCTGTGGGCGCTGGTCATGGCTGTGGGCGCTGGCATGGGCGCTGGCATGGGCGCTGGTGGCCTGCTGTGGCACTGCTTGCATGCTGCATGGCTTGGGCGTGGGGCTGTTGGCTTTGGCTGCTGCTCCCATGTCTTGGCCATATGTGGGGCTGCCATGGGCCATGTCTTGGGCACATGTGGGGCTGCCTTGGGCCACCACTTGGGCACTTGTGGGGCTGTCATGGGCCATCACTTGGGAACTTGTGGGGCTATCATGGGCCACCGCTTGGGCATGTGTGGGCATCCTTAAACCATTGTTTTGGACTTTGTGGGAGTTCACCTTGACACTCCTTTGCACTCCCTTGAGGGACTTTTTAGGCACGTTTAGGCTCATCCAAAGGGCACGTAAGTGCAAGGCATTGATGCGGGGGCCCGTGAGGCGCTTCCTCACACCTTGCCAGTCACTAAAATGGGAAACCTTGTAAAATAAATAACCTGAAACATCAAATAGTTCTATTTAGTTTTTCTATCGAAGATGAGGCATGCGTGTTCATTTAATTGTGGTAAACAAAGTTAAGCACTTAAAGAGCAAATGAAAAAGGGTCTTATAAAGTGTCTGGCTCCTACAAATATGCAATAGGAAAGGAAAACACTCACCCATGAACACATGGCCTAGCATATGTTTAACTATAGAGCATAGTACACATCCATGCATTTTTGGTATACTGAAAATAAATGAATGAACAATTTGCAATGTAAATAGGAAGAAGAAAATAGCTGAAAAGAGAAGGATGATAGAAAAATGCTATTCAATTTAAATGAGAAGATTTTGATGTAATAATTGAAATCCTAGAGGGAGTTTTGTGGTAGAGATATGAAATGGGGTTATAAGTTTGGACAAAGAATGGAATGAAGTGTATAAAATGCTTTCAAATGATGCAGGACGAAGATACATCTAAATTGCAGACTTTCTTGTCTGAAGATGTAGGCCAATGCCAATCCTGCAATCCATAATGTGGGCCTTCAAATACATGTGGGATGGACAATTTTAGTAGAGTTTTAGTAATTCAAAATATGTCAAGAAGTAAGGTGGGACTGAATGAGAAGAATTTGTTTTTAGAAAAAAAAAAAAAGAAAAAAAAAAGCTAATAGGTATTTTTGGAAAGAAAAAGTGTAAGGATGTTTCAAACATTGATTATATGCTGCAGTTATAGACCATATATGCCCATGATACTCGGACTTGGGTATCATTTGGTCTTACTCTATTGTCTGTTAGTCCTGACAAAAGGTCCTTGTATGACAAGCCAGCTTGCATGGCTAAGCCCTATTGATGCCATTGTGAACTGATATTGAAGACGCGTATACTCTTTTGCTTGAGTATTAAAAGCCACAAAGATTGTGTTTTCCTGGAGGAAAGCAACACCTTCCGCTTGAAATTATTGTAAGCTAAAATAGTTCTAGAAAAACGAGAATGCATTATGCTGAGATTTCGGCAACTTAACAAATGGATGCTTTTAGAAAATGGCATAATTAAACCTATATGGTTCTGGAATGAGGAGGCACTTCGTTAAGCGCGGTTTACATTCTGTGTTGCTTTGTTATTGCAAGTGAAGACTAAAATTACGTGTGATTCTACAAAGCTTTGGTATTAAGTTTATAAAGCTAATGTCTAACAAATTTTTTGTTGTTCTGACCATGATATATAATTTCTCTTTGGCAGGCAGCAGTCCTCAAGGAAAAGCTAAACATTGATTTGCGTGTTATGGGTATCACTGGCTCAAGCAGAATGCTTTTGAGCGACACGTAAGTTTCAGTTGACAAGGACTCTTATCCTTCAAGATAAGTTGAAATCTTGCTGGATTATCTATTAGAATGGGTGTGACACAGTATGGTTCATTGGTTTATGAAGCAAAGCTGGTATTAAGTAGACTGAAGAAAGAATCTATGCTAAGTTTGTGAAGGTAGTAACCCATTTATGTATTTGTGTGCACCAAGGTGAAGTTATTTACTAATTATTCATCACACTAAATGATGCAGACAGTAGTGGACATAAAGGATCAATTTTGAAAATTAGTAATTATTGTATTTTTTTATTTTATATTAAGTTTTCTTATAATATTAGTTTTATTTATTTATCAGAGATTTAAATAAGTATTAATTTGGAATTTAATTTGTTTTCATTTATTTAGATTCTCGTTTCCTTTTAAAAATTAGGGTTTAGGCCTATAGATAATAGGTTCTCTTCATGTATTATTCAGAATTAATTAATGAAAAGTTTAAGGCTATGGCCTTGTGTTAGGGTTATGACCTCTTTGAGCTACCTTTTTTCCATTTCTTGTCCTTCCATGTGCTAGATCACTAGGTTTGCAATTCTGCTTTCCTATTTTATGTGATTACACATGACATTCCTTTTGATCTAAAAATGGTTGTGATAACCATGGGAAGTTATATTCTTTTTCTTTTTTTTGGTATCTATTTTAACAAAGGAAGAGTGATCTTGTAAGTGGTGGAATTGGTGTTTATCTTGTTTAAGGACTAGAATATTAGAAAACTAGGGTACTTTACTCTTCAAATCTAAAAATTGGGAATTCTGGCAGACTAATCATTCAGAAGATTGCTGGTTTTCATTTAGATTGTCCTTAGGTAAATATATTTATGACATGAGTGAAGGGCAATTTATCAATGCATCATTTTTCACTGGAACTGAAGGAAGAGCAAAAAAGCAACTGGATGACTAAATCTTTTCCTTCTAAATTTCTCATTTCCACTTAAGTTCCTTTAGCTGTTGCATTCCTTTTGTTACTATATTAGCAGTTTCTGCTAGAGGTCAAGTCTGGCCCCTTTTCATATTTGCTTTTTTGTGGGAAAAAAAAAAAGAGAATAGGAAAGGAAAGGAAAAATAAGAAGAAAAGAAATCTCCGCCAAGGGTTATGATTCCTAACCATTTTAATTTCTGGTTGCAGGGGTATCGACTTATCTAGATGGAGAGAACTCGAAAAGGAGAAAGGAGAAGTGGCTGACCTGGAGAAATTTGTTCAAAATGTTCATGGAAATCATTTTATTCCAAATACTGTGTTGGTAGATTGTACAGCAGACTCTATGGTTGCATGGCATTACTATGACTGGTTGCGGCGAGGGATTCATGTAATTACCCCAAATAAAAAGGCAAATTCAGGACCACTTGATCAGGTAAAGTTTTTGTTGCACGATTTTCATGTACCCTGGTTCTAATTTTGAGCGAAGCAGTGGTAGGTTTAGAGCATAATTGTACAAGGATGCTCATTATTTCCCTTAGTGCTGGACCCAAAACGATTCCCATTCCAATTTCAGCCTTTGGTACAAAGATATAATTATTAACTGCAGCCACAACAAAGCATAAGAGATCAACAATCACTGGTAGAAAACCATTACCAAAAGGATTTAGATAATTGATGCAACACCTTTAACAATGTATAGAGAAGGAGAAGAGAAAGAAGCAGCAGCGAGGAAGATGGACAAATAGAAGTAAGAACGAGGGAGAATAAAAGAATTCTATGGCTTTTGGTATACCTCCTATGAGAAATGGCCATTTATTTATATTAAAAGAATAAGTTACAAAAGGAAAGAAATAATTTAAAGATTAGACAATAAATTAAGGGATCCTAATTTCCTAATATATATTAATTCCAATACTCCCTCTCAAGTTGGAGTAAAGATATTAATCAAATTGATAATAGATGACTGGAGTAGAGAAGGTTCTACTAACTTAGTGAATATGTCTGCAGTCTGTTTGGATGAATAAACAAAAGAGGGGATCAAAGTGCCTGGTCGAACTTTTTTCCAAATAAAATAAATATCCACTTCTATTTGTTTGGTTCATTCATGAAGAATTAATCTGCGACAAGCATGATAGAAGATTTGTTATCGCAAAATAATAGAGATGATTCTTTTTTCTCGAAGCCCAGCTAAGCAAGAATAGACCAAAGCTAAAGGACTTCACATGTGCCCTGAGCCATACCCTGATACTCGGCCTCTGCTGAAGATCTTGAGACAGTTGCCTGCTTTTTACATTTCCATGATATTAGATGATGGCCATAGAGAGTATAAAAGCCAATGTTAGAGCAATGATCAGTTTTAGACCCGGGATAATTAGCATCGATCCGTTTTAGACGATAATTAGCATAAGTGAAACATGAATATCTAGATTGAGTACCAGTAGAGAAGAATAAGCTAAGGTTGGAATATGCCTTAATGTACCTCAAGATATGAAAGGCTGCATCCATACGGGCTTTATGAGGAGTATGCATAAACTTACTGACCGCACTTACTGCAAAAGTCAAGTCTGGTCTCGTATTGGTATAGTAAATTAGCCAACCAACTAGACGTTGATACATAGACGGATTACGAAGTATCTCTCCTGATTCAGTCAAAAGCTTAAAATTTATATTCATAGATGTAGAAACTGGCTTACACCCTAACATGCCAATGTCCTAAAGAAGATCAAGAGTGTATTTCTTTTGGGAAAGAGATATCCCACGATGAGAACGAACAACCTTACTACCGATAAAATACTTGAGCGAACCCAAATCCTCAATATCAAAAGTTTTGCTAAGATCGTTTCACTAAGGCAATTCTTGATGTGTGATCCTCAATAAAAATAATGTCATCAACATACACTAATAAAATGATACAACAATCATTTTAGCATCGACGAATAAAACAGGTGTGATCTGAGTGACATTAAACAAAGTACATAAATAAGATAACATTACTGAAATGACAAAACCCCGCCCTCAGTGATTGCTGCAATCTATAAAGAGACATATGGAAGCGGCATACCTTCCCAGAGTACTCCTCAGCCCAAAAACCAAGTGGAGCATCCATATAGATGGTTTCAAGTAAATCTCTATGAAAAAATGCATTCTTGGTATCTAGTTGGTGAAAAGGCTAACAATGAGTAGCCGCTCAAGTCACAAGAAGGCGAACAGTAGTCAACTTAACCGCACGGGCAAAGGTTGCACCAAAATCTTTATTAGAATCTATGTAAAGCCTTTGGCGCAAGGCGAGCATACTGATCCACAGAACCATATGCTAAATACTTCACATTAAAAACTCACTTATACCGTAAAGTTTTATCACTAAGGGGCAACAGTACAAGATCCCACATATGATTAGATTCCAAGGCATCCATCTTGGTTTGTCTTGCAGTGACCCACTTAGAATTCTAGAGAGCTTCAGACACAAATCGAGGAATTAGCACAGAGGCAATCTTGCAAAAGAAAGTATAGTAGGAATTTGAAAGACTATTATAAGAGATAAAATGGGAGATATGATGGTTAGTACTAGTAAACCAACCTTAACGGAAAGGGGGTTTGCAATCACGAGAAGGATAACGAAGAGAAGGGGTTGGTGCAGAAATGAAAGAAGGAGAAGAAATACTTGAACCTGGATCTAAAGAGAGCTCTAGCAAGGAAGACAGAGAGCGAGGGCGGCGAGAGTACATCTATAAATGGGCGGGAGACCAGTGTACTGGTGGAGAGGAAGGTTCTACCACCAAGGTAGAGTAAAAAATGAGAACTGAACAAGCACTCGGAGAGGGGTCCACCATGGAAGGATAGGGAACATATTTCTATAAAGAGGACACAGTGTGATAGAAGGGAGTAACTTCACAGAAAGTAACATCAAAGTATTGAAACATGTGCTGAGACACAGGATCATAACAACGATAACCTTCGGACATAGCACAATAATCTAAAAATATACAGCGAATAGAAATATTATCTAGTTTAGTATGAGTTGGGAAACAATTCTAAACGAAGCTTAGTTGCACGATCCTTCAACTGGGATGACGAATTTATCAGGAAACCTTGCTCCTGCGCTCTAAAGTAAGAATCTTGTAAGAATCTCGTTCTCATCGAGAAAGAATCTCGCTTCCAACTAAGATAAAACCTCTCAAACATATAGGTTCCCTAAAAACAAAATAAAAAGTGAGGAAATAAGAGAGAATATATTGAATTAATAGGATTATAGAATAAAATTAACTCAAATATATTCTAATACTTCATATTTACATAATATATATTTATATATAAAAAAAATATGCTGTATTTGACACTAATCTACAATATTTATTCTTATTTTAACATATATTACAATTAAATAAAAAGTATTTTGTAAAATATATAAAATATATAAACGCTCCAACAGTTCTCAACTTTAGACTCTTCTATATGGAGGCTCTTTTATCTTTATAAGCATACTTTTTAACTTCATGAATGAAATAGATAGCTTAAAACTTAATTCCCAAACTACACAAAAAAGTGTTTAGCGAACACGCTTTATTTACAAAATGTGTTTACTAAAATGGTTTTTCGAAATGGTAATATACTTACTTAAAAACGTTATTACTAAAAACGTTTTCAATTTAAATTATTTATCTTATACTGAAAAATGTTATTACAAAAAGCGTTTTCAGGTTTTGTATAGAAAACGTTACTACTAACAACGTTTTCAGGTTTCGTTCACTTCCTCCACTTTCAACCCAACATTGCCAAAATAGAAGCCAATGGACAACAAGTATCTCATCCGGAAATGGTGCTTAAAATGAACAGCACTATGTGTGCTGAATTTTCTATTTAGTTTTTGTACATATTTTTATAATTGAATTCGTTTATCATGTAGAACTCGAGTTTTTTATCCACATAAAAATTTAGGTTGATTTGATACCTCTAACTAAATGATTGAATAACATTTGTTTTAAAGTTTTTTTTTTTAAATTATAATTTTTATTCATTTGTTTATAAAATAACATTATACAATCACTTATCTACAGGTATCGGGTCAACTTAAATTTTTATATAAATAACAAACTCAACAAATTCTACATAATAAACGGATCCGATCATAAAAACACATTCAGAAATTAAACAAAAAATTATGCACAACACCTTCCACGTTCAGGTATAGTCCATCCCATATTACCAGAACTTGTTGAGAGCCTTCAATCCATACCTATTGAGAGATGCAGAGAATAAAACGTGTTTGCTAAACACGTCAACGGATTCTAACATAAAGCGTGAATACTAACAACGTTTTTGTATTTGTATTTTATGTAAAGAATGTATTTATATAAAACGCATTTTGCAACAACGTTTTCAAACAAAATGTTTCTGCTAAAAATGCTTTTATGTAGGTTGGGAATTAAATTTTAAAAACTCTATTTTATTCATTAGGTTCGAAAATTAATGTAAAATTGTTAAAGAGCCTCTATATGGTCTCGCTCCCCACACCTGCTATCGCTCTCGCTCTCGCTCTTGCTCCTGCTCCTGCTCCTGCTCCCGCTTTGTGCTACTAAGGAACAAAGCAAGTATAGCAAATACCCTAGGCAGAGTAGGAAATAAAGGACGGTCGGACTGAAGAACCAATAGAGGAGTTGAGCCATGAAAAATTCGATTAGGAGTGAAATTAATGAGGTAAACTACAGTAAGTATAGCCATATGCCAATAAGACTTGGGTATGTGCATATCACAAATGAGGCAACGAACGACAGACATAATATGGCGGTTCTTATGTTCTGCGACACCGTTCTATTCGGGAGTGTAAGGATATATAAGTTGTTGTAGACTACTCTTCTGATTTAGGTGGGAATAGGTCTCAGTTTATGGGGGTGAGTGAATGTGCATCAACAACAAATTGGATAACCTTACTAGGCACCTTAGAAGGAGTTGACTTATAGCGGTGAACATCTGTAGCTAGTTAAAGTTCAACAGCTAATGCATCTTCATATGCGTTTGTCAAAGTTTTAATGAGGTCAACATCTCTTTACAAACATTAGGGCTCAACCCAAGCAGAAATTATTTAACAACAATTTGAGGTTAACTTCATGTGCTTGAGATATTCATATAGCGTAAAATACTTAAGGAGTAAGGACACAAGAGGTGGGTCGCTGAAGACTAAGCTATTGATAATAAAATTCACTCCTATAAGCAAAGGGTTCATATTTTGTTTTCTACATTTGCTTCATTTCAACCCATAAAAGCGATGCGTATGTGTGTATCTTTCCTAAATAGTCTACTACTTGTGCCATCTTGCCAAAAATGTTGGGCAAAATTCTTAATTTTATTGTGACAAAGTCAATGCATTGTATATTTGACGTAGCCAATTAAAATAATCTTTCAAATCATCTAACTAATTCTAGAATTCCCTAGGAGTTGAGGTACCATCAAAAGTATTAGGGATTTTGATTGAATTGGTTCTACATGAAGTATGAATGTAATAGGAATCATGTACTAGGGATGACTTTTAAAAATTTATAACACTGAAAAATAAGGTAATGGTGGATTAAGAAATTTACATTCAAAGAAGTGATTTTTTTTAAGCTATTGTGTATCGTATCAACCAATATGTATTGGGATTTTGGGCCTCCGATATTTATTAATGTATCGGCCGATACGTGGCCATATCAATAATACCGATGTCTCCGATATTGCGATTTAGAACCATGGATGTTGGACAAGATCAAATTTATTTGGGCTGGTTGGTTTAGATCTTTTTCCCTCCTTGCTTGACTAGACTTGGTTTGGGTTGTTGTGGGTGTGGTTTGGCTCATCCTTTTAGCAGCAAGTGAGGTTGGTGTGGTTGTGGGTGTGGTTAGTTGGAATGAATTTGGGTTGGATTGTGTCATAGAGTGTGGTCTACGTCATATAGGTGGCATGTCTTCTAGGTACATTGGTTTGTGGGTAAGATTTGGTAGATGGTAATTATGTCACGACCCATTTTCACAGGTGGCATCCATGGCTGGCCAGTGAGTCAAAGTTCACCCAAGGCTTGCTTATTGAATTAGTTTGGGAATTTTCTAAAACACCATTTAGAAAAGATTTTAAAGAAAAGGTTCTGCAGAAGCATAAAATTTTATAAATATATCCCAAAGCTACTAGTCATGTTACAATACACAACTATTACAAATATTTATCAATCAGACCCACAATTCGGGCCGTATAACAACTTACTTTACATTGAAAAGAAAATTTTCACGATTATGTCCAAGCCTTTCATTTGATCAAGCATTTTCCTGCTTTGATAGCAGGAGCCTTGTGCATTGATTATCGGGCGGACAAAAATGGCAATGTCTAGCACTTTATTTGAAAACATGAGTTTCACTTGGATCACATATTCAACATTCATTAGCAAAACTAGTGTGAGAATATAGATATCTGGGTTATTTCTCGTTTTCCATTTTTAGAATGATAACATTTAACGGTTCTACCAGTAATTTTAGGGAGCGACCCTACTTAAGCTGGAGATGATCATTCCGTAGTCACTTAGCCGTGACTTGCCTCTCCTCTACGGAACTTTGAGTCTATTTCAGTTCCTGTGTCTATCGCTATCGCCCTATTGTCTCTCAATTGCCTCTCCTTTATAGATGAGGGGGAGTCCCTTAGCAGTAGCTTCCAACACTAAAGATTGACCTCCTCAAGTGCCAGATATGAATGTTTTATGAATTTCATACGGGACTACTTACTTACCTAAAGTTCACTTTTGACTTACCAAAAAAGTTGAAAAAAGTTGACTGAAGGTACTGACCTAAGCATAGCTCTCTCTCTCAAATACAAATGCCAAGAAAGGGATTCCTTGGATAAGTGAAAAATTTATAAAAAATTCCTTTCATTTGCATTTGAATTTGAGGGCCTTTGTCCTACTTATAGTCTCAGTCCTCCAGCCTATCGAAACTCGTGTTTTTATTAACCAATCCCTTGTACTGTCTCATTGCTGGTATACTTTATCGTCCCCCAGTGGTCGGGACCCCGTTTAAACTATCATTCATCCATGCTTTATAATATCTACATTTTCATAAATGCTTTTCAATAATCAATCATCATCGACATATTCAACCATGTCACATAGATCGTTATAAAGCAGTAAATTGAAAATTTTGAATAACTCAAATATCATATGACTCACTTGGTAACCGGTTGTACAAAATGGTAGATATTTTCACAATTGTCCAAATGATACCTAATCTAGCTAAACACATTAAAATAACAAATGGGTAAAAGAGCATGTAGGAATTTTTTATTAGAAAAGTTGGTTTAGTAATATAACTGTTAAAACTAGTTTGTGGGGCTAACTGTGGGTCGTGATTTCAGCGGCCTTACCAAAGCCTATTTTGGTCAAATTATAAATCGTTGTAAAGCTCTCATAATCTACTTTTCAATAGTCTCAATTTTGTAACCATACGAGGCTCATACGAAAAACTAGCAGTGTTTAAAAGGGCTATTTCTAGTAAAACTCAGTTTTTGGACAGATTTGTGTCCCAATGTTTAGGCCAAAGTTTTATGTAGAAAACGTAATTTATGGACAATGTCACAAACAGGAAAGTTGTAGATATTTTTTTCCCCTTTCCAGAACATAAAAAATCACCCAAATCAGAGGTATTTGGAAGAAACGGTGGCTGTTTAAAGAAGGCTGGTTCGTTGAGTTTTCAGAAAATCTAGGCAGATTTGGGTTTCAAACTTCAGACGTAAATTTCACATGGAAAACGATCTTTCTGAGGAAAGTGATAAACATTAAAATTGTAGTTCATGATGTCAACCGTTTTTCTGAAATTGAAGAGAGAAAATGAGCATGGTTGTGGGTGGTGGTTTCTGGCAGTTTGGGCCGTGGCATTGTGGTGGTGCTGTGGTGATGCTGGCGGTTGTTTCAGTGGCTGAGGAGGTGGTGGTGGTTGGTGGTTGGTGGTGATTTCATGGAGGTGCAGAGGTGAGTGGTGGGTGGTGGTGGTTTCGTGGAGGTATGGACGTGAGTGGCGGTTGGTGGTGGTTTTGGGTGGCGAGGTGGTAGCATCATGGAGGTATGGGGGTGGCAGAGTGGTGGCTGGTGGCGGTGTGTTCTGGTGGGTGGTGGTTTGGTGGAGAGAGGGAAGAGAGAAGAACCGAGAGAGGGAGGAGAGGGAGAGATTCACCGGTGGTGGCGATGGTGGTCGGCGGTGTTGGCGGCACGGTGGTGGTTTGTGGCTATGGCTGGCGGTAGTGTGGTGGTTTTCGATATTTTCGCCCAAGATCGGAACTTTCGTTCTGGAAATTTAGACGTCGTTAGTGGCTATGCGAAGGTAGCCGTGCGGTGGTTCTAGACCTATTCTCGGATGTGGCATGCGTGCACCGTGTTGGCGGCAATAAGTGGCCGAAGGTGGTTTGGTAAAACCGTTTTTCTGAAATTGAAGAGAGAAAACGAGCATGGTTATGGGTGGTGGTTTCTGGCAGTTTGGGCGGTGGCATTGTGGTGGTGCTGTGGGGATGCTGGCGGTTGTTTCAGTGGCCGAGGAGGTGGTAGTGAGTGGCGATTAGTGGTGGTTTCATGGAGGTGCAGAGGTGAGTGGAGGGTGGTGGTGGTTTCATGGAGGTGTGGATGTGAATGGCTATTGGTGGTGGTTTTGGGTGGGAGGTAGTAGTGTCATAGACGTATGGAAGTGGCGGAATGGTGGTTGGTGGCGGTGTGTTGTGGTGGGTGGTGGTTCGGGGGTGAGGGAGAAAAATCGAGAGAGGAGGGAGGAGAGAGGGATAGATTCACTGGTGGTGGCAACGGTGGTCGGCAACGTTGGCGGCAACAATATCAAGTGGCGGCATGGGGTAGTGGTTTGTGGCCGTGGCTGGCGGCAATTTGTGGTGGTTTTCGATATTTTTGCGCAAGTTTGGAACTTTCGTTCTGGAAATTTTAACGTCATTTGTGGTGGTCGTTGGTAGCTATGCGAAGGTAGCCGTGAGGTGGTTCTAGACCTATTCTCGGAGGCGGCATAGGTGCACCATGGTGGCGGCAAAAAGTGGCCGAAAGTGGCTTGGTGAAATCGTTTTTCCGAAATTGCATTGAGAGAAAACGAGCTTGGTTGTGGGTGGTGGTTTTCGGCAGTTTGGGCTGTGGTATTGTGGGTGGTGGTTTTTTGGCAGTCTGCACCGTGCTAGATTTATTAAATCCATTTGGGACCTCACTTGGCTATCGAGTATAGTCCTAGTAGCTCAGAAGAACGACCAAATAAGGGTCTGTCTAGACTTCAGAGACTTGAACAAATCATGTCCTAAGGATGAATTTCCCTTTACCTAACATTGACACACTCTTTGACTCCACTGCTGGTCTCTATATGTTCTTGTTGAAAAATTAGGAAGATATGTCTGATTGTATGGAGGTAGTTAGGCAAGATTGTATGGCTGATTGTATGGCTGTAAATTAGGAAGATATGGCTGATTGTATGGCTAATTGTATGGCTGTAAATTATGTAGTAATTAGTCAATTATTATAAATTAGGAATGTATCTTTATTAGGTAGATTAATTAGTGATTCATTTCTTAGTTGACCCGTGTAATTTCTATAAGTAGAGATTAGTGTAATTCAGGATTTGAAAGAATGATTGAGAAAATTATTTTCAAACTATTCTCTCTGTTTACATGGTATCAAAGCTCGCAATTACTTGCTAATTTCTTCTTTCCTGTTCCTTCCACCTTTGTTTTCCCTCTTCTACTTCCTGTTTTCTGTCTTGGCTATAGCAGCATGTCTAAAGATTTAAGTGAGTCCACTGTTGTCCCACCATCCTTCTCTTCTACACACACGTCAAAAGGTACTTGAACCAATTCCGAGTCCCACTCTGTTCAAATTACCACCATTTGCTTGAATGGTGATAATTTTTTGCGATGGTCTCAATCGGTTCGCATGTATATTCGGGGGCGTGGGAAGATGGGCTATTTGACTGGTGGGAAAAAAAACCCTGCAGAAACTGATCTGGCCTATGCGACTTGGGATGCTGAAAATTCCATGGTCATGACATGGCTTGTGATTTCCATGGAAGAGAATATTAGCTCTAACTATATGTGCCATCCAATGGCACAAGAGTTTTGGGAGGATGTGAACCAGATGTATTCGGATTTGGGTAATCAATCTCAAATATTTGAGTTAACTCTCAAACTTGGTGAAATGCGTCAAGGAGA
>JAOTRH010000018.1:18975089-19000071 GCA_034768845.1 Heliamphora exappendiculata | reverse complement strand
AAATAGGTTTTCAAACATTCAAATCCACCTGTTGAAATCACAAGAAAACCCAATATGCATCTCTCATAAGCAATAAATATCCTGTATAACATGTATAAGTATATCGCCTTATGGCGTACAAAACTGCCTTCAGGAATAGGCATACCAAAAAGGAAAACTATAAAAGTCTTCCGCTACCACAAACATCACCAGAGTTACACCTCATCCACATCATCACCTGAAAAAAATAGTTTTACAGAAAAGTCTCACTCGTGAGCCGAAGCCCAATAGAAACAGACTATAAAGCTGTGAAGCAGGTAATATGTAATCACATGGTGGGAGCAAACTCAACCACAACCCAAAATGGTTTTCCATCCAAAAACCAACAAGTTTTCCCATCAGGCCAACACAAGCCTCCTAAATGGTTTTATTATCATAAAACCCTGTTTCCATCCTTAAACTCATGAATTTGCAAATAATGCAAGTAAACCATCATAGTTAGGGAAAAACAGTAATCAAAACATTGTTCTCTCGCGGAATGTACCATTGCAGAATAAGAAGAGTAAGATCCTATGTACCGACTCAATCACAAGAGGATAAAGGTAGCAACTATAAACCCTTGTTCAGTAACTAACCCCCAGATATCGTGGGATCGCCTAGATACACACAGGTTCTATACGGAGCACCATGAATGTAACCACTCAATTTACGGGTTATGACCCCGAGAGAGCTGAGCATCCATCCGTCTCAATTTACGGGGACTAACCCAAAGGACATGAGCACCTACGCTGCGCACGTTTCCGGACTTACACCGAGGGCAACTCGTGCCAAATACACGTCATCCCGGTACATCTAGATAATCTTCTAAAAACAGAACTGTAACTCAACTACAAAATCTTTTTCCCCAAAATACATTATACATGTATTTAGATCCATCATTCAACAAGGAGATCACACAAAACATTTTCAAAATGTTTTATCCTGTTTTCAACAAGACGTTTCAAAACCTGAGACTCAACCCCGAAGGCAAGCTCCAAACCTCCAAAGCATAAAATGTTGAGATTTTCATCAAAATCCTTCATTTTCCAACAAAAACCACCGTTTTCAAGAACGCTATTTGAAAACCATAAAATCACATGTCATATGATGTATTAAACCAAGAAAAGAAAAAAATATACTTTTTACCAAAAAAATCAAGATTTAAACATAGATACGACATTTCATGCATTTTCTATTGGTGAAAAAGTATACAATTACATATAATACCCTAATACAGCAGCAGAGGCTAGATTCCTACCTTGTTGGGTCAAAACCCGACGCCTCGAAAAACGGGTCTCGTCGGAACGAGAATCAGACCGGATGAGCGCGAAGCTAGAAGCGTGAATAGCAGGGATCCACAAGCTGATCTTCAAAAACTAGGCTCGAGAGGGTCAAAAATGTAGAGAGAAAGCAGAGGAAATGAAGAAAAAAGCTTTTCTCCAAACATTCCAGGGGCTAGAATACATATAGGCACGCCAAAAACATTGTTCAGTCGACTGAAGAGAGCACTTCAGTCGACTAAAGTGCATCGAGAAACACAAACCGCCACAGTTCAGTCGACCGAACTCAAAAAAAGCTGTCCAGTCGACCGAACATGGCTGTCCAGTCGACCGAACCTCAGGGTTTTCAACCTACTGTTTTGTCTCGGTTTTGGTGTTCTAAGGCCAACCCAAACATGCCTAAGCAAGGTCCGGAAAAGCTTAAAATAAATCTATACATACTGTTCTACAACCCAAAACATAAACCAAGTATCAATGATATATAACATGAAAAAATGCGTCAACATTTATGTATATCAAAATTAATAAGGTTCGGGGTCTCACACTCGTCCTCATTCTCGTCTTCGTCTTCGTTTTCCGCATCGTGATTGGCCTCGTCCTCGCCTTCCATGACTTCTTCGGCCTCTTCTTCTTCGTTGCCTTGCCACTCTCCCGGAAAAAACCACGCTAAATCTTCTTCATCACCTTGCCACACTCCTGCTGGATCGGCGTTGGCTGCCATCCTAAAAGAAAGGGAAACTTAAGGTAAGGGTTTTAAATTGTTAACATTATAACTGATAAGTTAATAATATAGACTTTCTACAGAGAATCTACGCTACAGACTCGCGGTTTCTCATAACCCAAGGCCTGAAGGTTCACTAAACCTAAACTCTGATACCAACTGTGATGCCCCGTCCTCCGAGCACGTCGGACATACATAAATATACACATAGGGATAAACTAGCCATACATTCATATTTAAGTACGATATCCAATACATAATAAACGAGTTCAGACCCATCCACAATTACATAATTATTCTAGTTTTATTGAGAAAATTCAAAATTTTCGCTAAGCACGGGATAAACTGAATATAAGAATAAAAGCAGATATCTTGATTCTTCAGAATGCCTCGGCTAGGTCCATATGCTCTTGAAATTCACCTTGTTTTCCCGTTCTTCTTCTCCATCGGGGATGACTTCCTCGAAGAACCCCTCCTCACATGTGGCACGAATGTCATGAGCCAAGGCCTAGAAGCAAAACACTCTAACCTTCTAACTAATCTCATAGCACAAAATACACCACAACACATACCATATAACATCCAGTACAGTTTATAGTCAAGGAGACGGATAAATTTATGACAGGATAGAAGACAAGTAAATTATCATGCGTATATGAAATGCAGATGCCCAACCCATCATGCACTCAGATTATAACAGGGATTCCATGCCGGAAATCACCAGAGTAGATTTTCACGGGTAATTGATCACCAAAGCCATCATCGCGTCTCGTTGCGAATAGTAACCACATCGCCTGGCTTCATGCCACAGCTGTTTTACTCAATGGCAACGACGTGGGGTCCGTGCCATACTCCAGGCCAACAATATTCAATAAACTATTCCAAACCCGGGGACACGCCCACTCAGTGTGTAAACCAATTATGTAACACCAGGGACACGCCTACTCAGTGTACAAGGGGAATTCATCCCAAGCGGTTTGTCTCACCTTAAGACTCGTGATGCCTTCGCTGGTATTAACCCGAAAGTCCAAGCTATCGAAATCAGAATGCTAGCGACGAACCCATGGTGCCCAACAATATTCGTAAAACCATTTCAGACACCGGGGACACGCCCATGGTGTATAAACCAATTTTGTAACACCGGGCACACGCCCACTCAGTGTGTAACATCGGGGACACGCCCACTCAGTTATAAACCAATTTTGTAACACCGGGGACACGCCCACTCAGTGTGTACAAACCAAAATATTTTCAAAAAATGGCAACCAGGAACGCTCTAAACTTAGAATCAACACAGCCCATCCCAACAACGGTTTGCACAGATGGACTCCAATATGCCAGAATGCAAATGACAATGCTCATAATGTGTATCATCGATATCAAGTGTAACAATTTATAGCATGGCATCAACATGGCAAGATTCATGGTACAACGCGCAAAACATAAGGTACAATTATGTGAAGTACAAGTTACAATTCTCAAGATATGATAGCATGAGTCCTAAATCATCATACATTCATATAAAACACTAATCAACTAATTCAATTCAATCATCATACAAAAACCCAGGTCTCATGGCAAAGGTACTCAATCACACACTTAACAAATTTTAAAGCCAAAAGACGTGTTAAATTAAAAGAGCCGACAAAGTTTTGGGGTATCTAGACTTGAAATCAGGCTATGATTTTTAAATACCATTTAGATCAAAATATTTTCTACAACTCTTATGTTTATCACTAAGGCCAAATCCTAAGGCAATTGGATGAACATTTCATTCTAAGAAAAAATGGTTCAACATTTACTCCAGATTTTTATCAAAAATTAGCTTCTGTTGTTCTCAGTTTTGGGGTATCAAATGAAGTCCAAATGAGTCAATTTTTTAATATGTTCTAGTTTAACATGTCCCCTACAAGTTTCATGTTTAGAGTTAAGGGTAGTTATTTGAAATAAGTTAGACTTTTTGGCAATTTTAGAAAATAGGTTCTGTCAGCCGCCAAAACTCAGCAGAGCCGGTTTTGGACAGAGGGTTTAAAACGGTTTTGGGGTACCATCCTGAGGCTTTAAGGTCTGATTTTTGGGCAGAAAAAACTTTAATATGTTAGCTACAAAGTTCATGTAGACTACTTTTGTAATAGATCATTAAAAATAGGTGTTTTGGGCTATATAAAAATATGTGACAGAATGTTCCTCGAGGGTTGAAAATCAACAGAGACTTCAAAGGGGTTTGACCTATCAAACCTCAATATTTTGTTCTCATTTTTGGTGGGTACATAGATAGACATGTTGTCTACAAATTTTATGTTTTGACCAAAGTTCAGATCTCATTCTAAATTAGGGTTTCCAAGTCAATGGTGTTGACTGGTTAGAAAATGACACACTTTGGTAAAATTGCAATATCGTGAGTTCTGATTATGAAAATGAGTTGAAACAAACTTTGGATGAAAGATAACACAAAAATCTAACTCTAGACACAAAAATCATGTTTAGATTAATTTTCTATATTGAGTTATGGTATTTCAAATCTCAGGGCTGAAACATCAAAGTTCTAGAAAATCAAGCCTCCTATGGTTTAGGTCTTCTACTTGTGTCATGTCATGTTTTTGTTCTCTTTCTTTGCATGCTTGTGATTTTAACTTTAATATTAAGGCTCCAGCACACTTAGAGATCATCAAACTCAAAGATAACAACATACAACAACATCTCATATCATTCATAATCAAAACAGCTCCTAAATTCCAACGACACATTTTCGGTTTGATTTCGGTTTTTGGTTTTTAAGGGGCTTAAAGGGATGGGTTGAGGGATATTTTGAGGGATCTTAGATACAAGGTTTAAAGGTTTTACTTACTTGTTTTGAGATATCAAAGAATGGTGGAGGATGAGTTTGGACTTAGCTTTCGAAATTCGTCTTGGTTTCTCCTTTCTTCTTCCTTCTTCTTCCTCAAACTCTTGCAAACCCTCAAGAACAAAGTGTTCTGGTTTCTCCCCTCTCTTTGGCCGAAAATATCACTTAGAGAAGAGGTTGTTTGGCTCTCCTTAGATAGCCAAAGCTAGGGAACACATGGGGGACAAAAAGTACACAAGAAGCTTTCTTTTCTTCACTTTATTAAATAAGGTTTTGAGTTTGATTTGAGTTGATGTGAGTTTTGATGGCCAAAATTCAGATTTGGTGAAGCTAAAAGTAGCTAGGTGGCTGTTTGGGGGGACAAGATCTGATCCCCCATCAATCAAGGGGTTTGCCTCGGTTTTTGTGCCCTTATTATGCAAAAAAATGCATTAAAAGTTAATTTGATATATCTTTTTTGTGTCTATTTCTACTGAGACTTATTATTTTTGTATGTTTATGAGAAATATAGTATTTCTATGTATTATCATAGTTTTCATAGCAATTGATTAAATAAATGTAGTATTTTAAGTCAAATTAAGCTATTTTGACAACATAGGGCTTTTTGACAAATAAGAATTGCAAGAAGGGGAAGATGCTTTCTTCGAAGAGGGAAGGAAGAATGAGCCTCTCATTTTTTTCCTTTGGGAGGTACTTTGCTTTGATCCAAAAGAACCGTTTCCCTGGATCCGCATCCGGACTAGCAACAGAAATAGGACTTCCAAAGGCCTTTGCGGTAGACTGAACACAAAAAAAATCTTAGATCTCGATCAGTGACGGGATCCGCGGTGTAGAATTTTTTTGTGTATGAACTTCAATAATAATTTATTTACTTTTGTTGACTTATAACACTACATTATTAGGTATATTACTTGTCCAACAAGTTTGGGATCATCATAATGCTTCATTTAATGCATTTCTCATCATTTAAAGTTAAAAAGAAGGGAAAAAGTCACTTTTTGGCACATCTCCCAAGGTGGTCGGCCACTAAGGGGCATTTTTGGCATTTTGATGTTATTTTGTCTTTTACTACATAATTGTATTAATCCTTAATTTAGGGTATCTATATGTCAAAATTTGAGTTTTTAAGACTTTTTGCTGTACTAAGTGCAAAACGGTCATTTTACCCTATTTGTGAGAATTTTTGATTTTTAATTTATTATTTTATGATACTTACTTCATTTAGAATGTTAGGAAACTCTCTGGGTGTTAAGGTTTTATTGTTTGTGTTTTGGACCTTTTTAGGATTTTCGGGCCGAACTTAGGGTTTTCGGTTCAAGTTAGGGTTTTGAATCTCTTCCGTGTTCTATGGCCTCGTGGACTATTCGTCATTACTACTAGGGCCCGAGCAGGGTCGTTACATGTCCACAGAGAGAGTGCGTCGAGCACGAAAGACACACCAGAGGGTTCGTTTGTGCAGGATCGACAGTAGCATTCCACAGTTCAAACTTTCCAAGTTGCAGATGAGGGTACTTCAGCTCAGTCGGTACGGTAGTCGACAGTGTCGGGCTATGGTGGACAGGCCAAGATGACGCAGGGTCGAGCATATGTATTCACAGCTCCTAATTCTTCCAGGGCACCGGTTGTGCCTAATGATGTGGCTATGACTCCAGCGAGAAGAGGTACTTTCTGAGCATGCAGATTTTAGGCCAGTGTTCTTCTCAACACGAAGCTTTTTGTTTCTACATTTCTTTGTTTGCGGAGTTGGTAATGGAATTCGTGGATGGTGTGTTGTATTGAGACAGTAGTTGGTGACGATGTGAGATTGGGGTGAATGGTAAATCTCGTGTTTTTGAGATAGTTAGCCGTTGTTTAAAATATAAGACCTTGTTTGACTGTATCATTGGAATGGTTTGGCTAACCATCTCTCATGCTTGTGTCGATTGGGATCGAAGGGGTGTTTTCTTTTGACCTTGTTTTGAATTTTGGAGACGAAATTCTTTTAATAGTGTAGAGTTATGAGACCCTGACCCATTTTTTTTTTGGCGTTTTTTTACGCTTGTTTATCGTTTTCATTACAGCATGTTTGTGTGCGTTTTTATGCATATTTGGGTTTGGATATGCATGTGGGGTTAGTTCCCTGGGCCATTGGGCATTGTGCGAATTTAAAAAAAAAAGAAGATATTTTTGTGACTTATAAATATCTCGCGTTAGATATTTTCAAAACTTACTCGCTAAGTTTTCTTTTTCCAAACCAAACGCTTTGCCTTCTCTCTAGCTTCTCGGGGGCCCGGGGTTCAGTTTTCTACGATCGGGTAGCAAATCTTTAGTCTCCTCGTGGTGGGCTACGCATCCATTTGGACATAATTTTATTCCGGCAAAGTTCAGTTTTGCACGTGGATCGAGGCATCGAGTTTGACTCAATAAGGTAGGATCCTAGACTCTCATGTTTTATAAGGGTGCTACGTGTAATCATGTGTATTTTTACCATTTCAAAGTGCATGAAAATCAAATTTTGTTTCGATAAATCGGGTTTTGGTTCAAAACCATTTTTGGTTGATTTTGGTTAGATGGAATCGGGTTTTGAGTGTTCCTTTCGAGGTTCTGTGGTGGTCGAGGGCTTGGGTACGTTCGAGGGTGTTAAAAGGGAGTTTGGAGGCTTTGATTTGGGGTTGAGATGGTGGTTCCTGTAGCTCGGAGTCGGTTTCTGCCGTGGGTCAGTCGACTGAACTGGGTGGTTCAATCGACTGGATCGTCGTTTGGTGGTTCAGTCTACTGGACCGAGGAGGTCAGTCGACTGACCTGTGTTTGGGTGAATTTCTCTGAAATTCCAATAGCTTCTTTTGGTTGACTAGGTGGGGGTCCAGTCGACTAGGGTCCTGTGTAGGGCGTTTTGTTGTTCTGGTGGTTGTGTTATGGCTTTTTGGTCGATTGAATTTATGGGGTTCAATCGACTGGCTCTCCTCTAGTGGCTTCCAGGCGATTGAATTATGGAATTCTGTCAACTGAACTTATGAAGAGGGGTGTGCATCGTTTCTGGTTTTGGTTGGTCGTGGTAGGACCGTGGTGGTTCGTTTTGTTGTCGTCCTCAAGGATGAATTGGTTTTGGGAAGGATAGGGTTTTGGTAAGAACCATTTTGTAGGAGGTTTGATGTTGGTCTTTGGTTAGGTCTTGTTTTGTATGGTTGTTGTTGGGTGTTTCACGTGACCCGGAGTTAGGGGCGTGACAATAGGCATTCTCAAGATCCAAGTTACAAATAACCCAACACCTCAGCGCTCTGCACTCTAGAGTCAACACATTCATCGGCAATCAAAACTGCATTGAGAATTTATCTACCCAACGAAGGCAATATGAGATTCTGAACTGAGCTTTCCAATCACCTCCCTAAGCCTTTGAGCTAGCAACTTTTACCGTGATCACTAAATAGGTTTGAAATCCTTTATTGCTCCCCCTTTCTGAGCTGACCTTCTCAACCTCCAACCCCACCCACCCACCCCCCCAAAAAAAAAGATCACCAACGTCCCTAAACTGATCCCAAAGTTGAGCCAGCAACGCCATGATTCTCACCCAACAAGCCGATGGCTCCATGCTCGGTCTGTAGCACCCGCCTATTGGTGGCCACCAATCTAAGAATATGCGTTGGCCAGCAAAAAGAGCCATTCCCCTTCTAAAATCCGAGAAGCTTCCTTCTTTGGAGGGAGGATAAAGAGATAGAAAGCTCCTCCCCCGTCTAGGACCTCCACATCAGTCCGGACAAGCTACTCATGCAGCACCCACTGTTAGAATAGAAATTGAGTTGCCTAGTCCCAGGGTGACCAAACAAGGACCGGCCCAGAACTCTACATCCCCATTCGTAGAGTTGAAGTTCACCTCTACGTCACAATCCAGTCTTCTTCTATCCTCCAAAGTCAGACCCCCTCTGGCCATAGCAGCAGACCAACCACCTTTAAAACCGAGTCATTTGCCTTCCTATTCGGTAATGCAACCAATTTCCCTGAACAAAGTTAAGCTACTCTGGAAAAACCTTCCTACCGATCACCAAACTTTGATTCTGGAACGCAGAGGACCTCTCTCTTCCTAGCATCCACCTCCGAGACCTCCACAAAGTTTTCAGCATGATTTTTCTTACTCGGGTGCGTCACTGTGCTAACTCCCACCTTTCTCTTCCCTACCTTCCAATTCCCTCTTCAAAGCACTGAGGCACCCTCCAAACATTCTTCCAGCCAAGCAATCTCCAGAAACAAAAGCCTGAATGACCTTCAAAACCCACTGGCCCTCTCCACCACCAGAAGAAAGCGACCATCAATGAAGAAGTCAAAAGTTTTCTTTTTCGATATGAGCTATTCTCCTCTCTGGGACCATCTTACTTTATCTTCAGCCCTTAGTATTTGTCTGATCAATCACACCGGGCTTAATGACAAAATAGATTCCTGCGAGGCACTTTTATGTTTTTTTTTTCCTTAGGTTGTTTCTCATATAATGGGTGAGGAGCAATGTGTCAGTACAACGACTTCCATTGAATTGAAGGAGGACCAAATCAGAGAAATTTGATGCTCACTACCATTAAATTTTTTCTTTTTGATCTTCTTGTTGCCCCTTTTCCCCCAGGTTCCTTTAGTTGTTTGGTTCCTTTTCTTCCTATATCAATGGTGTATTTGCAGAGGTCAGGTCTGACACCTTTTCTTATATTTTAGTTTTCTGGATTTTACTTTCTGTTTAGGAAATTGAGGGGAGAAAAAAGGAACAAGAAAGAATTCTGTGTTTAGTGTTTTGACCGTAGAACATTTTCGTCTCTTCTTACAGGGGTATTGACTTGTCTAGATGGAGAGAACTTCAAAAGGAAAATGGGGAAGTGGCTGACCTGGAGAAATTTGTTCAAAATGTTCATGGAAATCATTTTATTCCAAATACTGTGATGGTAGATTGTACGTCAGACACTGGCATCTCAAACCATTACTATGACTGGTTGCGGAAAGGAATTCATGTTATTACCCCAAATAAGAAGGCAAATTCAGGACCACTTGATAAGGTAACATTGTATATAGTTGTCTGATATAGTGTGTATCCTGGTTATGATTTTACGAATGTAATGATTGTAAATGGAGGGCATCAAATTTAATAAATTGGGTGGCCTATGCCTGCCTTTTTTGTGTGGCCCACCACTGATGTAGAGGCTCATTTACTAAATAATGAATACTTGATGAAAAACTTTTTTGCATGTTTCTTTCCCCTTCATTTTGTGACAAACTCTTTGGCATTCATGATGCGATCTTGTTTACATTCCAGTATCTGAGGTTGAGAGCTCTTCAACGGCAATCCTATACACACTACTTTTATGAAGCTACTGTGGGAGCTGGTCTTCCAATCATTAGCACTTTACAAGGTCTCCTTGAAACTGGGGACAAAATATTGCAGATTGAAGGCATTTTCAGGTTTGTCATAGCTACTGGCTTTGTCAAATAACAAAAACTGAAAAGTTACTGATATGGATTGATCATTGTGGCTAACCAAGTGCCTAAATTATTTTTGGTCATGTGCATGGTGTTAGCCTTATTTTCTTTCAACTCACCACCATTATTTTCTGTCAAATTGTCTTCACTCCAAGATTTGTTGATGCAGTGGGACTCTGAGTTACATTTTCAACAACTTTATAGACACACGAACGTTCAGTGAGGTGGTGGTGGAGGCAAAAGAGGCAGGTTATACTGAGCCAGATCCAAGGGATGATTTAACTGGAACAGATGTGGCCAGAAAGGTTATAGGTTCTATCTGTCTCCTGTAATTTTATACTGTTACTAGTAAATGCCCCAGTGTTCTGTGAATTTCCGAGAGCTCTTTAATAAGAAATGATCTATTCAATTTCTGATTACTAATACACAAGATGTATGACTAAACATGTCAAAAAAAAAAAATCTTGCCAGCTAGATAAACTGAATTAAATTATTGCTTTAGAAGGGAAAAAATCAAATCATGTGCCAATCTTCTTATTATCATTCTGGTCCAAGTTGTTTGAGCATGTCTGCTTTCCTGCAGCTGATTTTAGTGACCATCCAACTTTTTTATTCAAAAACATTGCGGCTGATGGGGAAAGCTGATTATTCACGATTATACTACATATCTGCTTTTTACACTCAACAAAGGGGTGGGCATCTCATTGTGCCTGCAATCAAATGTTATTAGTTTTATGTAAACATGCTGATAGTCTGACACGTTCACACTCAGACGATTTTTCCCGTTTCAGGTGGTAATTCTTGGCAGAGAATCTGGTCTCAAGCTAGAACTTTCAGATATTGCTATTCAAAGCTTGGTGCCAGAACCATTAAGGGTAAGATTTTGTTTGTTTCAATCAATTGCACGGGAGTTTCTTCAGACAGTTTTGTCTTTACTTAACTTTCTGATGGCTTGTTCTAGGGTAGGGCATCAACCGAGGAATTTCTCCAGCAACTGCCGCAATACGACAAAGACATGACTAAGAAACGTCTGGATGCAGAGGATGCAGGGGAAGTGAGTATCCCAGGGCAAAGTTGATCTGTTTTTCCAGTTAGCAAAAGTATTCAAATTCTGATTTACAAACTAACCGTCCAAACCCCCCCCCCCCCCCCCCCCCCGCCAAATAAATAAATAAATAAGAACAAAAAAAAATCCTCTTCTGAAAGAAAGAAGAAAAAAATAGAGGGAGGGAGAGGAATAATCCATGCCCTTCCTCCTCCAAAAGTGATAAACAAAATAAACATCCGGGCGGCTGGAGGGATGACCGTTATTCTTTCTATAAGTGGATTTAGTGGGAAATTTAATAAGAGTTTCCGGACATTTCATAGAGTTTGAATGCGTTGACTTTAATTTGGCTTTTATTTGATGGAATTATTCATCTAGAATGTCATGGACAAACTAGGATTATGTTGCTATGGGGACATTAGAGGTAGCCATTGGGAAGTTTTAGAAACCTTTATCATTGGGTTCACACCTCTTCAACGAACAACAGAACGAGTCATTTCACTCTATGCAAATTAAGTGCATTTTCCAGTTTCCTCTCTAGTTTTCTATCTGTTCTGTAACTTAGTTCTCATGACCTTTGTGATACTTGAAGCACTTAATTTTCCATTTTCCTCTCTGGTTTTCTATCTGTTCTATAACTTAATTTTCACGAGCTTTATGATACCTGAAGGTCTTGAGATATGTTGGGGTGGTGGATGTGGTCAACCGTAGAGGTGTTGTGGAATTGCAAAGATACAAGAAAGACCACCCATTTGCACAGCTTTCGGGGTCCGATAACATCATTGCCTTCACCACGGAAAGGTACAAGCAGCAACCTCTGATTGTCCGCGGGCCAGGTGCTGGGGCGCAAGTCACGGCTGGTGGAATCTTCAGTGACATTTTGCGGCTTGCCTCGTATCTTGGTGCCCCATCATAATAATAATGTAAGTTCTCTAGCAACGAACCGCACAGCATCTCTCTTGTTCTGCTGCATAGATTTGGTATTATTCCTGGAAAAAAGATGTCGGTGTTTGGGTTGAGATGGTTTTTGTTCTGGCAAGTTGAAATCTTCTTGTGTGCACAAACTATGTGATGGTTAGTTCTCCTTTTCCTAACTCGCAATTGCTTAGTTCTCCTTTTCCTAACTCACGATTGCTGTTTAGGCTACTAGCTAACAATATGTTGACCAAGGAACAAAGTTCCCATTTATTTGTATGGAAACGGTCAAAACATTATTGTTTTCTAAGAGACTGAAATGAAAATCTATGTATGATTTTGGGCTTGTTCAGTTATGTGAATAATTACATTAATCTCTGTATTAATTACTCAAATATTATTTTTAATACATAGATTTTTTATTTTTTTAAATATTTTAAATTTTATTAGGTTTAAAGGTTTCTGAAATGTTTTCGAAATATTTCTATTTTCGTGCTTGTGGAAACAATACACAGAAAATACACTGAAAATGAGATTCCGAGCCTTGATGTTGACTCAGGCTTTTTGCTGCTACGTTTACTGATTTGATTTTTGACCTCAAGAATGCTGTTTTATTCACAGAAAACTTTCATGGATTCCAGATTCTTGACTCTTTCAAGGTGCTTTTTTTTGGCCCTCCACATGCACATGGCTGGAGTATCTGTACTACTCTGCATGTGTTTACATATATGTGATCTTTTTTTCTTTTTATTTTTCTGCCTAGAGTTTGATTATGCACTATCCAATTTAATTTAAGGAAAAAATGAAAAGATCATGTCCAACTGCCCCACCCAGGGTATGTTTGTTTTGAGAGAAATAAAGTCCGACTAGGCTAATAATCCATCCAAACTAAAGTCTTTATCTCATGTTATGTTTGTGTTGAGACTAATTGTCTTAATTGGAGACTCGATCCTTAATAAGAGAGATAAGTGTGGATGGGGAGATGGGGTGGTACAGAGAGAGGTGGCATTAAACATGGAAAGAGATTAACTTAAATGACTTCTTTGTTCTTTAATTTTACTTTTGTAATATTTTTAGGTTTTTATGATTCTAATCATTTGTAGTGCTTGCTGAGGAAATAATTCATGTAAAAAACTAAATTGATAGGATATTGGTAAATAGATGATCAAATTATATTTGTCTTAATAATGAATAATAAGTATGATTTTGATAAATAAAAACTAGACAAATATGGTATGGTCATGTGGTTACTGAAGTTCCATTAATTTAATATATTAATGATATATTCAACAAAGTACTACAAAATGAACTGATTTGAATCATAAAAATACATATTCAAGGCTAGACCCACCAATAAAAAACAGTGCTATGGCTCAAGACACAACACCAATCCCAAAATATTGTTTATGACATCTGAACTCCAAATATCTTTTCATCTCCCAACAGTTGTAAGCAAGCCTTAATACTTGAGATGATTGGCTATATTTTCTGGCAAATCAATTTGCCATTTCTGGCAAAGTCTCGGGCCTTAGAAAATCCTATAAATCCAGCTTCAGCATGCCACCGAGGCATGCTAAATTTTTTTAAAGGTTCATTTTGCAAGAAAAAAGAACATCTTGCAACAATGCCTTGTATTCTCTCATTCCCAATTAATAATTGCGTGATTTGAATGACTCTACACAAATTGTAGAACCTAATGCTCTACTAATATAAAGACTTTTTTAAACCCAAAATCTGGCAAGTGTCGTCTAAATTTATGTGATCCGTGGTGAAATTGGTTCTGAACATAAACGGTTCAATGCGAATTCTCAATCATGTCTTTAACTCTTCTTCGACAAGTTATATCTGTGACATAGCATATCTGTAAATTATAAAACACTTAATTAATATATAACAATCACTAATTTGCTACTAAGTAAGCCAGGCTTAAGGTTTTGTGCTAAGTTGGTAAAGCCCATTTTTTCAAATTATTGGATTTGTTGGAGTGAATCATCATTACAAATGAAGCCCCATCTCACATTTGTAGATTATAGAGTGGTTAAATACTATATAATAAATTACTCGCTATTAAAGAATCAAAGATTAATCAGAAATCATTTCTCTTAAGAGTTTTCTTTACTCTACTCACCAAATATGTATCAAATATCAAATGATCAACCAAACATCGTAAACTTAAATAAAAATTAGCTATCACAAAGTACTTCCTCCATGTTACATATTTAAATAAATAAATACATTATTTTCGTGCAAACATGACATAATAAGATTAAAAACATAACAAGTGACAAGAAGTATTTTTCTCTCATTTTTCTACAAACCATTACTATGGCCAGTCTCATTGTCAACGTACAATATTAACCCAAATAGAGAGTAAAATTCGTAGAAAAAATCTAACAAAAATAAAATATAAACACTATAAATCGTGGCACATGAATAAATCCATCCAAACACTTTTTTTTCAAGAAGGTTACTTTTTCATCGAAGCTTTCATTTTTCACAAATAAAATCTCATTTTAAGACTATCAAGTCTAAAGATCAATAATGTCAATTTTATTTGTTTTTGGTTGGATGCCAAGAGATATATTTATCAATATGAATCACCATTAGGATACTAACCTAAAAGAATCCTTGGAAATGACATCTCGCGCAGTTTTTATTCACCAAGTTCATTGGAAACAACAACCATTATCATGTTCAAAATACATTTTTCTTAAGTTTGAAGACTACTCATTTTGCAAGGCCTTGGACATAAACCAGAAAGGCGGCGGCCATCCATAGTCCTGGAACTTTGTTCAAAAAATAGAACCCCTTCTAGATAAAATCTTTGTACTAAGTTTAAAAATAATTTTTTAAGCTAAATCCCAGTCAAGTAAATGGCCTCTAATTACTTTAATTTAAACTTTATTAAAATCTAGATAGATTAATTGGTCCTTTAATACCAAATTCAAAATAAAATTATTTTATTAATGAATAATCCAAATTAGGTCTAAAATTTCAAGAAAAATTACCAAAAGAAATAAAAGGCTAGTAAAAGTGTCAAATCAGTTAAAAATATTAATTATTATTTCTAATATTCATAAATTATTTATAGAATTGTTGAATAAAATGTAATAAGAATAATTATTAAGTGATATTTGATGAAATTATTTTAATTTTGTTATATTTTTAACTCTAGACCATCGAGTTATTTCTTTGAGATTATTGTACTTGTAATTTTTGTATATTATCTAAATGTCAAATAGTTATGTGGCCATAAGAAACATCAAAAATCTCTTTTTTATTTTATGAGAATCTTAATGAGCACAGCATGCATATCATTTCTTTAATGTTATGCAATAATATTCTTTATTATATATAATATTTAATCTGGTGTGTAAACTACGGCTTGCACACAAAAGACCAGATTTTAAGTTTTTATAAAATATAAATTTTATGTTCACAGTTTAGATGGAAATGGACATACTATCGGTATGACTGTAATACAGAATTTTAGTAGGCATGTCTTGATTACAATAAACAGATAATAGCATCGTCTATTATTCCGATTCTCTGTGCTAGTTCACCTTGTATGTATTGAACATGACACATTAGGGTAATTAATTCTATATTAACTATATAAATTAATTTACACCTCAAGGTTATTATGAATAGTACTTATGCTCTTAATTCTGAAATAATTATTTATTTGCTTGTATTTAATATTCGTTATTTTGATTTATTAGAGTGTGCGATTTTATGTGGGTTTATATTCCCGGTGAGTTGGATAACGATATTATTTATATGGTGAATATTAATTATTGACGAAATTCACGTTTCAAATGATTGGGATTGACGATACCCCTTAAGGATGCTTATAAGTTTTGACCAGACCAAATTCTGTAGGTAGATTTGATTATCCGGCGGTTAAATAAGTTAAGCGAAAGGGTTTAAAGAATTAAAAGATGCCAATTTAATTAAATTGTCAGTAATTAAATTTAATTGGAGGGTATCGAAAATTTTAACGTGGAGAGAAATGTTAAGTAATTAATAACAGGAGCTCAATGTAAGATGTTTTTGAAATTATGGGTCATAGTGCAATTATAGTTCTTTAATGGTGTGAACTATAATTTAGTGTTTTATAAAAATTGCAGAAATCGTTACAAGATTTTCATAATTGTAGATACCGTTATGAGGTTTGCTTAATTGGGAAAATCGCTGATACGTATCTGTGTGTTTACTAGATGTCTGACTCATAATTACTCTACATGTTTCTATTGTAAGCTTATAAATATGCAGGTAGGCTGAACCATATTCATAATTTGTTTTTAAGACTAAAACTGTCAAGGTTCTTCCGCTACGAGTTCTCAATAAATTATAACCCATACTATATTCGAGAATCGCATAAGAAAATACAGTAAAAGGTCTTACAGGAGTTTTAACTCGGAATAAAAAACGTAGTTGAAGATTTGACCGATAAAATGTATTCTTCTAAATTAACTTTTGTTGCAGGAATTTTAATTTTGATCGTTCGAAGTCAAAAATTTTATTTGGAGCCCATTTCGGTGTTTGTCTGTCTAGTTAATATTTTACTAAAAATTGTTTGCAAAATAATAATATTAGCAGTTTTGCCTCCCACAATTGGTATCAGAACGTTATTTTATTTTTTTGTTTACGATTTATCAGGGTCGACTAGTTTTAAAACTGTGCTAACTTGATTTTACATGTGTTCTACTTTCGATTTTATGATAATCTTTTATTTCATGTTTGATTGAATGGTTTGAATGATGATTATTTAATTTTTTTAACTCATGAGGGTTGATCGTGATAGATTAAGGTTTTTTCTAGTATCGAATGTGAGTATTTGAGACATAGGTATCGATGCAATAGCTAGTTTTATATTTTTAAACATCTGCTTTAATTGTTTAAGAATAAATTGAATATCCAAGAACACGAAGAACAGGCCGTAGCACCGGCGGAGGTTTCGGGTTTTCATGTTCTTTCGGGTCATTTTTAGGACTATTTTGAACAGTTTGTTAGGTATAAAATAGTAGCAAATATATTTTAAAATACTGTCCAAAAACTAAAAACAAATTGGGCAAAAATAGTATGGAAAAAACCAAGCGGCGGCAGCAGTTTTCAGGGCTATTTTTTTGGATTTTTTCGGACTATTTTCAAGGCGTTCTTCGAAAGAACGAGTTGCTGGATATTTGAGCTATTTTTTTAAACAAAAAAAACGGGCACAAAAAGCCCACTGAAAAAAGCCTAAACAGAGGGCTATTTAAGGTGGCAACGACTATTTTGACCTGTTTTTCGGACTGTTTTTAGGCTGTTTTGAGATGGTTGTTGACAGAAAAATACTATTTTTCGATTGGTATAAAAAGCATCGAAAATGGAACAACGAGGCAGCGACAAAAGCTGCTTGAAGCCGGTGGCTAGGGGCTGCGCTAGCGGCGGCATGGTGGCTGATGGTGTTGAGCTGGTTCGTGAGCTATGTGATCATGATATTCTGATATGTATCAATTCTCAAGTGAGATATTTGTATATCACAGTGTATCAGAGAAACCTGATGCAACCAGGATATAGAAAGATAACTTGAACATAGATTATTACAGCTTATCTTCAATAGGAGACTGAAACGCTTCAACGTTTCACTTTGCTCATAAAATCGGGATATATGCATATCGTGTTTATATATATATGAATTACGCGAATATTGCATATCTGTTTTATTTATCCTATTAATTTAATTAATACAAAAAATTTGATTTTAATTAAAATATTTTGTTATAGAAAATAAAATTAAGTTTTTTTAAATTAAAGTTTTAATTAAATGAAAAAACTTTAGATATTTTATTTTTTACAAAATATAAGGTTTAAGATGATTTTTAATAAAATCAGATATCTTGAAAAAACGTGGGAATTAATTTCGAACTTTGAATTAATTAAATAAAAAATATTTAATCGAAATAAATTATTATTTTAAAAAAATGTGAAACAGAAAATAAAATAAATAAATATCTTTAATCACTATCTTAGCTACAAAGCTGAAGAAAAAACTGTGCATTTATTAAATTTTATTTGTTACGCATCTAAGCACGAAAAGATAGTTTGAAAAATCGAAATATTTGAAATCATTTACACAGAAAGATATTTGATTCTTTCAGATCGTGTGATTTTCGAAATTAATAAATTTATTTTAATTAAACAAATTTTTTATAACCCTCAAAAATATTTTAAAAATCTAAGTGGGAGAGAAAATTTATTCGCAGATAAATTCCGTGGTCTCTATTACCAGTTTATAGACGATACAATTAAATCCTGTGTATTGGCAGTAAGGCTTTCCTCACCATCGAACAGATTAATTGTGGTATCGCCAGTATAAATCTCATTTAGAAATAATTTTAGATAATTGTTAGTGTGGATCACTTCTCCATCTGAAGGGTTCATTGCGAAGCGATTGATTTAGGATTATGTGATGGTTAGCACTTAGCTGTATATAATAGTATACTCTTCATCTGAATGTTTTGAAGCGTATGTTTTGAACTATGACCAGTTTGACGACCGCATGAATCTATTATTTTCAAAAGTCATGATGTTTTTAATTCAAGTGTGCTATCCATGATATTTTGAGCTAGCATGATGTTATTATAAAAGTATGGTTAATGTTGTGTGGTCGTTTCCAAAGTGCCAAGTTACAAGGGATTCCAGCTCTTTTATATCCCGTTATGAGGGAGGTTATCCAACTATGAATTTTTCATTTATCCCTATAGGGGAGGTGTCCCATTAAGCAAGATTTTTACTTTAAAGGCTTTTGGGCTAAGTCCGGGTTATAGAACATACCACTCGTGCTTGGTGGAGAGTGGCCCTCATTCCATCACGCTGCTATCCGTGCATTGCGAATTAAGGTTACAGTACCGTCGAAACTCCCGATCGTGAGGCTGACGACTACTTGGGCATTGTTGGGGTTTGGGTTTAGTTTTGAGAAAGTAGTTATTCATTATAAATTGTGGAGATTGAGCCAGGAATATATTTTTGTTTACAGTACTGAGAAGATTCTGTATAATCTGTGATATTTTCATGTTCAAGTAAATGCATCAGTTTTTATGTTTTTTTGTGGAAAATGTAATGAACTATTTTTAAAAAGAGTTTTTAGTTATCATCAACAAAGTAACTGTCCTTTCTATTCATGATAATGCTAAGTGCGCTCTCTTGTAACCTTTGTGGTTGCAGTTACTAGGAACGGTTAGGAGTTGGTCCAGCACAGGCGTCGTCGAATAGTTTTGGTTCTGGTGTTTGGAATCGTGTTGGTTCGATTTTCTTTTGTTTAGTTTTTAGTTTTGGCAGAGCTTCATGTATAAGATCCTGAAGTTTTTTTTCTTCATATTTTAGAAGTAATATATGCCCTTGGGATGACGAATCCCTAGTGACTTATGTATACCTCTTTTAACATTAAGGTATTGTGGTTGCTTAGAAGTTCTTATTTAATCTCTTAATTTCTTTATCCCTGGTCTTTCTCTTTGGTTTCTAATCTGTGGTTGGATCACATCCCTTTGTACAGGTTTGGTGCTTTGCAGGAGCGGGGTGTTACATGAGGGATTGGAGATGAGTCTTGTAAAGAGCTTCTGCTCGTCCCATGGAGAACCATTTGTTGTTTTCATCAGTGGTGTCCTCCCGTGCAATTGATTTTCTTTTTCCTCCTCTAGTTCTAGGAGCCATTGAAAGGATTAAGAGATGGAAAGGTAAGATTGAGAGGTTTAGAATGTTTGTGTGAGAGATTGGAATGAAATAGAACCTTTTGAGGGAAAAAACATGTGATTTCGAGACCTAGGAGAGAGAAGCCGAGAGTGAGAAACGAAGGGACAGAACCTGAAGTGATTTTCGGCTCCCTAAGGTTTTAAAGTCCTGAGAGTTTGTCGACTGGATGAGTCTTCAGTCGACTGGAGTGAGTTCAGTCGACTGGATTTGTGATCAGTCAACTAGATGTTGCATTTTTCAAGATTCAGAGTTTCAGTTAGTCGCCTGAGGTAAAGTGACTTTATTTATTTAAAAAACTCTTTTCATACAACCTCACGAACATGCATTAGGCCTAATTCTATTCTTATGACGATAAACTGATCTTCATTAAGAGGTTTACTAAAAATATCAGCCAATTGTTCACTAGTGCATACAAATTCTAGAAATATATCACCTTTTTGCACATGATCACGAAGAAAATGATGTCTTATCTCAATGTGTTTTGTTCGTGAATGTAAAATTAGATTTTTAAAAATGTTTATTGCACTTGTATTATCGCATTTGATAGGAACAATATCATAATTCAATTTAAAATCTTAAAATTATTGTTTCATATATAAAATTTGTGCACAACAACTACCTGCAGTCACATATTCGGCTTCAGCGGTAGATAAGGCTACTAAATTTTATTTCTTGAAAAATCATGAAACAAGTGATTTTCTTAAGAAATGACAGGTTCCACTAGTGCTTTTGCAGTCAATTGTACAACCGGAAAAATTTGCATTTGAATAGCTAATCATTTCAAAGGAAGTGAATTTATGATACCATAAGGCTATATCTATGGTACCAAGTAAATATCTTAGGATTCTTTTTACTGCAGTTAAGTGTGATTCTTTATGACATACTTGATGTTGGAGGCAAAACTGTTAAGATCATTATTTTTGAAAACGATTAATCGGTAAAAAATTAACTGGACGGGCAAACACC
This sequence comes from Heliamphora exappendiculata, assembly GCA_034768845.1. Lineage (NCBI taxonomy): Eukaryota > Viridiplantae > Streptophyta > Magnoliopsida > Ericales > Sarraceniaceae > Heliamphora > Heliamphora exappendiculata. Next base: position 18,979,117 of record JAOTRH010000018.1, on the reverse strand, counting down.
GAAATGCGCTCAAGATGAAACTTTTGACGAAGAATGATCAAAATAAAACCCGTGCAACCAAAGTTAATTTAGAAAAATACCTCTTGTAGATATAATCTTAAACTACGACTTGATTCCGAGTTGAAACTCCAGTCAGATCTTCTACTATATTTCCTTACGCGATTCTCGAACGTAGTGTGGGCTACGATCCTCCGAGAACTCGTACCGGTAGAACCCTGATATATTTAAGTCATGAAGGACAAAAATAATATCATAATAATATATGAGATATCTAAACTATCAATTCTGTCAATCTCAAACTGGTTCAGCCTACTCGCGTATATATAGGGTTACAGCAGGGACTTAGGAAGTAATTATGAGAAAGACTTCCAGTGGAACACAAACACCTACCAGCGATTTCTGTAATTAAAGAAAGACGCATAGCGGTATCTGCAATTATGAAAAACTAGCAGCGGTTTCTGCAATTTTTATAAAACACGGAATTAGAGTTCACACCACTAAAGAACTATAATTGCACTCTGACCCATAATCTCAAGACCTTATTGCATTGAGCTCCTGTTATTAAATGCTTACCATTTCTCCCCTCGTTAGGCTTTCCAATACCCACAAATTAAATTTAACTATTGATAATTTAATTTAATCGGCATCTTGATATTTCTTAAGCCCTTCCGCTTAACTTATTTGACCGCCAGATAATTAAATTCACATAGAGGGTTTGACCTGGTCAAAACTTATAAGCATCCTTAAGGGGGTATCGTCAATCCCGATCATTTGGGACGTGAATTTCGTCAATAATTAATATTTGCCATATAAATAATACCGCTATCCAACTCATCGAGAATATAGACCCATATAAGATCGCATCATCTAACGAATCAAAACAACGAATATTAAATAAATATAAATTAATAATTAATAATTATTTCATAATAACCTTGGGGTGTGAATTAATTTATATAGTCAGTATAAAATTAATTACTCCAAATGTCCCATTCAATACACACAAAGTGTACTGGCACAGATATTCGGAACAATAGACGATGCTATTATCTGTTCCCTGTAACCAAGACAGGTCTACTAAAACTCTATGCCACAGTCGTACCGATGGTATGCCAATTTTCATCTAAATTGTGAACATAAAACTTATATTATGCAAGAACCTAAAATCTTGTCTTCTGTGTGTAAGCCGTAGTCTACACACCAGATTAAATACTATACAGAATATCGAACATCCATACATAACAAATAAATGATATACATACAACTCATAAAGATTCTCATAAAATATAAAACTAATTTTATTAAAAATAAAATTAAATACTAAAAACATGATTTTCAGTATACCAACCCTAACACTTGATACCGTGCACACACTAAACATTATATCAGGTCTACTTGCAGTTAAATATAATAGGCTACTAATCATACCTCGGTAGAGCTTAGTGTCTACCAATTTTTCTTGTTCGTCTTTGTTGAGTTTGGTTGAGGAACCCATTAAAGTTCCCAAAACCTTTCCGTCTTCCATGTTGAAACGTTTGAGCAATTCTCGTACATATTTTGATTGGTTGATAAATGTTTCATTCTTCGCTTATTTGATTCGAAGTCCAAAGAAGAATGTGAACTCACCTATCATACTCATCTCGAACTCTTTTTGCATGCATAAATAAAATTTCTTGCATAATTTTTCATTAGTAGCACTAAAAATAATATCATCCACGTATAATTGTACGATAAGCATATCTTCATTATTTGTTTTGATAAATAATATTGTATCAATCTTTTCTTCTTTCTGAGTGAACCATTTAGCAACAAGTCTAGTTTTGAAAGTTTCAACCTTCCCGTCTACTCCTCTCTTCCTATTGTAGATCCACTTGCATCTAATAAATTTTCTCTTTTCGGGTGGCTCTACAAGTTTCCAAACCTGATTAGAATATATAGATTTCATCTCTGAATTCATAGCCCTTTACCAAAGATCTGCATCTTTGTCTTGTAGTGCTTCATTGTAATTACAGGGCTCGGTATCTAGTTCTGCTGGGATCCTATCAAAAGACTCTCCCAAGAACATATACCGGTCAGGTTGATGAACAACCCTCCCACTACGACGAGGCACTACCTGTGTCTGTGTACTAGCAGTAACAGGTTGTGCATAATTTGAACCCTGTGCATCAGCACCCTGTTCTTGATTTTCACCTGTCCCGATAATTCTCCCACTACGACGAGGTAATGGAATATCAGTGACTTGTGGTTCCTCTTCTGTTCTACTGGCATTTTCTCTCAGTTCTTTCAGAACAATTTTGCTATTGGGCCCGTGGTCCATAATATAATCCTCTTCCAAGAATCGGGCATTGGTGCTAACAATGACCTTCTGATCCTTAGGATTGTAAAATAGACCACCTTTCGTTCCCCTGGGATACCCCACAAAGAAACAAACTTCTGTCCTCGATTCCAACTTACCCGCGTTCCTTTTCAGCACATGTGCTGGACACCCCCAAATTCGAATATGTTTCAGACTTGGCTTATGCCCAGTCCACAATTCTTTGGGAGTATAAAGTACTGACTTAGAAGGTACCAAGTTCAGAATGTAAGTCGCGGTCTCTAAAGAGAGTTCCCAAAATGAATCTAGTAAACCTGAATAACTCATCACGGACCTTACCATTTCCATAAGAGTCATATTTTTTTTTTCTGCTACACCATTTTGCTGAGCAGTGCCAGGTGCAGTTAATTAGGATGTAATCCCCTCTGATGACAGGTAGTCCTTAAACTCTCCAAAGAGGTATTTTCTACCACGGTCGGATTGTAGTGATTTGATACTTTTACTCAGACGCTTCTCTGCTTTCGCCTTGAATTCTTTGAATTTCTCAAAGAATTCAGACTTATGGTGTATTAGGTAAATGTATCTATACCTTGAGTAGTCATCAATGAAACTGACGAAGTACTCAAAGTCACCTCTAGCCTAGATTGTCATAGGACCACACACATCAGAATAAACCAGCTCCAACGGTTCTTTAGCTCTATAGTCTTTGGCCGAAAAAGGTCTTTTGGTCATCTTACCCTCTAAGCAAGATTCACAGACTGAAAGTGCCTCCACTTCCAATGAACTCAAAGATCGATCTGTTACCAGTCTGTTTATCTTTTTTAGATTAATATAACTCAAGCGTAAGTGCCAAAGAAGCGTTTGGTTCATTAAAGAATAAAACTTTCTCTTATATGGTAACTTAGATGTGTTAGTCATTTCAGTTAGTTGCAGTGTGGGAGAGATTTGAGTAATAATATAAAGATTATCCACCAATGTACTAGAACAGATAACCCATTTGTTATCCTTAATAACCGCAGAGTTATTAAAATAAATAAAATATTCATCTTTAGCCAATCCATAAACAGAAACTAAGTTCTTTCTAATGGCAGGTACATAAAGACAATCTCTCAATATTAAAATCCAATCTCTACCAAAATTGCGACTGACAACTCCTACTGCAACTGTTGTTACCTTTGTATTATTGCCCATATGCAGGTAAATCTCCCCATCATTAAGTTGTCGGATTTTCTGAAACCCCTACAATAAATTGCAGACATGATTAGTGGCTCCCATATCTATACACCAGGTACCGGTAGGTAACACCGGTAAACATGTTTCCACAACCAGTGAACAGAAATTACTGTATTTGTTCTGCCTTCTGAGAAATACTGGACATAGCTTTTTCCAGTGTCAGGTCTGGTTACAGTGAAAACATTCGCCTTTCGAATTTTTCACACCAGTCCGTGGCCCACTAACTACCCTGAAAAATGTGTCTCCCTGTTTCTGAACTTTTTTTTTCTTCATACCTTTCGGCCCAGAAGAAGAACCTTTTTTCTGAAACAGACACATTTTCTAGTATTGAAGGAATACCATTTGTAATCAAAACTATATCCAAGTTACATTTCCAGTCAACATAATTTGATCCCGTAAGTTTATTTTCTTTGAGTATTGAAGCGAGTGGGTTGAAATCTATTTTAATCCTGAGAATCACATAATTAAATAAAATCGTTAA
>JAOTRH010000018.1:18928525-18974989 GCA_034768845.1 Heliamphora exappendiculata | reverse complement strand
GCTATTAATTTTTTTATTTATTTGATATATTAGTAACAAATTTATTAAGAGAATCAAACACAATGTAAGATTCATTTCTTAACATTTCTAGCCAAGAAACTTGTGGCAATAAATAAATTGTCTAGTTTCAATAGTTTTTCATAGTAGTTGAAATGTGTTTAATATTGTTGATAATAAGATTATTATGGGTCGATTTTAAAATATAAAATATCATTAGATGTAATTATAGAAGTTCATATATTTACATATTATTTTTATGAAATCAATAGCATGGCTATATAAAAAGTTTTTCCTAATAATATATTGAGAAGTTTATTAATTTGTTATTTGTTAAAAAGTAAATGAATAGTTATTAATTAGTGTAAAAATTAAGATTAATTACCCAAAAAAATAATATTCTATAAAATAAGTAAAATTAATGTGTGCTGATGATCTCATCAACCAAAATTTTTAGAGTGATCACTTTTCGTTTCATTTAACTTTTAGCTCTAACGGGTGATCTTTTGTTTATATTTTTTTACCAATGCTAGAAAAGCAGGGTAATATAAATTATATATGTAGATAAAATATCTAGTTGAAAATAATTTCATATTCATTTGACATCATTAACTAATTCTCATAATACAGCAAAATTTATATGATCCTAAACACTTGCATTCAGAAGTTTACAAACATTTATAAATATTTTATCATTCAGAAGTTCTTGTGGTTACGAAGAAGTTGTAACTTTAAACATACTTTTTTGTTATTGTGTGATGATTTGTTGTTGTGAATACTGTGAAGATACTTTCTTTTGTACATTTTTTATGATTATGAATTAATGTTTCTCTCATCTCTTGTTATGCTTGTGAATGTTAAATTCTTTTTGATAGCATGCTCTCTATATATATGATTGATGTTTGGAATTTGAAAAATACTTTGCACATATTTGATTTAATGCACAAATTTTAATAAATTCAGAATATTTTTGAATTAAAATTACAAATCATCTTACAAATATATATTACACTGTTGTTGTATGTCTAGCTATTGTGATTACATATATTTTATTTAAGGCATAACGATAAGCAGAGAACCCTTGTTGAAAATCTTTTTAAAATATTTTCTAAAAAATATTAAAATTGTTGTAATCATCAAAAAATAGAAATTGTTAGCGCAATAACTTTTTGTTTAGATTTTGATAATTTTCATAATTTATTTTCTAAGAATAAATTGATTTAAAAGGATAATATTTAATATTTTTAAAAAGGTAGTGTCAACACAAAATGACAAATGAGTTAACACTTTTAGCCATATGAAATTACTTATCTCTCAAAAAAATTAACACTTAAGTATTCTTGAATGAAAATATTTTGTATTGATTCTAATTGATATTTGAGTCAACACTTTAATATTAAGAATACTTGAAGATCTCAAGTGTGTCAACACCTTTGAACAAATGAGTTGGCACCCTAACATAATCGTTGAAGATGTTTCAGGTATCAATACGTTGACCCAACACAAATGAAAATTTGAGTCGAAAAAAAAAAAGCCAAGTCTCTCTGTACTCAAAAAGAGTCTACACAAACTAAATTTGAGTCGACACTAAAGTGTTTATTCATTTCAATTATTTAGAATTTTGAGTCAACACAAATTACAAATGAGTCGACACAAAAGTACCATGGCTGCCTGCAGATTTTGTGAGTCGACACAAATTGAAGACGAGTCGACACAAAAATACCGAGCCTGCCTGAAGAAATTTTGAGTCGACACAAAAGTCCAATTGAGTCGACACAAAATCACCGAGGATTCCTGCACTTTTAGTATTGACACCAAAGGCAAAATGAGTCGACACTAAAAGGCCCTCCTAGAAAGCTAAAAAACAAATTGAGTCGACACCAAAACCATTCGTGTTAACACCTTTGTGTTGGTGAAAAGAATGCAGAAATCGTGTCGACAACACAGAAGATCTGAGTCGATCCAATCACTTGAAGAACCAGGCCTTAGACATTTTATGTCGACCCAAAAGCAAATGTGTCGACACCGGGGACGAAATTCAAAATATGCGACAAAGTCAACAGTTGGATTTTTTGTATTAAATGATCCCACCTACCTCCAACAATCATGAAACCTCAAGAGCTTATATAAGGAGTTACTCCTCAGCATTTAAAATATCTTGAGACTTATAATCACTGTTGTATTGTTTAATTCAAAGTCAAAACTCTTAAAACTCTCATTTATTAATCATAACTCCAGTTCTTATATCTCATTTCTTTACTTCTCATTTATTGCCAATCATTTCTATAAAGAGAATGAGTGATATTCATTAAATCATTACATTTATTGATCCAATGGTGAGTCACAATTTATCTTTTGAGTGAGTAGGTAAATCTCATCAAAGAAGAACTCAAGAGATCAGAAGAAAAATAGGGACGTATTTTTCGTATGATCATTTTAAAATTGTAAAAGATTTTGAATGCACCTGTAAGCATTCTACATTAGTGAAATTCTTAAGGGGAGTCTTGAGAAGTAGACGTAAACTTGAAAAAAGTCGAACCACTATAAATCTTGGTGTCTGATTCATTTTTTCTATCCCTAACCTCTTTAATATTTGTATTGCTTTATTCTTTATTTATACTTGCTATATTTGTTTGTAATATTAAAATATTTTTAAAAATAAATTTAAAATTGTTGTTATATTTTTAAGACCCAAATCACTCCCTCTTAGGTTGTCTATAACTAAAAAATTGGTATAAGAGCTTGAGCTCTTATTTTTTGACTTAACAATCTAAGAGTTTATATGGAAACTACTAGCATCGGACCTATCCAATCTAAAGGTCAGTCGACCAATAAACCTTCTTTGTTCAATTGAACAAATTACAATTATTGAAATAAAATGCTAGAATGAGAATATATATTCAAGCCATAGACTATGACCTTTTGAGGGCTATCATAAATAGACCTAGAAAACCTACCACGATCATTGAAAGAACAATCGTTCCTAAGCCAGAAAATGAATGGACCGAAAATGACATTAGAGAGATTCAAAAGAATGCTAAAGCCGTGAATCTTCTTTAATGCTCTCTTGACCCAAATGAGTTCAATAGGATCTCAACGTGTGACACCGCTAAGGAAATATGTGATAGACTTGAAGTTACCAATGAGGGAACTAATCAAGTCAAGGAGTCCAAAATAAGCATGCTTGTTTACAACTATGAATTATTCAAATTGAAGCATGATGAAACCATTTCTGACATGTTTACTCGCTTTACTGATATTATTAATGAACTAAAATATCTTGGTAAGATTTATTCCAATGCAAAAATAGTGAAAAAATTCTTAGGTGCATGCCTAAGAACTAGGAAGCTAAGATCACATCTATCCAAGAAGCTAAAAACTTCAACACACTCAGTTTGGAGGAACTTTTTGGATCTCTCATGACTTATGAGATGAATATCAAGATGGATGATGAGGATGATAACAAGAAGAAGAAGGGCATTGCCTTTAAGTCTTCAACTCATGACGAAGAATCTGATGAAGACTCCTCAAGTGATGAGAACGAAGATATGGCCCTCATCACAAAGAAATTCAAACGATTTCTTAGAAATAAGAAACAAGGAGGAAGCAGGTTATTCAAGAAGAAAGGACACAAAGGCGAGCCTACCAAATTCAAGGGTGATTCAAGAAAATTCAAAATCGATTACAAGAAAGATGAGATCATTTGCTATGAATGCAAAAAGTCCGGACATGTTAAGACCGAATGTCCTCAACTTAAGAAGTAGTTCAAAAACGGCTTCAAGAAGGCTATGATAGCTACATAGGGTGAAAATGATGACAGCAACTCCGAGAATGAAAAAGAAGAAAACGAGGTTGCAAATCTATACCTCATGGCTAAGGAAGATGACGAGGTAACACCTGACCCTTTTTTCTTAGATGAATTGCAAAGTGTATTTGAAGATTTGTACGATGAATTGAGAAAAATAGGTGCTAAGAACTCTATTCTAAAAAAGTTAATTCTTTCCTCGTCGTGTGAAAAAGAAATCTTAAAAATTAAAAAAACTTGCTTTATCAAAACAAGTTTCTGTTTTGAAATGTGAAAATAAAGTTCTAAATGAAAATGTTGAAAATCTTACTAAAACTATTTACAAGTTCACTTTTAGAAAGAACAACTTAGACAAACTTCTCCGCATGCAAAAATGTATTTTCGATAAAGTTGAGATTAGGTATAAATCAAAGAGAAAATAAAAGTTCTTAAGCAATATCTTTGTCAAAGTATCTTCTAATCACTTAAATGCGACTTGTTTTCATTGCTATGAACATGAAAACACTGTTACACGTTGTCCACAAAAAAATCTTCGAAGTTATCTGTCAAGAAGGTTTAGGTTCCTAATGGAACACATCCTCAAAGAACTAACTCCAAATGACCCAAGAAAATTTGGGTATCAAAATTTAAAAATTGATTCTTCTTGTAGATATGTTTCAATTCCTCATTCAAGGAGAAAATGTGGTATCTTGATAGTACTTTCTCAAGACATATGATAGGCGACCAATCAATGTTTGTATCCCTCAAACCAAAAGATGGTGAATTTATAACATTTGGAGACAATAACAAAAGAAAAATCATTGGAATCGGTTGTATCGGTAAAATTTTTTTTTCTTTTATTGAAAACGTTTTGCTTGTTGATGGTTTAAAACATAACCTTCTTAGTATAGGTCAATTTTGTGACAAATGCCACAAGATTGTCTTTGATCATGCTAAGTGTATTATTGAAGATTCAACTGATAACAAAGTTATTTTGGAAGGTCATAGGCATGAAAACGTTTACACATTCAATCTAAATGACCTTTCTAAAAATGACACAAGGGCTTAACCACCTTAAGTGATAATAGTTGGTTGTGGTATAGAATGCTTGAACATGCACACATGAACTTGATTTTCAAACTTTTGAAAAAAGAATTGGTGATTGGGTTATCCTAAATCAAATTTTAAAAAGACAAAGTGTTTAATGCATGTCAACAAGGCAAACAAGTTAAAAATTATTTTCATTCTAAAAATGAGATTACAACTTAGGCCCTCACAACTATTGCACATTGACTTATTTGGTCCAAAAAGGGCTTTAAGCCTTGGAGGCAAGAGATATGAATTTATTATTGTTGATGACTTCTCTAGATACACTTGAGTGCTTTTCTTATCTCATAAAGATGAAGCATTTGCTTCATTTGCAAAACTGTCTCGGAGAGTTCAAAAAGAAAAAGATTTTCAAATCACAAGTATCCGAATTGATCATGGTAGAGAATTTGAAAATAAAAATTTTAAAAAATTTTGTGATGAAAATGATATTAACCATAGCTTCTCTACACCTAGAACCCTTAATAAAATGGAGTTGTTGAGAGGAAGAATATGACCTTGGAAGAAATGGATAGAACTATGCTCTGTAAAACTAATCTACCACGATACTTTTGGGCCGAGACTGTCAACATAGCATATTTTATCGTGAACAGTGCCATGATACGAGCTTCTCTTAAGAAAATTTCATATGAGCTATGGAATAGAAAAAACCTAACATCAGCTATTTTCGCACCTTTTGGTGCAAATATTTTATTTTGAACAACAATTAAGAACTTTTGGACAAGCTCGACGCAAAATATGATTAAAGTATTTTTTAAAGATATTATTTATCTAGTAAGGCTTATAGAATCTTCAACAAAAGAACTGTAGTTGCTGAAAAATCTATGCATGTGGTATTTGATGAAACTAATCTTGGTTCTTCAAAGAATTTTTTTGAAGATAATTTGATTAACATAGAAAAATGCATTGAAGATATCTTCATTAAAGACCTAAATGTGCCAAATCAAGAGAAAACTTCAAATTCTCAACAAAATAAAGTTCAACAAACTGCTAGACCTTCAAATCCTGAAAATCCAAATTTGCCTAAAGAATGGAGGTAAGTTCATGGTCACCAAAAAGATCTTATCATTGGTAATCCATCTCAAGGTATTAAGACTCGATTTTCTCTACATAATATTTGTGGTAATCTAGCATTTTTTTTTTTCAAACTGAACCAAAATATTTTGAGAAATTCGAAAACTATGAGTTTTGGACCTTAGCTATGTAAGAGGAGCTAAATCAATTTGAAATAAATAAGGTTTGGACTTTAGTTCCAAGACCTAAGAAACACTCTATCATCGAAACAAAATGGGTTTTTAAAAACAAAATTGATGAGAATAGTGTAGTTCTTAGGAACAAAACTCGATTAGTAACCCAATGTTACAATCAAGAAGAAAATATCGATTTTGATGAGACTTTTGCTCATATGGCTAGGCTTGAAGTCATTAGGATGTTGCTTACTTTTGCATACTTTAAAATTTTTAAACTCTATTAAATGGACGTCAAAAGTGCATTTTTAAATAGTTTTATCTCGGAGAAAGTTTTAGTGAAACAACCTCTAAGTTTTGAAAATTCAAAATTTTTAAACTTTGTTTACAAATTTACCAAGACTCTTTATGGTTTAAAGCTAGCATGTCACGCCCCAAACACCGGGGTCACGCGAAAACCCCCCGAGATACCATTTGAGAAAATAAGATTTATAGTTGAAAAATCATCAACTCAAAAATATATATCATTTGGATAAGAAAATCTCCACAGTTCAACTCTCATAAACAGAAAACGTGCATTCTCATACATGAATAAATATATCGCCTCATGGCGTACAAAACTAGCCTTCTGAAACAAGCACCATATGTATACGTACATATCCAAAACAAAAAAACTACAACTAGTCTTCCGCCACAACAGGAATCTAGGTCAACTTCACATGCTCACTTGAAAATATTTTTACAGTAAAATCCCATACCATGAGCTGAAACCCAATAGAAAATAGATAATAAAACTGTAAAGCAGGCTATGCAATCATGTGGAGGAAGCTAACTCGACCACAAAAGCTAAAAATATTTTTCTTTCAAAAACCACAAGTTTTTCATCTGAAACCCACCATTTTCATCATTGAAACTATGCATATCATCCTAACAGATATCATGCCACAGTTAAGAAAAAGCTGTAAAATACAGTGTTCTCCACTCGGGTCACACAGCCGAGGAGAAGAGATAAAATGTAATTCTATGTACCGACTCTGCCATACCGACAAAAGTAACAACTATAGACTCTCGTCCATTACCCTAGACCCACAAGCTTAGTAATGACAAGTTCTATACAGAGTCATGATAACGACGCCATTAACGGAGGCAACCGAACCACTCAATTTACGGGACCTGAGCCCGAAGGTACAGAGACCTACTGCTTAATTTACGAGATCTGAGCCCGAGGGTACAAAGCACCCACACACACTCAATTTACTAGGACTAATCCGAAGGTACAGAGCACCTACGCTGCGCACGTTTTTTGACTTGCACCGAAGAGTAATGGAAGCCCAACTCAACCATACTCATAGGCTCGAACTCCTTGATTACAAGACGTGAGTGAAATGGTCCAGCTTCATCCCCAGGCAAACTGCAGCTCTAAGTGGGCAAACATTCAAGGTTGAACCATTGTCGATGAGTGTTACCGGAACTCACTTCTCTAAACACTTGACAGTGATATGCAAAGGCTTAGTGTGATTCTACAGCGGGCCTCTAGGCGGGCTTTGACCGAGCCTATGCTTTTTTTGATTTTTTTTGTTTAATTTGCATATAAATTTATAATATAATGGTAGTTTAATATATTAAGTTAAATTAAAATTTATAAACTTAAAGTTTATCATATTATATAAGTTTGTAATTAATAATTTATTAGCTTATATATTATAAACTAATATATTAAACTTATAATAATAAATTTTTAAATTTTAAGTTAAACTATAAACTAATTTTTAGTTGATTATATTATATAAATATAACTTTATTATTTTATTAGTTATTAAACTATAAACTATAAACTTATTCGTTTATAGCAAACTTATTAGTTTATAATTTATTTGTATATTTGTTTACTATAAATTTATTATTAATTGTTAATTTTATAGTTTATAGTATTATAAATTTATTAATTTATTATAACTATAAGTTGAACAATTAAATACAATAAACTTGAACAATTGAAATAATAAAATGCAATATATATTTTATTAATTAAAAATTAAATGTGAATAATTTTACATTTTATAAATGAATTGTACATGTTCAAAAAATAGAGAAATTGCATCACTATAGGTCAAGTATATTTCAACTAGGTTGGCACATACAAGTTTAACAATCATTTGCATTATTCTCTACTTAAAATACATGACAAATGAAATGTAAAATTACAAATATGAAGAAATAACGTTTACATATGCAACAAATAATTTAAAAAATCAGTCTGAACTTGATAATTCTCCAGGCGTTCCGCATGTGATAGAGATTCTAAGTTTGCTTCGAGTTTTTTTTTCTCGTCCATTTCTTGATACTTCTTCGCTGCGTAAATTATGTCCGGTGTAATCATCAATACTTGGACTATTTTCGAAGCGAGTCTGGATCTGTAGTCGTTCAGCACCTGTCCACCTGCACTGAAAGCAAACTTCGAAGCAACTGTAAAGACAGGAACTGCAAGTATATCGCGAACTTTCGCGGCCAATATTGGTCACGACACTTCGTGTTATTTTTAATAATCTAAAATATCAAAATTATCTTTATCTAAATTTTCTACAGCATCAAAATAACGTTGAAATTCTGTAATAAAACTCCAATGAATCTCAAAAAGTCACATATTTTTTATTATACACCAATCATCGTTACGACTTCGAGATGAAATCCTAACCGCGGATTGTGTTGATTGAGGTATTATATTAGTTTTATATTCATCATATAAATATTTAAGTGTTTCATTTATTGGTTCAAATTAGTTTGCATTACCAATATTTTTACTCCTAGGATCTAGTATGAAAACTATTTCAAAAATATGTATTATTTTATTATCATATTTATTAAATTTATCTTTTATACTAAATATTATTTGATAATAATTTGAATTGATTAAAAATTCATCAAATATTGCGGTAATTTGTTTTAATTGCGGTAAAACTAATGAAGTAGTTGGGGCGTAAATGTAAAAAAATAATTTTATTATTTGATCAAAAATTTTATAAATTTTTTTATATACATTTAAATTATTCCAATCACTAGGTATTGGCGGAGTAAAATTAATTTTTATATTCATTTGAAAAAATAAATTAATTATTTTTTTTTGTTTTATTGCTAGTTGTAACATATTATATATCGAGTTCTACCTAATTTCTATATAATATTGTAATTTTTTATATTTTATATTTTCTTGTTGACATATTTTTCTATACATATCAATTTTTCTAGAACTACTATTTATATATTTTATTGTTAACCTAACTCGTTTTAGAGATTCATTATAATATTTAAGTCCTTTAATAATTAAATTTAAAATATGTACGGAACAACGAATATGAAATAAAAAATCAAATAATAAAAGTTGTAAATTACGTTTTAAATAATGAACACATTTATTATTATAAGAAGTACTATCTAAAGTAATAGAAAATATTTTTAATACAATACCCTACGAAACTAGTTCTTATCAAATAAATATACCTAAAGAATAACCGGTATAGAAAATTTTTATAATTTTAAATGAAAAAATTCTTTTACATAAATTTCAATCATTATCTATAAAATGTGTTGTAATATATTGATATTCTTAAGCATTTCTAGCAATTCATAAATCAGAAGTTAAACTAATTTTTTCTTTTAAATTTGTAAATAAATATATTAATTCGATTTTAATTTCATCAAATCTACTTAAAATTCTATTTCTTGTATTATTTTTGAAAAAACGTTGAAATTGCATAACAAATTCACTTTGTATCATTCTTTCAAATGCCAATGGTTCACTCATTGAAAATGATTGTTCATATTTTAGTATATAATCAACAATAAATTTTGTGTGCAGATAGATTCATAGAAAAAATTAATAATATTACCAGTTGCACCTCTATTTATCTGCATTTATGTAGTAAGATTAAGAGGTACATTTTTAAGGTGGCTATCAGAATGTCTACGTAAGTGACTAGTACCACTCGATGTGTGACTCAAAAGTAATTTATTACAAATTTTATATTTTTCTTTAACAGTAACGGTGCTATTATTATTTTTTTCAAAAAAATTTTAAAAATTTTTTTCACATATTTGAAATATTTTTGCTAAATGAACTTACAAATGCAAATGCACCGGCAGATGTTGATGTAGTAGATGGATTATGAATATAAGTAAGTAGAGTGAAATTAGAACCACTAGATGAAAATGTAAAAATATCTTTTTTTTCATCAACGATAAATATATTTGGATCTATCGATAAAATATATATAAAATTTTAAAGCGAAATTGATAAATTAGAAAATAGAGGCTAGAAACAAGTAAATTATAATTAAATTTTAAAAATAAAATAAAATTTAATTTTTTAAAAAATTTAATTAGAATTTTAAAAATTGTAAGCAGTAAATTTCATTAAATATTGCAAAAACTAAATTAAATTGCAGAAAATAAAACAAACCAAATAAAAGAACTCTAATTTTTAATCTTGATCTCGACCGATTCGTATTTTGATCTTAATTTTTATTTCTTAATCCGTAAACAATTGCACCGAACCCGAATATCACCGAGTAATTAGAGAAAAGAGAGTAGAGAGAGTATAAAAGTTTTTGGATAAAAAATATAACAAATATGAGACCTTATTTATAGGAAAAAATTGTAAATTACAAAAAAAACAAACAAACTATGTACATAACCGTTGGTCGAGCCTAGGCCAGGCCGGGCCCAATAATTAAAAAATTTAGGCCATTGATCTTGAATCAAAATTGATCCGGGTTGTCGATTCAAAAAACTGATTGTTGGGAGGCAAGCTAGATCAGGTCGGGCCGGGCTCAACAGCTAGCCCGTGCCCGAGCCTGTGGGCGGGCTTTTGGGCGGATAGACCTCGGGCCAACCACGGACTTGGGAGTGACCCAAACCCGAAAAATGCACAATACTAGCCGGGCTAGGCTGGGGCCTTGACCGGACCAAACCCGCACAATAATGGGCCCCGGGCCACCCACAGGCCTTGTGCCATTTTTACATCCCTACCCATTTTTAGGGGGAAGGTATCTTAGTTTGCTGTCCTTTAGAATTGTAAAAAATAACCTACCTGTCCTTTATAGTTGTAAAAAATATACTAGTTAACCATGTCATCTAATCACATTTGTCAACTATTTATTTTAAAAAATATACTAATCTCATTTTTCAAAAAAACAAATCGAATCAAATCATACGACTAACAATATTCAATAAATCTGATTTTGTTTTGAATAAATAACATATTTGGCGAGATCTACAATTTGAACAGCTTATATCATAAAATTATATAAAAAATCTTATTGTGCTCAAGGCACAATGGAAACCCCTTCTCCATTTCTAGGCCTTTGAAATTCATCAAAAAGACTAGAGTTGTTGGCCTATCAGTCGTCTAGGTGCACTTTGTGCAGGGAAAAGAGAAAAGAAAAGAAGAAATCCATCAAATAGCCTGCTTGTAGAAAAATGAAAGCTCTAATGCCTTCAGGCAGTTTGAAGCCCATTCAAACAGTATCTGAGAAAAGTGTGACAGTTGTGAGGCATCAATAATATGGCCCATTGGCCCTAAAAAAGTAGCTATGAAGCATCATATTTACTGCATAGAATCATAAAAAAATAAGCTCTACGACCATAATTTCAGCCTGTAATTACAAGTATTTTATGCTTGAAATTGCTCTACTATTTCGTGTCAGAAAATTTGATGCTTGACATTCACAGCAAATTGCTGAGGTGTTTGGCAAAACTATCGTTAGTAACTTTTAACTTCTTATTACTAATTTTAGCTATAAGTTATAAATTTTTTCAAATATTCACAACTTCTGTTAAAAACTATAATTATTTTTTTTTCTATTTCAACTACAAGCTACAATTTTTACAATGCACTCACAATTTATATTACAAATTACAATTTATAAGTTACTAGTTTCAGCAATACCAAACACCACAAATGTATAAACTATTGAATTGCAAGATAGAGTCAAAGACTTACATGTACTAATTTGCATTTTAAGCAAGAATCTCAAAAGGCACTGTTCCTGGATGAAAGTTTTGTTCCATGAACTTAAGAGCAGCAACCATTTTCGCACAAACAAATAACATGGAAATTTTATTTATAAAAAAAAATAATATCTCCTTTTTGCAGTTATCCATACGAAACGCTTCCCGCTAGTACCTGCAAATAGTATGCAATTATCAATGCTGTGTTCACATCTGGTACACAAAGTAAATGTATGAAGTGAAGATCAAGTATCACTATGAACAAAGTGACTTCGGTCATTATTTCTGAAGAAGTTTTCCTTCTTCTAATGGTGTATAACGACGCAATTTTAAAAGCAGGAAAATGATTTCCAAAAGCAGTGTTGTTGTTGGCTAGCATCAAACATCTTAAATACTCTCTGTTCAAGCATTTTGTATGATTCTTGGGTTTAACAATCTCGGTATTGATGACATTAAGAATGATGGTTTTCGGCTGCTTATATAATCAAGAACTCAGTTTTACAACAAAGAAGTAGAAGTCTAAACCTACCTTTGCTATTTAAGTTTTTTTGTTGACAGAGGGTTGCCAAAATGCTTGTGCTAAACAGACCTACGCACCTAATGACAAGAATAAACGAAACATTTCCAAGGTTCATGCTTAGTTGTGACAATTCACCTTCACTGAATTCTGGAAATTGTGGAAGTAGAAGGCCGAAACATGTCTACAAAAAAGAAAAAAAAAAGAAAAGAAAAGAGAGAGAGAGAGAGAAACAAATTCTAGAAGCCGTGGAAATTATTGAGAGACTTGGAGTGAAGGCGTTGGACCATTTCACTAATAGTTTCATATACAGTTGCGTTTGAAAACACTACACTAATACTACATGCACTAATAATTCGAATACACTAATTATCTTATGAAAATAGTCATTTAAGTTTAACAAAACGAGGCCAACAGTTAATAACTATTTGTTATACTTGATTTAATTAGGAATGACAGAGTTAGCTACACTGGGATATAACAGCAGGCATTGCTTGCTTATATTAACAGTTGGTCTGTATTTCCTACTCATAGAATGAAGATTGAATTCATTTTCTCTCAATTCTTCTTCATGGTATCAGAACACTACTCAACTTGCATCCTTATCTGATCTGATCCTTCGCATTTTTTTTTCTTTTCCAGTTAAATCTTCATCTTCTTCAATAAAGAAGTTCTACAGCTTTTACATAAGGTTCTTGGCTACAATTGTGACAGATTTTTTTTTTTTTGACTAGTTCAATGGTTACTGATTTTGTTCTCTCCTCTCTAAAATTTCTGGTTTGAAACCTGAATTCTCTGGTTACAATAAAGCTTGATGCTGGAAACTATCTCACGTGGAAAGCTCTAATAAGCATTGCTCTTAACATCAATGATCATTGATGGAATTTGGTACGATGACACTTATGAGCAGTGTTTTTAATATTTTACTATTTACTATACATATCTCAAGATTTCATATACTAAAATGATAAATAAATACGTATCACATATCATATTTTATGTTAAATATATCTTACGATACACATATAATACATTATACGATACACGATACACAATGCGATAACATACATTAATACTTAATTTTTTTGGATAAATTTAATTTATAAAAATAAATATTATTAAAAAATTTTGCATGGTTAAAATAAGAAAAATATTTTTTCCTTAATATTTGTGTACTTTTATAAATATCTACTTGTCTAGTATTAAGAATGACATTGATTTATGGCACCACCATTGGTATAGTTTTATCTTATGAACAAACTAGTTAAAAACTTAAAAATTAAAATTTTAAAGCTTAAAGGATATATTAAGGCAATATAAAAAACATGTACATATGATAAATTCAATTTGGGTTGTAAATTATAATAATGTACTTACTTGTAATATTTTCTATTGTATTTTATATGCATTAAATACTAATTTGTATATGTTTTCATTTCAATTAACGCTGTTTTATTCTACATGATGTTTGTATTTTATCAAATATACATGTTTAGACCTATTTTTTAATATTTTAAATATTTTATGATACTCGATATGATACGATACATGATTTTAAAAAATAAAAAATTTATACACGATTTGTATCTTGATTTGCCAGAGCTTATAAGATTAATGATATCGGTGAGATTGATATTAAAATACATAAGTGGGAATAATCGGACTAGCCAACTGGGCACCGCTCACAAACCAACAAGAAATATCATGCCAAAGAGAGAAAGCCAAAACAATCTTCTTGATTACGTAGTCAAAACAATTCCAAAGCCATTTGATGCAAAAAATATGTTAAGATATTTTAATTTTGGTCATAACTTTAATTAAAAAATTTCTTTTTTTGTGCTGTCTATTTTGGCACATATTTGTATATTTTTAGTAGTCAATTTGAGTTAATTTCAAATTTATCTTCTTGGAGATTTTTTATTAATTAGGAATTTGCTAAAATTTTATCTTTTATAAAATTTTCTATTAACTAGGAATTTGACAGAACTTAATTTCTTTAATAGGTTGATTTTTTTCATTTAGAATTTTACTATTATAAATAAATTGTACTGACCTTATAGTTATTCGGTGGTGGTTGATTAATAAAAATTAGAAAGTATTTTCTCTTTTTACAGATTCTTTGGTATTCAGTGTAAATCAACAAAGATTTTGATACCTTTAGTCTTAGTATTCATAGAGAATCAAGAGATTTAAAAAAAATTCTTGTGTTTGGTATTCATTCTTGACTCAACGAATCCAAGTGCTTATCCTTATTCCTTATTTTTAGCATTCATTCTAAATCAACGAATCAAGTATTTATCATGTTTCTTTATTCCACACTTGTCCGCTATATCACCATTAAAGGCAGAAGAAACTGTTGAAGAATTAGGAATTACGAATCCTGAAGTCACAAAATGATTATAGTCACTGAATGGTTACGTGCTGATAGGTATCTTAGTGCCATTAATGGAACACTTCATTCTTCAATTTTACAAATTAAATGGAGGCAGTGGTAATTTGGAACAAAAGTAATGTTGATTCCTCTGTTATTGTTGGTTTCGCCTTGATCGTGACTATTCTCCATCATCACAATCTCAAGCCTACATTATTGCATAGGAAATTCCACTCTGGCATCCCGTTCGTATTTCAACACCCGTGCAATAGATCATGTTACGGTTGATCTTTCTTAATTACATTAAGCTGAAACTTACGATCGATCTCACCAAGTTACCACTGGTAATGGTAAGTTATTCATATAACACACACAGGTGGAGGTTTTCTAAACTCATCCACTAAAAGCTTTCTTCTCAAACATGTGTTACATGTTCCACAAATTTCACAATCTCCTCTCTGGTCAGAAGGTCAATCTTGGCAATAATTGCATCATTTCCTTCACTGCATATCTGGATTTGTTATGTAGAACTTAAAGATGAGGGAAGTACTCCTTCAAGGTGGTACTAAAGATGACCTATATCCCATTTCATCTGATGACTCAACTCCTCCTCATATTGCCCTTCATGATTCACCATCAACTTCGCACAATCGATTGGGTCATCCGTCTCCTCAAACTGACAGATTTCTTCATAATAAATGCAAACCTTCCTTTCCTTGTAATAATAACACTGTCTATTGCTCGGGCAATGTTGGGAAGAACCATAAACTTCCCTTCTTGAAGAATGATTCTGTCACTTATTTTCCCTTAGAACTGGTTCATGTTGATGTTTGGAACCTGCTCCGGTACTTACTTCCCATGGTTATCAATACTATACAGGGTATATTGATGACTTAAACAAATATTGTTGAGTTTATACTTGGCAAATCTAATGACTTCAATATTTTTCTTGATTTCCAAGCGCATAAAGAGAACTTATTTACTCAAAAGAGTCAAAATTATTAGAAGTGATTGCGGAGCCGAATTCGTTAACAAAAACTTCCTCAATTTTCTTTCCTCCTATGGTATTCACCGTCAAACTACCTACCCATCCACACACTCCTTAACAAAATGGAGTAGCAGAATATAAACACAGGCATTTGCTTGAAGTTAATAGAACATTGCTTTACACTGCATCCATGCCGTAATATTACTGGTTTAATGCTTTGGCTACTGCCACCTTCCTTATCAACCGTGTGTTTTCCATGGCTCCGACCCTATACCTCAAATAAACTTCAACGATGCTCAACACCTTGTTTTTTGGGTTATCATAATTCCCCCGAAGGCTATAAATGTTTGATATGCATTCTAATCGTGTGTATGTGTGTGTATGTGTGTGTGTGTATCGACATGTTGATTACCTTGAACATTCCTTTCCTTTTGCTGCTCCTACTCTACTACCACCTTCTTCAGTTAGTGATAATGCCTCGTCGTCAAATTCTCCATCTTCCTTTAGGTCCTTTTCAAGTCCCCTTAGTCCAATACCTTCCCAGTCCACTACTTCTCTGCCCGTTGCATCACAACATATTACTCCTTAGCCCACTGCTTCACAATCATCTACATCACAGCCTACTATGCCACCACCCATCACTACTGTTATAACTTCATTATCAGTTGAATCATTTTCAGAAGCCTACAGATCTTGTGGGTGGAAGGACAAAATGGCCCTTGAATTTAAGGTCCCACAATAACAAGGTACTTGAACCTTAATTCTCACACCGCCTGATTGTACTATTGTGCGCTGTAAATGGTTATTTCATATCAAGACTCATGTCGATGGAAGCAATGTGCGCTATAAAGCTCGGCTTGTGGCAAAGGTATTCACTCAAGAGTATGGTTTAGATTTTACTGAGACTTTCAGCTTGGCGATCAAGCAACCAACCATTCACATTGTTTTATATTTGGCATTGAACTTCAATTGGTTCTTCATCAATCTATTTGAAAAAATGGTGATGCCCCATGTTGATTTGTGTTTTGATAATTAACTTTAATGGTGATTGACTTCAAAAACCGATGAAACTAAACGACAGTGTTTTTATATGGTAGACTCAGTTTGTCATCAAGAACCATTCAGCTCAGTCCAAAAAGCACACAAACCGAACTGCTGGTTTCAGAGGAAAAACTTTCTCCAAAGCCGACAGAGTCAATCCATTTTCACCCTTAGCATACAGTTTAAATGATCGAGAAAGAACACAGTTGGATTCGGGTGATAGGGTTTGCTGAGTAAAGGGCATTGTGATCTTTCAGACGTTACCCTTTCAGACCAAGCAAAAAATGCATAGAGCCATATTAAGTTTAAAAACGGATTTATGGTCCAAGCTCCATAAAAGAACTGAAATTGCATTTCATTGAGCATTTTCAACCTTTTAAAGATGTAAAGCGTTGAGGTACTAGTGAACACGCAAGTGAAGACAATTCTCCATATTTTTTTAATCCTTGCATGAAGTAAAAATAAGTTATGAAGATTATAGAAGTACCTCTCATCTTGCTCAGGAACAAATAATGCAACTTGCTCTCAAGTTGAATAGAGTATAAATGGCACTGCAAACAAACAAAATGCAACTTTAGCAAAGTTGCCAACTAACAAACCAAGCTCATCAATGAAGACTTCAGAAAATAAATTATAAAGGATAATTTCCTTTACGAAGTAAAAAAGGAAACATTCACTACCATTATTCTAATATTTTTGGAAACTCCAAACATTAATAATAAAATTGTCATCAGCTATTAAAAGACAAGGAAAACAATAAGATTGGCAAGTCAGTAGGGCAGAAGTGAAGAGATCCTAAACAAAGGTCCATTTACTGCTAAGTTTAGTCCCTTTCATAACTATGATGTGCAGAGCTACAATTTCAGTGAGTTGCAATCATCTACAGGATAAACAGAATATTTAATAGTAATGATGCCTAAATGCAACCCCATACTTGAAGATTTAAGAATCTTTTAAATATTTGTTAGATTAGTTAAAAGTTGTGGAAAGAAAAACAAAAGACTAAGACTGAAAAGAGGATTACACAACCACTGGAAGAATTTTGTCAAGGTGCATTTTAGACGCTTGCAGGGGGAAGCTTCCAGTGCCCACTAAAGCATAAAGAAATTTCAGGGTGAGCCTCGCAATTTTGGAATCCACTTGCATAAGCATCCCTTTCAATCTAGAACTCCATTCCACATTCAGATGCTGACCTTCAGAGACTCACATATGTAATGTCACTTTGCAAAGGCTGAGCTGCCAAATCCTCTTGAAGACCATTTGATGTATCTTGGGTAACACATTTTCAAGATTGTGCTTTAAAAGTGGATCATGAACCCACTTCAAAAAAATAAAAATAATTACCGGAATAAGTGAACTCAAACTAAAGTCATTCTCAAACCACACATTGTAGTGATCCTGTTGAGATTCTACACAGAAGGGCATGCACATTAAGAATGAAATACAACTCAATTTCATCATAATTCAAAGTAATCAACATATCTAGAAAAGAAGGCATCTTTTCCCTCAGTGCATCAATGTCAAACCTAGGTTACTGTTTCTGATCATTGTTTGGTTCACCGTTGCATTATTTGTCTTGTATCTGCCATGCTTAATTACTTCTTGTCATTTCAAACTTTTATTTTTCCCCAACTTGTTTTGTTACTAATCTACCTCTCTTTCCTTTTTTCTCTCCCTCTTTTTTTAGGATGGACAGTATCTCCACAGCTTTGGTGGCTCTGGTCAGGTTCTAGAGTGGTAACACGCTCTCCCTCAGCAGAGTCGATAGATTATTGATTGGGTAGGATTTGGTAGCTTTTTCCTATTGCTAGGGAGAACCAACAATGACTGAGTGCAAATGACAGCACTTGCCAAGCGGTGATGGGATACTACCAACACCTTCCACCTCAGACTTTGAGGCGACTCTAACCCTACTTGATTATGCTATGCTCATTTGGATTCAAGTTGATAGTGATTTGATCACCTACGATGTCGGTCTATACAAGACTCTAAGGCTATGTTTGATTGACCGGATTAAACATGAAACTGGATTATATATCCCATGAAATTATATTTCCCTTATTTGAATTCAATAAGTAGTGAGAGAATTAACCATCAATTAGATTACTAATCCCACAAAATGTGGGATATACAATATTTAAGAGAATATGGTATTACTAATCCCTTCATTACGAGTCTCATAGGACAACTTATCAAATGAAATTATATATCTCCTTATTATTAATCCGATCAATCAAATATGGCCTAGAAGCATTGACGTATTTTCTTGGTTGTGTCCCTCAGATAATGGATGTGGGGCGATTTTTCTATTCGTGGTTCTATTAAGAGTACCGCCATTTTGTATGCATCGAGGAGTGTCACTACAAGTGGGCTGCCTAGGCCTTCCTCCTATACATCTTTGGTGTTGTGTTGTTCTCCAATAGGGGTAACACCATTCATCTCCACTATCTCAAGGCGATGCTGGTCGAGAACCTAATTGGCCGAATTGATTAGAGTAGTGCGACTCTAGCCACACTCTCTGGGTTGAAGACGGCGAGTAGGACTGGCAAGCAAGGCACTGGTGGTTATTTGAGGGCTTAGGAGGTGACACTATTATATTTTCTTTCACTTCGCCTTCATTGCTAGCTTGCACTCATCCAACATGCTTTTGTCCTCTTTTCCTCTTGTCTTTTGCAGTTATGAAGTTTAATAGAGTGGAAGAGAACTAGACCTTGCTTGATAAGGGGATTGCATGGTTATCTTTATCCGGCAGCCTGCAAGCAGTATGAGTTCCTTGAGATGCACGTTCTCAAGAATTCTCATCTAGATCCCATCAACTTTTCGAGAGCCTTAAAAAGGGAGCGACAATATAGGAAGAAGAAGGTTGGAGAGAAAAACCTGACACTTATCGCCTCTTTCTGGACACAATCACGACTGACTGGGTACCGCCCTTATTCTTGCTTTTATTTCCATTTGTTTTTTTATTCATTTTACTTTGCAAACTTGGTTTGTTGACAATACTTCACCTTTTCTTGATAATTGATGAGTTTAGACTAGCATGGGGGAAAGGGCTGGGGAGACTTGATGAAGAGAAGAGAGGCCTTCCAATTGTGGATCCTACTCGAGGGTCCTTTTTTACATGAGTTGTATCGGGGAGTGGGTAGTCCCCCAGTCCTTGCAGTATGACCACTTCCGGGTCCCCATGCCTTCACCGGAGTGGATGCTCCAAATGAACTTGGAGTGCGTCGTGCAGATCATGGAAGATTTATTGGGGATCAATGCTTCTTCATTCTTGGAGGCTGAGGACGACTATGTAGAGATTTCGCGTGTGGCTGATGTCCGATGGGTACTAGACCGGCTTAGAGGGCGCCCATCCCTGCGGCCCCAGAGGTTCTAACTAGTGGTTCCACATTACCTGAGGCTTCTTGGGCCTTAGATATGATGATCGAGGGATTTGAGTGAGGCATATTGACATCCCTCAGATAGCTGAGTCAGAGCTTAGCCTTCTTCGCGATGTTCAGCAGGTATATGCTATTTTCTCTTATCTCCCTTTGCCTTTCGTTTCAGCTACTCTGCTTCTCTTGTGAGTATATTCCTTTGAAATAGACATTTCTGCTCTTTTTTTCCCATAGGATACTTCGAGAAAGAAAATGACAAATTCAAAATTAATCAACAAATCCATCCTCATCTAAGTAAAGTTACTGCTTATTTTTGTCCCTGCAAATTTAGATAGATCAGGAACTTACCAATTAGAAAAAGAGTTAGCATTAAAGCAAGTTTGAATCGGACAGAACTTAATCTTGAATGTATGGGAGCTTGCAGTTGTCCGTGACAGCCACCAACCTGTCCCAATATCTGCAGAACAGAGAACTTGCATAATTTCCTCTGATATTATACAAACAGAACCACTGCATGTAAAATGAATTATTTCTTTCTTTAGAAAAATCATATATTAAAAAGAACTAGGGAATATTCTCAAAAGCATCATAAATCTGACCTGATTGATCCATCTAGTCCCTCTTAACTGGGAGTAACTTAATATTCCTCCCTTGGCCTCTAGATGATCTCCACATCTCTCCCTCCAGAAGACAGGTTTGGACCCCTTATCTTTCGGTGTGGCCTCAATGCTCGGTTCTAATGCATTCTTTTTCTCATCTTTGTCGGCAATTACAATCTTCCAAGAAGCAATATCTGGTGAACTCCAAGTCCTCCTCGTACCTGATGTCCTATCAGTTTGACAGTTGATATCATCCCTTGTTCCAGGAGTTTCTGTTGCTTCTATACCTATTATGACATGTTTAGTCTCCTTATTACTAGCAAGAAAATCTTTATGAGAACCCTTTGCAAAATATGGAACCTCCCCATTGCAGGCAGCTTTGACACTACAACACCCTTCCTTTTTCGTGCAATTATTCCCATGAAAAGAGCTACTTGTGGAATCT
Source organism: Heliamphora exappendiculata (assembly GCA_034768845.1). Classification (NCBI taxonomy): domain Eukaryota; kingdom Viridiplantae; phylum Streptophyta; class Magnoliopsida; order Ericales; family Sarraceniaceae; genus Heliamphora; species Heliamphora exappendiculata. Next base: position 18,953,570 of record JAOTRH010000018.1, on the reverse strand, counting down.
CCAAGCTTGGCACTTTCATTTTTCATGGTTTGTGAGGTTCCAGGAATTCCAGAGAGAAAAATAGCCAAGTCGTTGCATTCTTCTTCATTTAGATTGACCCATCGAATGGGATGCTTTCCTTGCTCACGAAAAGATTTTCGCAGCGCTGTTTCCACACAGGAAATTTGGTTTTCTATGGCATCAACAAATTGTCTATGCCTCGCCATTGTAGCATCATCAGCTCGATTTCTATAGCTTTGCCGGATAGCCCTTTCGAACTCTTCCAACTAATTTAACGTTCAAAGTTCAACCACACAAGATTACTACTTGAACCAAGGGAAATACCAAATTTTTTGGCAATTAAACGAAAATCCCAACTGGGTTCTTTATTCTGTAAGCCAAAACTGGCTTGCCACCATATATCTATATGCCTGTGTTTGTAAGCCATGAAAAATATCAAATCACAAACTTCAGAGAAACAGAGGCAGAAACAAACCTGCCATTTAGCGGTACCTAAAGCAGTTTGAAGCTCTTTACAAAGTTCATCCAAATCTTCAGATGTCACAACTTCTCTCCTCTCTCTTTCCCATGTCCTGTAAGCTGATTCCATTCTGGGGAATAAAAATAAAAATGGGGAAAAGTAAAAATAAATAAATATATTGGGATTGAATTCCCAAAACAAAACAACCAACAACAACAACAAAACTTCCGAACCTTTCATTCCCAGAAAATTAAAAATAAGAAACAGAAATTGGAATTCGAAATCCATACGAATCCGGTAAATTCAAAATAATCTTAATTTTGCGCTTTCATAGCAACCAAACGCAGAAAGAAAAAAAAAACACATCATCAATTAGTAAAAGAACGAACAGATAAACAAAAACAACCACACCCAGAAGCATAAATGGAAAGATATTCTAATTATGAAGGAGAAAATCCATAACAGGACATAACATAAGGCCCTATTGAATCAAATCATCACAGAATTAATCATAACACCTTAAGAGAACAGAAGATGGACTGAAAGATGATATAATTTACATACATATCTGCAGATTGCTGAACCTCCTCAGCTGCTGAGAAGAAGCTATCCCTTTGCCATAGATCAAAACTATTAGCAACCAACATCTTCACCCAAAAAAAGAAAAACCACCAACACCTTCAAAATGTTACAGAAATATATATATATAGCTTTCCTCTCTTATCTTCTTTTGCTTAGATGAAGCAAAAGAGGAAGAGAGAGAAAGCAGAGGAGAGAGACATCTGAGGGATTCTTTTTCCTCCCATATATCTCTGCAATTTTTCAAGGCTGCTATGCTGCTTTCGTTTTTCCTATATATTTTTTTTGGTTGTTGGGTACAAAAATGTGGTGGTATCCAGTGTGAGCCGTTTCAGAGCTACCAATTTAATGTGCCAATGATCATTTGCCGCGCAGACAAAATAAAATTTTCACGTGGTGGATTATGTGAATTTTTTGGTGATGTGGTTTGAGTTTATTGGTGGGCCTCACAATCTAGAATGGCTTCTAGAACTAGGGTTGGGAGTTAAAAGAACAAACATTCGATAAAATCTTTTAGATGAATAAGTGTGAATAATAGGAAGAACAAAAACTAAAAATAATGACACATAATAAATACAAGATATATGTGGTTTATCTTAACTAGAGTTTGTAGTGTTTTTTGAAGAGTAATAAATAAATATTAGAGAGACAAAATATACAAAGTAATCAGCAACACAAAATGGAGAGAGAAATAGAAAGAGAGAGAGAGAAAAAGAGAAAGAGCAATGGTTGAATAAAAGAGAAAGAGCAATGGTTGAATAAAAGAGAAGACTAGTCAAATTTGAAGTATTTAACAGTATAAACACGTATCAGATAGACTGAATCAAAATATGAGTTATGATTCCATATGAGCACGACCATCCTTCATATTTATAATCCTTTTATAGAGTTATTAAGATTAGAATGGGACTCCTAAGATATATAATCAGATCATAAAAGGTAATCTCGGGATCAAGAGATCCTATTCGAATACTTCGAATATTATCCGAATAATCAGAATCAGTATTCTACTCCAACTTGACTAGGTTAGCTAGGGTAAATCTAGTAGGTACCCGTCCCACTCGGGTCAGATGTTCAACCCACTCGAGTTGAGTGACTCCGGGTCACTCGAGTCACTCAGTAGGTAGGTCCTAAGAGTTTTTTACAGTGTGACAAATTATTTCCTTAGCCATCAAGCCACATGTCTCCCAACGTCTCGTGCAGGATTGTACTGCTATTGTATCCATTGTCTCTAGGACATTCTTTCAATTCTCAAAGAAATCTATAATTGTATAGTCTGTGCTATATTTTGGCTATTTGGTCAGAGCTAAGCCACATAGTCTGTACTATGTCATTATAATCAGGTAGTCAGAGATACACTCACAGTCTATGCTGTCTTTATGATCTGCGCCATGGTAAAATAATCAAGTAGTTAGGGCTACTGTCATAGTTTATGCTATGGAATGTCTTCATTTGTAGTTATGGCTACGGTTCATAGTTTGTACTATGGAATATCTTCATTCGTAGTCAGATTACGCTTCGTAGTCTCAAGTTACGCTTCATAGTCTGTGTTATGGCCGCATAGTCTGCGCTATGTACAAAACTCAATCTCATGGTCTGCGCTATGTCAATATCTGTTTAAATCATGTAGTTAAGAAGAAAAAATAATTCTTGTCACCAAATGGGAGTTTTATGTCAATATTTTGTGCTCAAATAACCCAAAATAAGTGATATTGAAGAAAAAATATCACGTAAGTTGATATTTTGGATTATTTGAGCACAAAATATTGACTATGAATTATTTTGGGTTATTTGAGCATAAAATAACCCAAAATAACCCAAAATTTGAGCCACTTAGGGTGTACCCAAGTATTTTAGGGTACACCCTAAGATACTTGGGGATGATCGAGCTACCAAGTAGGTTGACCACACTTGAGCGGATAAAATGTATCATAGTGGATTAATTGTGCCCGAGTATCTTAGGGTGTACCCAAATAGCTCGATCATACCCAAGTAGCTCGAGTGTATCCGAGTAGCTCGATTGTACCAAAGTAGTTCGGGTGTACCTGAGTAGCTCGACTGTATCCAAGTAGCTCGGATGTACCCGAGTAGCTCAACCATACCAGAGTAGCTCGGTTATTTGTTATGAGCCGTTCAAATGTCGTGCTCATCTTAAGAAGTTTTTGATTTTTTTATATCATTTCTCTTAATATTGGCTTACTTAAGCTATCTGTTTAAGTAGCTTGGCCTAAAATTATTTATGTATTTATTATTCAAAATTTATATGTTATTAAGAGATGATCCACCTACATTTTGCCCCTACGCGCATGCAATATATATAATATCGCGCGCGCGCACCTATTACCTAGTTGTTGTGACTCCTTGTCTTCCTTAGCCAAATGTCAACGCCATTACTCCGAGTATCCGAATGGTTACGCCATTCTTCTCTATAAGCCTTTCTCCTAGTCATTTCTTTTTCTCTTCCATTTTCCTTCATTGGGTCTAACAAAGGCTGTTGTGACTTGTGCTATGTCACTGTGGAAGGAGCTTGGTCTGACGGGCGGCTTGACAGTATTATAGAGGTTTTGGGTTGTTTCAATCATGGCTGAGAAAGTGGCTAAGTCAAGGTAAATAAGATGAGCTCGGTACTCTCGTAGAATTCCCTGAACACACATCTGCACCAGGTGGGACTCACTAATCGGGTCATGACATTCAACAGCCAACCTTTGCGTTTCTCGAATCAGAGTGAGCGTTTGTTACTTTCTCGCGTACTTAGAAAAACTTCGTGTGAAACTTGTTTACCATATCCTCCCATGTGAGAACCGATCTTAGCGCAAGGTTGACGTACCAGCTGTATGCCCACTCTATTAGAGATTTTGAAAACTCTCATAAGCGGAGTGTATGATCTCCGTTATATGCCCCCAGCATCTCCACAAATCTTACAACATGTTCTCTCGCATTCCCTTTTCTTCTATCAAGTTATACAAACTTTAGAGCCACATACTCCTCCGGGTATGGTACCCTTAACAGGTACAATGGGTAAGGCGATTGGATATCCAAATCTGATAGTGATGGTAGTTATCTCTTTGTCCTTTCCTACTGGAACATCGCCTGTACATTTGCTATTGTTGCAAACTGAGCCTGTGTTCCTCCTAGTGCCATAAGATTTGGATTGATAGACCCTTGCATCGTTACTAGTGTTACTTGCATTTGGAGTTGACCTTGTTTAGCTGGTTATTAATCCATGGGGGTTACCTGAGGACCGACTGGTCCCTTTTAAACTTGTAGCATTTCAACTGGGGCTTCTATTCGATTGGCGTTTGTTACTATCGCCAAAAGTGAATTTGTTAGCCCTACGATCGCATTCAGGATACTAGTATGACTGTCTTGAATGGCCTGCAGTGTGTTCAAGAACAGATCATTGCAGTTGTGGTTGGAATTCGATTGTTGTACCATCCTAGGATTGGCGTTACGTTCGTTGCTATTAGAATGACCTTCCGACATGGTTGCTTTAGGGGTTGTATGTAATCCGCACTGCGTACTGACCATTCACAAATTCACCTTCCCAACAGAGTAGCCAAATAATGTAGGGTTCTCTTGGGAGTAATAAATAAATACTAAAGAGGTAAAATATGCAAAGTAGTTAGAAACACTGAACGGAGAGAAAGAGATGATTGGATAAAGGAAAAGGCTATCCGAGTTTGAAGTATCTAGTAATATGAACATGGATTGGATAGGCTAAAACAGAATATGAGTTATGATCCCTTAGGAGCACGACCGTCCCTTCTATTTATAACCCTCTGATAGAGTTATTAAGATTAGAATGAGACTCCTAAGAGAGATAATCAAATAGTGAAAGGTAATATCGGGGATCAAGAGATCCTATCTGAGTACCTCGAATATTATTCGAATAATCAAAATAAGTGTTATACTCCAACTTGACTAGGTTAACTAGGGCGAATCCACTGGGAACCCGACCCACTCGGGTTAGGCATTCGACCTACTCAAGTCAAGTAACTCCGGGTCACTCAAGTCACTTAAGTAGGTGGGTCCCAAGAGTTTTTCACAGTGTGACAAATCCTTTCCTTAGCCACCAAGTTAGATGTCTCCTAACGTCATGTGCAAGATTGTACTGTCATTGTTTTCATTGTCTCTAGGACATTCTTTCAATTTTTAGAGGAATCTATAATAGTATAGTCTGTGCTATATTTTGGCTATTTAGTCAGAGCTGAGTCACATAGTCTGTGCTATGCCATTTTAATCAAATAGTCAAAGCTACACTCACAGTTTGTGTTGTCTTCATGGTCTGTGCCATGGCAATATAATCAAGTAGTCAAAGCTACTATCATAGTCCGTGCTATGCTTCATTATCTGAACTATGAAATGTCTTTATTCGTATTCAGGGCTATACTTCATAATCTGTGCTATGGGGGGGCAATCTATTGGAGATAAGGGGTGGAGATTTTGGTGAGCGGTGTGATATATGAGGTAAAATTAAACTTATAGAAATGAAAGTATATTTTTAAAAATATAGGTAAATTAGTTATAAAATTTTATTTTCATTAATAATGGGATTAAAACTAGTAAAATAAATATCGTATGACTAAAACTCTTATAATGTCTAAAAATATGATTAATTCTCAAATATATCTCTTTATTTTATAAATTAATTTATAAGCATTATCTGTAAGTAGAGTTCATGTAAAAATTATTATGATAATAATTATAATTATAATTATATTATTGTAAGATAATACTTTCGATAAATAAATAATCACAACTTATATTATGTGGATCACATTTTGTTTCTCAATCACCAATAAATGTGAGTCCTTATATCTCTATTGTAAAATTTATTGTCACAATATTAAAAAGAACCACCGTGTAAAATTGTCACATAGCATTTCAAAAGAACCGAATGATATTTTTTTTTGAATCTTTTTATCTTTCATTATTATTTTTAACTAGGTCCGAAGTTTATTACTTTTTAAATTCTTTTTAACCAAAGAAAAATGTGAAAGAAATTTTAAAATTACTAAATAAGTCTAGTCTTTAGCGACAAATGTTGTTATTTTTTGTATTTAGTAAATATTTTAACTTAGCATTCAATTTTTTTATACTTTCTAGGTCTCACTTGTAAAAAGTAATACGGAAATGATAAAACTCTTATCAAAATATTTTTAAAACAGATTAGAGACATTATTTTGAGAGTAGACATTTCATTTTTCTCAACATATGTTCTGGTTACGTAATTATTAATATTTGATTAATTTAATTTTTTATATTGATAATTTTTTTTTATAAATTTTACAATATGAACATACAACTTAAATCATTGAGATGTTCTCGATTTAAGTCCAAACTAAATCCAACGGGTGCAGTACAATTCATTTTGCAATTTTTTATATTGATCTTTTTTTTTATAGATTCTACAATATGAACATACAACTTAAATCATCGAGATGTTCTCGATTTAAGTCCAAACTAAATCCAATGGTGCGGTACAATTCATTTCCCGAAATAAAAATGCTAAGTAAACAAAGTTAAATCACAACATCAACTACCGATTACTGTTTTTTATGGATAAAAATGTGTTATTTTTATTTTTCTGAACAAAGTGTTACTTCTTATCAATAAAAAACAATAGTCGATAATTGGTTCTGTAATTGAACTCAATGTACAGAATTCAACTATTTGTGAACTAAAATCTCCTTAGGGTTTGTTTGATTAAAAAGAAAAAAAAAACGATGAAAAGAAAAAGTAGTTGAAAATGAAGCCAAAGAAGAGAAAATCTATTTTCTTGTATTAGTTTGATTAGGAAAAGAATTTTGTAGAAAAATGATTAAAAAATTTAAAAATTTAGTTTGATAAGCATAAAAGTTGTAAGAAAATTATTGTATTTATCTAAATTACCATTATATGTTTGAGCTGAAAATAAATCATTGGCAGAAACAGTGAATTTTTTTGAAAAATAAGATAATTAGTTCTTACTTTCATGAGAAAATAAAAATTTCCAGCATATTTTGTGAGAAACCAAATTTTATGCTCGCAAGCTTAAAAGAGTTGTATAAAAAAATTTACTTAAAAGAATTGTATAAAAAAATTTACTTTCTATCAATTTCTTGAATTTTTTTGTTACTCAAATTCCAATTTTTTTCTCTTTCCCATATTTTCCATATTTTCCATTAGAGCTTGGCTTCCATCATATCCTCGTGGGATTGGACCAGTCAAGTCAGACTATTTTTTAGTTCAAAATGAATCTATTTTGATGATCTAAATAATTTATTTTATTATTTTCAATATATATTATTATTGTAAAAAGTTAAGTTGATCGAATATTTTTAATTGTCTTAACAAATTATATTTGTGTAAAAAAATAAACTGTAATCTTTATTTACTGTCTTACTGATCCAAGGAGCTCCTAGTGAAAATTCAAATCGTATCCCCTCTCGGCTTCATCCAAGCATTTTAATTAGGAAAATTTAAAAATTAGTCATTTTTTTTATACTTTATAAAAGATTTAGTCCCGTAATTTTTATTTTAAGAGATTTAATCTTTTTAAATTTAGAATAATTATATTATGTTTAATTTGTCCTATTTAAGAGTTAATTTTTTTCATTTTGAACAAGCGAAAAAATTCAAATGATACATTTATCAAACCATCATAATTGTTAATAATGGGAAGTGATATGTTTTTATTTAATTAATATTTAAGTTTTATAAACTGATAAATGTATCAATTATTGTATATAACTAAAATTGTAAAAACAAATTATAAAACTAAAATTTTATTATTAATTAATAATAGAACTTATACTAAAATTACTTTTTTAATTATTATTATTAATTATTTGAGAGATGATGGGAATTTCTTAACAGTAAAATGGCAACTCCAAATTTAGCCATTTTGGATTTCCTCGGCTGTCGGCTGATGAGAACTGGTTCCAAATTCCAAAATTAGGGGAAAAAGAGGCGTCGGCGGGTGGAGAGAGAGAGAGGACAAAAGTGGGTGAGCTCGGGACGGAAATTACTTCTCAAGTTTTATGTAATAAATTTACGTAGTAATTTTATTTAATATAATAGTAATAAATTTTATAACAAGTATATAATAATTCATTTTTATTAAGTAATTAAAAAATAAAAGGTCGCGTATATTGTGTAATTTATAATTATTTATTTATTAAAAATATCACACGATATTATTTTGATGATATTCTAAAAGTATTTAATAATTTTTCTGAAGACGGGGGGTCGCATTCAGCGTGGCGTGGCATTGCGTGTGGTGTTCTCCCCATCGCCCAACCAATATTGGACAACATTGTGGAGCCCCATATGCCACCTAACTAATCCTGCTTGATGTAATTGTAAGAGAATTGAGGGTATTTCACAAAGCTATGGTTAATAAATTTTAATTTTTTTATTATTAATTTTAATTAAAAATTTTAAATAATTATAATTTTTATTATAAGATATAATTATTTTTTTTTATTTCAGTTATAAGTTATAATATTTACCAAATATTCATAATTTTTATTATAAGTTATAAATTTATAAATTACTAATTTTAGTAATGTCGAACAATCTTGATCCTTTTTTTTAATAGATTTACTTTTATTTTTTGTAAAACTAATTACCTTTGAGTGATTTGCCTATATTTACTATACATAAAATGAGTTAAATTTCATGATTTTGAAACTAATAAATTTATTAATTTTTTTATTTTTAAAATTTTATATTTAATATAAATGATACTTCATAAATATCAATGGATGGGTTAAAGAATATTAACTTTATAACATATATACATATATATTGAATTCAAAAGGTACAACTAAATATGTATATGCGTATTTAATTAATTTTTCTTTTTTATATTATTTTCCATAGGCACAATGATAAATCATTATTTGTTAAAGATAAAATCAGAATTAAATTAAAGGAGAGAAAACATAAAGAGAGAAGAATGAAATCAATTAAAGAAGAAAAAGTTGGCCATCAAATTGTCAGGATAAATTTGGTATAATGAAAGTAATGGAATTTATCCCATTTTTTTTTTATAAATACGACTAATCTTTAAAGAAGTAAAAAAAAAAAAAATTTTTATCAATATCTCTCAATAATATATATGCATGTATATAGATTTTTTAATCTCTTGTTAAATATACAAAAAAATATTAATTACTTAAGAAATACCATTTAACATTAGTTACCTAGTATTATTGGTAAATAAAAAAGTTTGATGCATATTAATTAGTGGATTACAATATCTCTTACTTATTCAACAAAACTGAGTTACTATTATTACGTTGTTACTTGTAATAATAAAAAAATATTTATTATTTAAAATTAACTTTATAATTAAATTAAGTTTAAATTCCCTTTAAACATAAATAATTAATTGCTAGTGTATTATGATAGCTGATTTGTCTCCAATCCGAGTACAGATTGGAGAGTACAATCCAAATAACAAGATTTTACCACATTAACTGTATAAATTTGTCCACGCCAAGATCGAACTCACAAAAATTAAAAAAAAAGAAAAGAAAAAATGACCCAAACAAAAATAAAGTTCGGGTAATCAAATAAATAAATAAAATTTACATCATTAATTTACAAAATGTACATCCAGGTGGCACAATCTTATCGCTTGAACAGCACCTTCCCATGCATTCATATTGAATGGGAGAAAAAACAAACTCTTTTATAATGACATGAAATATTTTGTTTTGTAAATTTTATATCATTTATTTTAATGCATTAAGAATTACTAAATTATATTTTTTGATTTTTATATCTCGAGATTTTTATAAAATTTTACGAGTTTTAAACCCAGAAAGTAAAAAAATTGAAAACAAAGAATCTCGGCATTTTGTTTGGAAAATTCTCTTTCTTTCATTTTAATGCATTAAAAAATACTAAATTATAATTCTTGATTTTTTATATCTTCGATATTTTTTATATAAATTCAACAAGTTTTAAACCAAAAAAATTAAAACAAAGAATATTTTTTGCTCTTTCACAAGTTCCAGCCTTCATGCGTTGGGCGGTGACAATGACGTACAACCAAAAATAATGACGTACAACCAAAAATTTTGGTTGAGTTTCAAACCAAAAAGATTAAAAAAAATGAAAGTAAACAATCTTTGCTCTTTCACGAGTTCTTTCACGGCAACGCATGATGACAATAATAACCAAGAATTATAAAATGGAAAAAATTTAAAAATTTATTTACAAAATTACGAAAATTGAATCATGGCTATTTATTTATATTTAGATGTGTTGGGATTTAATTTTTAATTCCCAAATGCGAATGAAATCAAAATATTCACGCATAAAAATATAGAAAAAATATCAACACGGAGAATTTATGTTGTTCGGCCCATACGAACTTACGTCCTCGAACGAAAGAGATATAAATTTTACTTTGTCGTATATAAAAGAGTATAACCACTCTCTTCTCTCTACGAACTTGCTTTTTTAATTTTCTCATAATAACTCTAGAGCTTTTAGGGGTGTGCAAATAATTCGTCAATTCGCTGTAAACTCTAACTCACCAACTCAACCCAACTCGCCCAGGTTATCTGAATGGGTTGGATTGAGTAAGTGAAGTAAAAAAATAAATAGGGTGAATTAGTTACGGGTTTATATTTTTTTAATCTGACATCAATTCAATTCGTTTATAATATATATTAGTTATTACATTTTTACGTATGACGAATTTTAACTTCATATACATATTTATATTTATATTTTTTTTATAATTTATAAAGAATAAATTAAAATATTTATAATTTTAATCACTATTTTATGTATTATGCATATTCATTTAAAAAGTATGTATAGTAAATATTGTTGTTAAAGATATTAATTCTGTTATTATAACTACTATTGTTGAATAATTGATGTTAAGTTAGTTTTTTTTACTTAACGTGTTAAATATGATTTTAAAAAAAAATTATATTAAGTTTTTAATTTAAAAAATAATTTAAAAAAATAATTTTAAAATTTTATAATTTTTTAACTCGCTAAACCGCAAAAATCGTAGAATGAAACTGTTAAAAAATTTGCCCAACTAGTTGGTTTTGATGGCTAGTAGGTTGATAATGAATTAAAAAAATAGTCAAATGCCAAATTTTTTTTTCATCCATCCTAACCCAACTCGTGCACACCTTTTAGTGCTCCTATCTGTATCCTATTTATAAGTAGATATAAAAATCCTAAGTTTATAAATTCATATAATTACCTTATACAAATTGGATTTTTGGTGGGTTACTAATTCACCAAGACCCAATTACATGGACCAAATCTAATAATAATTAATACGGACTCTGTAGAATACAAGATACTAAACTAATAAGATCTATAAATGTTGTAAATTTCAATACAAATAAATGGTTGAATTCAATTTTTGTGATTGATGTGGTTAAATTCTCCCTCTCTCTCTCTTTCTCTCTCTCTCTCTATATATATATATAATAATATTATTATTATTATAAATATATGCTGCAACGGACAAAGAAAATGTGAGCAGGAAGTGATTGAGGAAATATTCAATAGTTTTAGAACAAGTTTAATTGGTGCTTCAACTTCACAATTATTGACGTGTTTTAGTAGGATTTATTATTTTTTATTATTATTTTATTCAACATGCAAAAATGTGTCATTCAGTAACTTAAAAAGAGTATTGCTTCAAAAGCATTGAATACTTATTTGTATGAAGCATCTATATAATAAAACACCTCATTATTTTTAAAATATATACTCACAAATTATCTTTCAATGGTTGATATTTACTACGACTCTAATCCTAAGGCTTAAATTATTTTAAAATCCCACCCATTTTAAAATTCTGCCCGTTGAATTTTAAATGCCAATACAGTCTCTTCATTGTGTGACCTTCTCTCTCTCTCCCACAACTTTTCCCACGTCCCCCATGGACACCAACCCCTGCACTCACAGACATGTTCTCTACAGCCTCTCTCTCCCTGTGTTCACTCTCTCTATCTTCGTAGCCAGACCGATACTGCCATCGACGTCGCCACACCGCCGCAGACGTCACCTCACCGCTTTTGCCACACAGCCGCTGACGTCGCCACACCACCACCGACACCGCCGCATCGCTCAACGTTCTCTCTTTGCCCCTTTCTCCGCCACCATCTACCGCCGCAACTAACTCCCACCGCCACCGTCTTCCATCGCCGCCCTTCGCCGCCACCGTCTTCCGTCACCACTCTTCCCATCTCATGCTGGATTTTTCCATTCATGGTAAGTTTTTGTTTATCAGAAAAATAGGATTTGCTTCACTGAAACGAGTTGAGATCCACTTTTGATTGTAGGGTTTTCAAGTTCCAGAAAAATAAATTCAATATTAATCTTATTGTAGGCTTTTCAAGTTCCGTGACGTTTTCTGAACAATTAAAATGAGGAGGAGATCTGCTTTTTATTACTTTGTATTGGTTTTGTAGTTTTACGTTTGAAGTTTTTACTAATGCTGCCATGCTTCATGTACATTATCATTAAGAAAATTGTTTGCATGCTTAATTGAATTTTTCATTTACAAAGAAGCAGAAAAAAGATGCCGTACAACCCTGTGAAAAAAATTACAACTCACATAATATACTCGAGCTTCCTTCGTTGACTTTTTTTGCTTGGATTGATTTTACTGACTTTTTATTTTGTTTCACCAACTCAAAGATTGTAACATAGTTATGTTATTTAAATGATTTTTCTTGGATTTAATCTGAAATTGTATAATTTTAGAAATTCTTATAATAGATTTGGGGAGTGATTAATGTATTCCTAAGACTATAGATTTTTTGAAATTCTTATTCTTTATATTTTTAAGATGTGCCAGCGTTATTGGTGTGCGTGTCTAAATATAGATAGGGAGAGAAATCAAACATGATTTGTATATCTTTCATGAGCGCGAAATTTTGGGTATGTGCCTATCTTTTTCGTCTCCATGAAAACTATCAAAATAAGTTGTGTATTTTGCAAAAGTTATTTTAATATTCTTTTTCCTATTGCCCAAATATGGTGTTAGGAGGTTGAGAAAGAACCTATAAAGTTGGTGAGAGATGATAATAGCTCACTCAACGTAATTTTACGGTGTTTAGAATATAAATGTGTATTCTAATGAGGAACAAATTAAAATATACGTGTTTTGAAATTAACGAATTATGAAGAAAATTCATGGGAGTTGTAGAGGGAAATTTGTATGGTAGCAAATCTTCTTCTCTTTTTGGTATTCATTGGTATAGATAAATTCATTGGTGATTGCTATGATTATTTTGACATTTATTAGGAATTGATTAATATTCAATATGCTAATTTTTGAGTTGTGTGAGTTTGATCTGATGAATTAGTTAATATTGCCTGTGTTTATAATCTGAATCATTACAATGGATGTGCTACCACCGTATGCTTTGGTTAGTGTCATTTATGTTCTTTGCTTTTTATAAATTAGATTGGTCAATTGAAATTCAATGTGCTACCACTATATACTTTGGTTAGTGCCATCTATATTCTAATAATTTGATTGAATGTTGGATAGAAATTGCTTTTTGGGTTGCATATTTGGAAGCTACACATTGGTAGTTGTCTCAAAGCAAATGAAAGGAACCAAATAAGGCGATCATTTTTTTTTTATTCAATTTTTTATTGCAATTTTTTGGTAAGCTATATTTCCATAGTGGAGTCTCGGCCCATAACACCTAGACAAATAGGGTTCTATCCAGAGTTTATTCATGGAACTATGTATTCTAATAATTTGATTGAATGCTGGATAAGAATTGCTTTTTGGGTTGCATATTTAGAAGCTACACATTGATTGTTGCCTTAAAGCAAATAAAAGGGACCAAACAAGATTTTTAAATTTTTTGTTCAATTTTCTATTGGTATAATCTAAATGTATTAATTTACCTTTTGTATTCTATTAAGATTTATTGCTGCTTGCTATGGCGAAATTAATTATGAAAGCTTATGCAAGTTCAAATATATACTTTAGCAGTCAAAGCATTAATGAATTAATTTTTTTCTATTGAATAATAGCTTATTCTTTTTTTACTGTTTGTAGGTGAAGGCAAATTGATTTTTGAACATTTTAGAAGTTAGTTCTTATATCAACTCATTCATTCTTTACGCTTTCTGCATTTGAGTTCAATTGAGTTGATCACGGACAATATTGAGATTTTAAATCATGTAAGTACATTTTTCCTCAAAATGTGCACATCCCTTTGTTCATTTCATTACTAATTATGTCATTTTTTCATAATAAAATTATTATTTTTTCATATGAACTACTAGGTGGATGAAAATTGAGAAAAACTATAATACAAGCTTCACTTACTATATATATATATATTTTTTGTTTTTTACCTTATATCTTTCTAATATGATGTTTTAATCTTTCAAATGTGTTTGAATGCATATAGGTATAAATTTTTTAAAAAATATTGATTTTATGATCCGCTATAAATGAAAACTAAATGATAAGTATGAGCTTAATGCCGTTAGCATTTCTCAGGTACTCCTACCAACCAAATGTATTGTTGTTTTTACCTCTATTGTTGTAATAAAGTTTAGTGTTCAATTGCAATTTATTATCACTAAAGTAACATTACTTTTTGCTTCTAATTTTTCGTCATACAAATTTGCGTAGCGTTTTATATTTTTCTATGAATACGTATATTCTAATTTGTTCGTTGTTAGAATATACATTTCACATTTTTCAATTAACTGATTTTTGGATATTTTAGAAGTTAGTTCCTACATCAACTCATTCATTCTTTATGCTTTCTTTATTTGAGTTCGACTGAGTTGATCACAGACAATATTGAGATTTTAAATCATGTAAGTACATTTTTCCTCAAAATGTACACCCCTCTTTGTTTATTTCATTACTAATTATGCTATTTTCTTATAATGAAATTATTTTTTTTCCCTATGAATCAGGTGGATAAAAATTCATAAAAACTATAACACAAGCTTCACTTACTATATTTTTTCTTTTTCGTTTTTTACCTTACATCTTTCTATTATGATGTTTTAATCTTTCAAATGTGTTTGAATGCATATAGGTATAAATTTTCTAAGAAATATTGGTTTTATGATCCGCTATAAATGGAAACTAAATGATAAGTAGGAGTTTAATACCATTAGCATTTCTCAGGTACACCTACTAACCAAATGTATTGTTGTTTTTACACCTACTAATCAAATGTATTGTTGTTTTTACATCTATTGTTGTAGTAAAGTTTAGTGTTCAATTGCAATTTATTATTACTAAAGTAACACTACTTTTTGCTTCTAATCTTTCGTCATGCAAATTTGCGTAGCATTTTACATTTTTCTATAAACACGTATATTCTAATTTATTCGTCATTAGAATATACATTTCACATTTTTCAATTAACTGTTGTAATGGTTCACTCAACGTGATTTTACGATGATGCAGCCGAAGCTTCTGGAAGAGAAGCATAGACTCCCCGATCCACTGCGGTCAAAAAGATGAAACCAATAATCATTGCAAAGCTCTTTCCACCACACTCGACGGCTCATCACCTATTTGAGGTGTATAGAATCATAGGGTAATTTAACTTTTCTTTCCTTTTCAGATCATTCAAACTCAAAAAGCTTAGTTTTGTAGAACGATTTTTTTTCAGCCATCTCTCGAAGCAGCTCCCTCTCTTTATGTCACAATTCATTTTGTGAGGAAAGAAAAAGGAGATCACATGATTTATCAATACCACATAAACTATGAGACTTTTATATGTGGAAAATTCACCAATTTTCTATAAAAATGAAGCTCAAGGCTAACCAATCTTCTTTCTTTCTCTATGTGATGTGTTCCTCAAAATTCTATGTAGTATTTCATCTGAAATGCTAATGATCTTTGACAAATGCTACCGTCTGATATATTGCATGGACACAAAATGTCAAGACGTGCAAGACAGTGTAAAGAGGGAATAATTTTTGTAGACATGGGTGTCACGTCTAGAGGTGAGATCTTCCGTTACAAATGGCTTGCACGCATTAAATATTCTTTTATTGATGATAATCCGATTGTAACTTGCTATAGATGTATGATTTTGACGTAGATATCATTGTTTATGTTGGAGCGAGTAACATTTTTACTCGTGTAAAGTTTTAAATTGCTAGAGAATTGTTGAATTTTTTTATTAATTTTTTATAATTGACTTCTGTAAGCGTGTGGTACCAAAAAATATTGAAAGTGCCTTTAGGCACGGGTCATTCCCTAGTATATATATATACATACACACACAAACATAAACCCGTGATATGCACTGGATTTTAGTTATAAAATAATTAATAAAGAGTTAATTAGTTATGGGTCCTACTTTTAGAAATATTTTGTAGAAGAGTCCCATTTATTAAATCACATTTCTATTAGGTCCTATTTTAAAAATCATAATTTTTTGAAGTTTATTATACCCTTGGTCAGAAGCTTTGTTCTCCGTTCTTGATAGAAATGGCACGTTGTGAATATTCTCATTTTCTAACCCATTGTGAATATAGCTCTTGATCGGAGAAGCCATGGATTCACAAGCGAAGAAGTTTCTTCCCTCTTGATCAGAAACAGCAATCTCTCTCCATATCTTGTTACGCCTCAAATTTTGGATCACGTGAAACACCCACAAACAATCAACCCGAGAATATACTCTCAAATAAAGTCATACGTGCATTGTATATAATCGCCAAACGGCATGCATTACACGGTTCTAACACCGAAAAAATATGTTACAACATACGTGTAATAAAAGAACAAAAAGAAAGACTACAGCTCTTCCATCTCTCTGTCACTTCCAGACCAACCAGCTGACCGGTACCTGAAGAAAATCAAATCCCACACCGTGAGCCAAAACTCAGCAGAAACTAGACAATACATGCAGTATGAGCTAAATATACTAGAAAATGAGATGTAGTTTTAAACTCTCTTTCAAGCCTTTAAAACAATTTTCATATGTAAATGGGAAAGCGAGAATATAAAGTATTTTTTGACTCACTCACAGGAGCCTTGAAAACAGTTGAAAAATGGTTTTTAGATCGCGATTCACACGACTCTTAAAAATAATTTAAAAACTGGTTTATCCGTCCTATAATGAAATACATGCAAATTATGAATCTTCTCGAACTTTCACCGATGGACCGCAGCCCTTGTCAATGCAACATAGATGCATACAACCGGCCCTCACAGGCCGCAACAACAGTTCTATCACATAGAAACAGATCTATACTCAAACACACATTTCTAGGATAAAATCGTATACTACGGGATAAAACCATAGACCAGGAGGTAAAATCGCAAATCAAACCATGGGATAAAACCACAAACCAAATCACGGGATAAAACCGTATACTTCAGCGTAAGCTAGGGGATGAAACCACCGACCACAGATTATACCACGGAATAAAATCGCATGCCACAAGATAAGACCGCATACCGCGGGATAAGACCGCACACCACGAGATAAAACTGCATATTACAGGATAAAACTAAATATTACGAGATAACACCGAATCAAAACATGCATACTAAACCAAGGTTTAACTACATAAAGCCACGCACTGTCACTACGTTACACAAATCACGTCACATGCTACACACGCGACTCACACAACACCTGCAACCCATGTAACATGCACTACATGCATCCATTCCTCATATTCTGCATAACCATTTCTATAAAACTCATGAGTTAAAGCATGCAACCACGGTACACATAACGATGCTAAAATCATGTAAACCACTTATATAATTTGTACATAAATAAACAGTTATAAATGCACATAACCATGTATAGCAATACATCACAACGCCACCCGTCAAAACAAATCGACAACTACTCACAGGGACAACCAACAAATCACAGAACCAAGCTTAAGCCGAAGGCCAATGCTAAATCCCTCAAACCACGAGGTCACAAACACCACCCTTTTTCCAAAGTTGCCACGGGCCTAAGCACACCCCACGTTCAACGAAGAATAAACACTACGCACCTAATCGTGCACCACAGCCCTATCGAATCATGCACGTCAACCCCAAGGACGGCATCTAAACTAACACCCAAAGCCACGGCACGACTCCCAAAGCCACCACACAACCAACCGAACCCCAAAAAGAATCTAACAGTATTTCAGTCGACTAATTCCATAATTAATCAACTAAATACCATAAAAAACCAATTGGAAACCAAGGACCCAACTAAAACCATTAAAACGAACACCAAACGACCACATAGGACCCCAGTCGACTGACCCTAAGCCCCCAGTCGACTGAAAACATGTTGGAAAGCAAGAAAAATCCAAACAGAAACATTTCAGTCGACTGACCTCCAGGTCCAGTTAACTGAACCCAAAATAGAAACATCCTAGTCGACAGACCTCCTAAACTCAAGATCCAGTCGACTGACTCCCAAGTCTAGTCGACTGACCTCCCTCGAGAACCGTTTTTAAGCCACGATTTTAACCCTCTAAATCTCGAATCGAAGCCTCAAAACACCCATCCAACACCCTTGACAAACACACGCCCAGACCTAACACCAAGACCTCAAAAGAAACACCCAAAATACGATTCCATTGATCAAAATCGCTGAAAAATGGTTCTTAAACCCAAAAATCCAACTTGAAATAAACTCAGATCTATAGCAATCTAATCGTTAAAAACACACACGATTACACGTAGCATCCTTATACAGCAGTAGGGTCTATAATCCTACTTCGGTGAGTTAAAAACTCGATAGCCCACCGTGTCAAGAGTAAGGATCCGCTGTTAGATCGTTGAAAATCGAGCCCTGAGCCCCCGAGAACTTAGAGAGAAGGCAGAGAGAAAAAGAAAACTTACTAGAGAAGTTTTAAAAATATCTAACTCTAGATGTTTATAGGCCTCCAAAATATCTTTTTTTTTTAATTTTTCAAAATTCACACCGTAACATCCCACGGCCCCAGAAACCTGCTCCACATGCATATCTAATCCTAATCATGCATCAAAAGTATTTAAACATGCTAAAGCAAAAATGGTAAATGCGCGTCGAAAAATGCCAAAAAAAAATGGGTTAAGGTCTCACAACTCTACCCCCCATAAAGAAATTTTGCCCCCGAAATTCAACTCAAGGTTAAAACAACAAATCGTCGATCGCAACCGACACAGGCACACGAGATGGTTAGCCAAACCATTCCTAGGATATAGTCAAATAAGACAAATCATCCTAAACAATGGCCAACTATTTCAAAGATACGGGATCTACAACTCACCCCAACCTCACATCATCACCAGCCACTGCCTCAACAACACAGCCTCCACGGAATCCATCACAACTCCCAAATAGATACAATGAAGAAACTGCTCAAAGCCTGTAGACTCAGAAAGTACCTCTGCTCGCTGAAGGCGGCATGTCTGCATCATTTGGTACAACTGGTGTCCTAGAAGAACTAGGAGCTATGAGGGCATACGCTCGGGGCAATGTCGCTCTGCCCTGTCCACCATAACTCGACACTATCATCTCCCGTTCTAACTATCGTACCGACTGAACTGACGTACTCCCACTAGCCATCTGGGAAGTTTAAACCGTAGGATACTGCTGTCGCTCCTGCACATACGAACCCTCTGGTGTGCCTACTGTACTCGGCGTACTCTCTCTCTGGGGACAGTTCCTCCGAATATGTCCTGTCGAACCACATCCAAAACAAGTAGGAGGCCCTCTCGCCTGTGACTGATCCGGTATGGAACTCTAAGCCTGCCTCAACTATGGGTCCTAATACTGCCTTAGCTGCGGGTAATCTGGCACACGATGCCCTGGCTATCCACATCAATAACATCTAACCTCTATCTGCTCTAGCCTCCCCGACGAAGCCACTGATGGCGTTGGTGTAGAGAATTGCTGTGGTCTAGATGGATGAAAGCTAGGACCATAGGACCTCTGCCTCTTGCTAGAACGCCCACCAGTCTGCGCCTCTGTCCCACCCTGAGGTGTCCTGGCTTCCCTAGAAGCTCGAATCTCAGTCATAGTGTTCTCCACCCTCGCTGCTACCTCCACAAGCTCTGTGAACACCTGAAGTCCCATCGCAACCACACGCTCTCTGATCGCTGGCCTCAAGCCCTACTCAAACCTCATAGATCGCAGCTCGTCTGTGCTCACCAACTTTGGTGCAAATTGAAAAAAATTCATAAACCTGGCCTTGTACTGCATGCCGTCCATGGCCCCTTGGGTAAGAGTGTAGAACTCCTCCCTGTATAAGTCCCACTTCAAAGTCGGGAAGTATTTTTTCAAAAATATTCTTGTAAAGGCTGCCCATGTGACCCCCACTGTGTTCCTAACATACCTGCACCACTGATGAGCATTACCTCTCAGCTGAAAGGTGGCAAAAGAAACCCACAACTCATCGTCCACAATCTGCAATGTGTTCAGGATCTGAGTCACCAACTCCAGCTACTCTATCGCCACAATAGGATCAGGATCTCCCGCAAAAGTAGGCAGCTCCATGCGCCTGAACTCCCGCATCGCTACTATAGCCTTCACCTTAGGCACTCTCTCACAAACGGTCTCACCCCTAGCTGTCTCAACCAGCTACTGGATAGAACCCACCAGCACACGCAACAACTCCATCATGTTCATTGGCCCTAGGGGAGCATTTGCATCCCTAGCATCAGGGATAGAAATATCCCCTAAGCCAACACCTCGGCCACGGCCTCAACCACGGCCTCACCCTCTTCTCACTGGCATTGCGTCTATATGAAAAAGACAGAACATGAGATGCAGCACATAACATAAACCACATAAGCATGCTAACACATAAGCATATAGGTTCATACTAAATAAATCCCACATACCGAGGAGAATCAACAAGAATGACACGTCAATCTGGATAACGTACTCAGATTCCCTACTAGAAATCACGTCAGCTAAACGTGTTTCTAACTTGGCTCCCAAGTTTGTTAACCCAAACGCCCAAAAGAAAGACTATCACTCTTAAGATTCAACCCCCATGCTCACATATACACATTATTTACATATTTAACATGTTGACAGGTTCATGCTATCAAAGCATCTAAACACATGCAACCAAGCATACGCAATCAACCTCACACGGTAATGCAACCTCTTTCCACAGCTCTTAGGTATTCGAATCCAGAGCTCTAATACCAATATGTCACGCCCCAAACTCCGAATCACATGAAACACCCACAAATAACCAACTCGAGAATACACTCTCAAATAAAGTCATACATGCATGGTATATAATCGCCAAACGGCATACATTACACGGTTTCAACACCGAAAAAACATGTTACAACATACATGTAACAAAAGAACAAAAAAGATGACTACAGCTCTTCCACCTCTTTGGTACCTCCAGATCAACCAGCGTGACTGGTACCTGAAGAAAATCAAATCCCACACCGTGAGCCAAAGCTCAGCAGAAACTAACAACACATGCAGTATAAACTAAACATACTAAGAAAATAAAGTGCAGTTTTAGACTCTCTTTCAAGCCTTTAAAATAATTTTCACATGCAAACGGGAAAGCGAGGATACAAACCATCTTTTGACTCACTCACAGGATCCCTAAAAATAATTAAAAGGGGTTTTTAGATTGCGATTCACACGCCTCTTAAAAATAATTTAAAAACTGGTCTATCCATCCCATAATGCAATATATGCAAATTATGAATCTTCTCAAACTTTCACCGATGTACCGTAACCCCTGTCAATGCAACACGGATGCATACAACTGGCCCTCACACACCGCAATAACAGTTCTATCACATAGAAATATATCTATACTCAAACACACATTTTCGGTATAAAATCGTATACTACGGGAGAAAACCATAGACCATGGGATAAAATCGCAAACCAAACCACGGGGTAAAACTGCATATTTTACCGTTAGTCACGAGATGAAACCGCTGACCATAGATTACACCACGGGATAAAATCGCATGCCACGGGATAAGACCGCATACCGCGGGATAAGATTGCACACCACGAGATAAAATCACATACTACAGGATAAAACTAAACATTACGGGATAAGACCGAATCAAAACATGCAAACTAAACCAGGGTTTAAATGCATAAAGCCACGTACTATCACTACGTCACACAAACCACGTCACATGCTACACACGCAACTCACACAACACCTGCAACCCATGCAACATGCACTACATGCATCAATTTCTCATATTTCATATAACCATGCCTATAAAACTTCTGAATTTTAAAGTATGCAACCACGGTACACGTAATGATACCAAAATTATATAATCCACTTATATAATCCATACATAAATAAACAGTTATAAATACACATAACCATGTATAAAAATACATCACAATGTCACCCGTCAAAACAAATTGACATCCACTCACAGGGACAACCAACAACTCACAGAACCCAGCCTAACCCGAAGGCCAACGCTAAATCCCTCAAACCACGAGGTCACAAACACCACCCTTTTCCCAAAGGTGCCATGGGCCTAAACACACCCCACATTCAACGAAGAACAAACACCGCGCACCTAACCGTGCACCACACCCCTATCGAACCATGCACATCAGCGCCTAGGACGACATCTAAATCAACACCTAAAGCCACGACACGACTCCCAAAGCCACTACACAACCATCTGAACCCCAAAAAGAATCCAACAGTATTTCAGTCGACTAATCCCATAATTAATCAACTAAATACCATAAAAAACTAATTGGAAATCAAGGACTCAACTAAAACCATCAAAACGAACACCAAATGCCGACACAAGACCCTAGTCGACTGACCCTAAGTCCCCAGTCGACTGAAAACATGCTGAAAAGCAAGAAAACCCAAACAGAAACATTTCAGTTGGCTGACCTCCAGGTCCAGTCGACTGAACCCAAAATAGAAACATCCCAGTCGATTGACCTCTAGGTCCAGTCGACTAATCTCCCAAATTCAAGATCCAGTCGACAGACTCCCAAGTCCAATCGACTGACCTCCATTGGGAACTGCTTTTAAGCCACGGTTTCAACCTTTCAAACCTCGAATCGAAGCCTCGAAACACCCATCCAACACTCTCGGACATACACATGCCCATGCCTAACACCAAGACCTAAAAAAAAAAACACTCGAAACACGATTCCATCCACCGAATCGGCGAAAAATAATTTTTAAACCCTAAAATCCTACTTGAAACAAACTCAAATTTACAGCAATCTAATCGTTAAAAACACATACGATTACACTTAGCACTCTTGTACTGTAGTAGGGTCTAGAATCCTACCTCGATGAATTAAAAATTCGATGTCTCGAACCACGTGCAAAATAAAGCCTCGTCGGAACTGAATTTTGTCCGAATGAATGCGTTGCCCACCGTGCCAAAAGCAAAGATCCACAGTTGGATCGTTGAAAATCGAGCCCCGGGCCTCTGAGAACTTAGAGAGAAGGCAGAGAGAAAAAAAAAACTTACTGAAGAAGTTTTGAAAATATTTTTTGAAAATATCTAACTCTAGATATTTATTGGCCTCTAAAATATCTTTTTTAAATTTTTTTTAAAATTCGCACCGCAACACCCCACGGCCCTGGGAACCTACTTGCATACATATCTTACCCCGATCATGCATCAAAAGCATTTAAACATGCTAAAGCAAAAACGCTAAATGCGCGTTGAAAAATGCCAAAAAAAGAAAACAAGTTAGGTTCTCACATATCTCGTTCGGGGAGTAGTAGAAGCTTCGTTCTCCACTCTCGACGACGACAATCGATTCCACCGAAAGTGGATCGATCGACGCCGGAGAAGAAGAACTTTTTGTAAATAGTGATGAACTTTTTGTAATCGCGTGAGAAAAGCTTCGTTCTTCGTTCTCGACGACGGCGATCGATTCCACAGGAGGTGGATTGTTCCACGCCGGAGAAGAAGAACTTTTTTTAGATCATGATGAAGAAGGATCGGCTAGCGCAAGAACACCAGTTGAGCATTTACAATCCATTGTGAATATTCTCATTTTTCACATGTCCCATTTTGTGAACATTCAACCATCAAACGCAGAGGCAACACACACAGTTGGGATCCTGGTTCTTTCGATGTTAAAGATGAAGCTGGTTCTGTGGGATCTATGGCCAAATCTATGGATCTGTATTTTTTTCTTGCTTGTTCATTAGATCTGAGTCCTAATCGAATCTGCAGTAGAATGTCCAGTCTTATTTGAAAATAGGACTACGTTGAAAACAAAATTTAGAATGTGACTTAAGTATTAGCAACTTATAAAAATAGAACTTAGGTGAAAAGTTTCCAATAATAAAATAACAAAATATTTTTTAAGATTTCCTTTATTTAAACATATAGAGTATGGTAAGATAGTTTTTATTGGGCTATGCAAAATTATTAAATATAATTTTTTGCCTCTAAAGCTCTTATAAAAATTAGTGTATTTAATCAAATTTGTTATCGAATCTCACCATGTAAGATTGGAACTTACGACTAATTAGTTTATAGTCGACGAGTCTTCAGAAGGTTTTTTTTTATAAGAAACTTTATAAACTATTATTTTAAATAAGTCATCAACAAATTAATTATCATTTAACATAAGGTGAGTAAGTAAAGAAATTTAATAATTCAAATTATGACTCAATTTTATCTATTTTTATCATTTTTAGACTATTAAAATGTCTAAATATATCATACTATATGTCTTCCTCTTATTATTAATAACGAACAATTTAACCCGTGCTATGCACAGAATAAAATAAATATATTTTAACAATAATTTTAATAGTTAGATTTTAATTGAGTTATTAAAAACAAAATAATATAAATTATGCATACGGATAAATTATTGAGTTGAAATTATTTTTAAATAATGTAATAACACCAATCAAGAAATTATAAAATTCTTTTAGTTTTATCTTAACTTTATTTATGTTTCTTTTATATGAACATAATACAATATGTTGGAATCTGTGAATTTCATTGGCCATGAAAATTCAGATTTCAATAGCAGATTCAATTACAATTGGATTGGCCAT
>JAOTRH010000018.1:18895724-18928425 GCA_034768845.1 Heliamphora exappendiculata | reverse complement strand
CCCTTTCTTTTATAAATTTCCTTTCTTTTATTTTAATTCTCTCAACCCTCTCTCCAATTCTCTAGAATGTTTAGGAGAAATCTTAGGTTTTGTTTGGTTTGCTTCTTTCTATTTCTAGCTTTAACGACCCATTTTCATAATTTAATTCCGCATTCACGACATAATTTTTTTTAAACCCATATTTTAAGAAATTAAATTAATAAGCTATACTTAGTCTCAAATTATTGTCATCTAGCATCCTGTATCTCAATTACACTTTCACATGTCAGTAAGTTAATTGTTAATAAATAGAATTTTATAACACCCATGTTTAAAATTAATTCAGTTTCCTCACTTAATCGAAAACATGTAAGCATAAAATAAACACGTACCGGGTCTTTACAACTTTTTCCTCTTTGGGAATTTCATTCTAAAAATTTTGATCCTCTTTAAGACTCAAACAACTCGGGATACTTGGAACGGGTGTCTGACTCTCTCTCCCAGGTCGCTTCCTCCACATCGTGATGTCGCCATAACACCTTTACATAGGATAAAGTCTTGCCTCGTAAAACTTGTTGCCGAAATCTTCACCGGTAGTTCTTCATAAGAAACATCGTCTTGTAGGCTCAACTCTGACCAATCTATCACGCGAGAGGGGTCGGGCTCATATTTTCGTAACATCGACAAATGAAAATTATCGTGTACAGATGAAAGCCGCAGTGGCAAAGCCAGTCGATACGCTACTTCTCCAACCCGTTCAAGTATTTCAAAGGGTCTTATAAACCGTGGCGACAACTTTTCGCCTTTACCAAACCTTTCCAGGCCTTTCTTCGACGATACCTTTAGAAATACAAAATCTTCTACTTCAAACGATAATGGTTGCCTCCGTCTATCGGCATAAATTTTCTGGCAACTCTGAGTCGTGATCAAGCGCCTTCGAATTGTGGAAATCTTTTCGGTTGTTTCTCTCACCAATTCGGGACCTAACAATGATGCTTCTCCAACCTCGGTCCAGCATAACGGAGATCTACATGGTCTTCCATATAAGGCTTCATACGGGGCCATCTTGATACTTGCTTGGTAACTGTTGTTATATGCGAACTCAATTAGCGACAGTTGATCCTCCCACGAACCTCAAAAGTTCAGCACACAAGCTTGTAACATATCTTCCAAAATTTGAATAGTACGCTAGGATTGTCCGTCAGTTTGAGGATGGAATGCCGTACTAAAGAGTAAACTGGTTCCCAAGGTTGCTTGTAAACTTTGCCAAAATCGCGAGGTAAATCGGGGGTCTCTATCCGATACTATCGATATTGGTATGCCATGCACTCGCACAATCTCCTGAACATAGAGTCTTCCTAGCTTATCCACCGAGTCGATTGTACATATCGAGAAAAAATGTGCAGACTTCGTCAATCGATCAACAATTACCCATATAGCGTTGCGTCCTTTCGGTGACCTAGGAAGGCCAGAAACAAACTCCATCATCACATGTTCCCACTTCCATTCTGGAACGTGAAATGGTTGAAGAATGTCAGCAGGTCGCTGATGTTCTGCTTTTACTTATTGACATATAAGACACTTGGTAACAAATAAAGCCACATCCTTCTTCATGCCTTTCCACCAAAATTATCGTCGAAGATCATGATATATCTTTGTAGTTCTCGGATGCATTGTGAGTCGATAGTGGTGAAAATATCGTAGCACTTCGTTACGACAAGCCGCAGGTACAAACAATCTTTCCCTAAATCTCAAGCCTTGGTTTGGTAAATTGGTCCATCCTTCGGCGTTATCCTTGTTAGTGACACGTTTCTCATACATTTGTGCTTCTTTATCAAGTTACTGGGCCTCCATGACACGGTGTATTAACATAAATTGAGAGACCAAAGCGGATAAAGTAACACGATCCTCGGTCCCATCAAGGTCAAGGTCAAGGTCAATTGCTCCAACCTCTTCCATCATTTTCCATTCTTGTATCGCGATTTGGGCTAAAGACTTTCGACTGAGGGCATCTGCGATAACGTTCGCCTTGCCCAGATGATACTGCAAACTAAAATCATAGTCATGCAAATATTTCAACCATCTTCTCTATCTCAAATTTAAATCCTTCTGCGAGAATAGGTATTTGAGACTCTTATGGTCGGAGCAAACTTCAAATCGTTCTCCATAGAGATAATGTCTCTACATCTTTAATGCAAAAACATGTGCTGCTAATTCTAAATCATGTGTAGGGTAGTTCCTTTCATGCGTCTTCAATTGCCTCGATCCATACGCCACAACTTTTCCCTACTGCATCAGAACACACCCTAACCCCTCATGGGATGCATCACAATACACTTCATAACCAAAACCTCTCTCAGGTATGATCAGTATCGGCGCACTAGTTAGTCGATTCTTTAATTCTCGAAAAGCATCTTTGCAAGCATCAATCCATGTGAATTTAACTCCTTTTTGCGTGAGTCGAATTAAGGGAGGCGCTAAACGGGAGAAATCTTTTACAAAATGACGATAATACCCTGCAAGGCCTAAGAAACTTCTGACATCAAATACGTGGTCTCTTCCAATCCTGCACGGCCTCTATTTTTGATGGATCAACAGTTACTCTTTCCTTTAACACAACATGTCCCAAAAATCTTATTTTGAGTAACCAAAATTTACATTTCTCATACTTAGCATAATGCTAGTGTTCTCGTAAAAGTTGAAGTGCCACACGTAAATGCTCCTCATAAACTTCTCATGTCGGAGAATAAATTAAAATGCCATCAACAAAAATCACTACAAATTGATCAAGGTAAGGCCGGAAGATTCGATTCATCAAATCCATGAAAGTTGCGGGGGCATTCGTTAAACCAAAGGGCATCACAAAAAATTCATAATGTCCGTAACGGGTACGAAATGCAGTCTTGGGTATATCATCCTCCTGGACCCTTAGTTGAAGTAACCCGATCTCAAATCAATTTTCAAAAATCATGCAGAACCTTTCAATTGGTCAAATAGATAATCAATCTTGGTCATTGGATATTTATTCTTCACCGTAACTTGATTCAACTTTCAATAATCGATACATAATCACAATGAGCCGTCTTTCTTTTTAGCAAATAATGCCGGTGCTACCCATGGCGAGACACTAGGGCGATTAAAGCCCTTGTCTAACAAATCCTGCAACTGAATTTTCAATTTTCTCAACTCCGCTGGAGCGAAGCGATAAGATGGCACTGATATTGGAACAGTCCCCGGGATAAGCTCAATAGAAAATTCTTCTCTATGTGGCGGCAGTTCGAACAATTCTTTCAGAAATATGTCTCTAAACTTGCTTACCACCGGCAGAAGTTCTCCTCGTACGGAAGGATCATCCTTAGTCAAAAGAGTGAAAAGAATCGTATGCACATTTGTTAAATGATTCATATTACCGGCTTGAGGTGTCATCTCATCATCTTTATCCCCCACATAAAAGAAAGAATCTTCTTCTGGAGTGTATAAGAAAATTCTTCGTCGATCACAGTCAATAAACGCACGGAATGTAGTTAACCAGTCCATTCCAAGAATAATATCAAACCCCGATATCGTCAGCACAATAAAGTCGAACACGAGATGGCAATTGGCTATTACTACTTCACACCCTCTACATACACACCTTAACGTTGTACTATCACCAATGGGTGTTTCAACGCTTATAACAACATCCGACATCTCAATAGGTAAACCCAAAGAAGATACGAATGAAGAAGAGATAAATAAACTTGATGCACCAGTATCAAATAACACACTAGCCCAAGAATTGAAAACTAACAAAGTACCTTGTATCACTGGGGTACTGGTAGTCTTGTGTATCTCAGGAGTTGACAATGTACCAGTTTCTGCTATGGCATAAACCCTTATCTAAACTCCAGATGTCTGTCCCGTCCTCTACCCATAGGTTGACGTACAGATTGTACTGAAGAAGCCTCCCTGGGAGCCTGAACTATCTGTGTCCCGGTCTGTCGAGTTGGTTGGTTGTATACTTGCCGCTGAGTAGGTTGTGAAGCAGATGTTTCTCGACTAACTCTTCCTTGCGGACATTCACGTCTAACGTGGCCCTCTTGACCACACGAAAATCATCTGATGGGTCCCCTCTCCTGAGGTTGTCCTTTGTGTCGAGTTCCGTGGTTGTTCTAGAGCTTGCTTCCTTTGCGAACATTCTCTAGCCCGGTGTCCTTGCTGCCCACAAACAAAACACGCAACTTTCCTTTGCTCCAGTCGTGCTGTCGAGGCTACAGATGGGGTGGGTACTGAGCGTTGGGTCTGATAAGATCTCTGCGGTGCCGAACTAGTACTGCCCCGTTCCGGTCTTCGCTTCTTATAAGGTCGTCCCTCAGATTGTGTTGTTCGAGCCACTTATAGTTGCCTCCTTTCTAAGATTCTACGGTTGTCTGCCATAGCACTTTCTATTACTATGGCTGTCTCGACTACTTCTGAGAAAACCCTCAATCGAAACCCTACCACTTTCTCTCGGATAGCGGGTCGTAAACCCCCTTTGAACCTCTTGGCCTTCAATTCTTCCATTGACACCATTTCTGGCGCAAACTTTGACAAGCTTGTAACCTTTGATTCATATTGCAAAACGGACATATTTCCTTGAATCAATGATAGAAATTCCTCTCGATACGTGTCTCAAATGGACTCTGGAAAGTATTTTTCTAGGAATACCGCTATAAATGCTGCCCATGTACCAGCCGTTGTTGTCTTAGCAAACTCCCACCAGTCATTTGCTTCTTCCCGGAGTTGAAAAGTAGCACAACCAACCTTAAGGTCGTCTTCCACTATTTACAGAGTATCTAAGATCCGGGTGACTACCTTTAACCATTCCGTCACCATTCTAGGATTAGGTTCTCCGGCGTAAGTAGGAGGGTTCAAGCGTTGAAACTCTCTTATCATCATTGCCGCCCTAGCATTCGTATCTCGTGCTCCCTCTTGATTAGTCCCAGCCCCAGCCCCAATTAAAGTCCTTAAAGCATTTAGTATTTGTTGATTCTCTTCTGCAACTCCAACTGGTTCCTGCGGGGCGTTGACATCCCCTTTTTCAGGAACTGGTACTCTCTCGCGCCCCCGACCGCGACCGCGACCTCGACCTCGACCTCTACCTCTACCTCCTTCTTGCCTAGGAGGCATCACTATACAAAGGAAAACGATCGTCAATACATAACTCGTAAACAAATCATCACTCCCTTCCCGAATAGATTTAACTTTAAGCGCAAACAGGGCTAACCCTACTCAAACTAAATCACACTAACACATAAACACATACCGAGAAAAAGCCTTGAAGTAACGTGACAATTCGAGCAACTAATTCAGATTTCTCATAGAAAGAATGTCGGCCAAACGCTTTTCTATTTCAAACCCCAAAATAGTTGATCAACGCTAAATGGCAAGGCACATCACCCCAAGAGTCAACCTCCATGCTCATATAAACACATAGCATGCGCAAGAGAATACAACCGCAATCCCATGCAAGCACACAAACCATGCTGTGTAGTGGTGCCTAATTATCATCAAATAATTCTCATACAAAGGTCGTCCTCACTTTTCATGGCTCCTAGGTATCCAAACCTAGAACTCTAATACCATTCTGTCACGACCCAAACCCGGGTCCGTGAACTAACTCCAAAACATGCCATACATAAACTACATCCAAAGATAATACCCCAAGACATAAGAAATATGGTGTATAACCTAAACGGACTTAACAAACAATTAAAGTCCTTAATTGACTTTTCATGCACCAAATGTTTAGAGTAACTTACAATATTAACTATCCTTTTCATCACATCGCTTTCCTTAACTTCATATACAACAAAAACAAAAGACAATGCCGCTTCATCTACTGGTCCTTCCCAAAAGCCTCCATAGCTTTGGTGCCACCCCGCTTTTCAGAACTTGAAATGGTTTGATATATATATACATGACATGAAACTCGTAGAATAAAGATTAACTCATATATAATGCATGAATTGTGAGGTGTGATGGGTGTAACCGAAATAAATATACACATAATTCAAATCTTTTCCTTTTTAACACACACACCCACGCACATAAAAATGTCTTCCATTTATCTCTTTGTTTTTCATCCAGAAATCATTCATTTTAATTTTTCAATTTTCACAAAACCGTATTACCTCTAATGAACCGGTGTCGGGCGTAGCTTATAGAAACTCCTCCCTATTAATCCCAATAGGCTACGCGAAGTCATTCGGTAATAGATAGCTCTATAACTCATCACAACACAACACCACATTTCAGGAGCTAACCCGTGGGCATGTGGTCCCCATCTTGCGCAAGTTTTTGGTCTTTTACCGTGGACCTGGTAGGCCAACTTAATCCACATCAATCTATACGGTTCATTATTGGTTAAAACCCGGGGAGTCCAACCCACAAATGGTTCCTCTCCCAATCATTTTCAAAATACACCATATTGATTTCAAACCCAAATTTTCATTAAATTTCCAAATCACATGTATCACGATATAATTTCTCATGATTCACATCGTTTCTTCCATATTACTAAGTACCAATAACAGAAAGATGATAGCAAAGGGATCACATCATTTTGAAAAGGTAACACCCATCATGTATATATATATATATATCAATTTGAAACCTAGTTTTATTGTAGGAGAAAACCCGATTAATTAGTCTAATGCATGCCTTCATTAGACCGATCGATCGGTCTATCGCGCGGTTTGTTTTGCTGTTCAAAATTTTAATTTTTAAATTAATGTATCTCTCTCATCCGAACTCCGAGGGGAGTCAATTTTATATTCAAATCGAAGCCCCAAAAGTCCTCTTTCCAACAAGACTACTCTTACAAAAAAATTCTTTTTGTAGAAAACGTTATGATCAAAATAGTGAGTGTATGCCAAAACTTCTTAACTATTTTTCACCCATTTTTGACCAAATGTTTTAGAAAAACATATTTTCATTATTGTTGGCCCCTTCTCACTAAATTTCTAGTCTCATGGGTTAATGACACACACCCATATATATATCTAAATTGAGTTGGGAGGCATGCATTAGACTAATTAATCGGGTTTTCTCCTACAATAAAAGTGGGTTATATATATATATATATATATACATATACATGATGGGTGCTACCTTTTTAAAATAATGTGATCCCTTTGCTATCATCTTTGTGTTATTGGTATTTAGTAATATGAAAGAAACGATGTGAATCATGAGAAATTATATTGTTATATATGTCATTTTGAAATTTAATGAAAATATGGGTTTGAAATCAATATGGTGTATTATGAAAATGATTGGGAGAGGAACCATTTGTGGGTTGGACTCCCGGGTTTTTAACTAATAATGAACCGTATGGATTGATGTAGATTAAGTTGGCCTAACGGGTCCGCGGTGAAAGACCGAAAACTTGCACAAGATGGGGACTACATGCCCACGGGTTAGCCCCTGAAATGTGCTGTTGTGTTGTGGTGAGTTATAGAGCAATCTATTACCTATTGATTTCGCGTAGCCTATTAGGATTAATAGAGAGAGGTTTCTATAAGCTATGTCCGACACCGGTTCATTAGAGGTAATACGATTTTGTAAAAATTGGAAAATTAAAATGAATAATTTCTGGATGAAAAACAAAGAGATAAAATGGAAGACATTTTATGTGCGTTGGTGTGTGTATTAAAAAGGAAAGGATTTGAATTATGTGCATATTTATTTCGGTTATACTCATCACACCTCACAAATCATACATTATATATGAGTTAATTTTTATTCTACGAGTTTCGGCTCATGTATATATATGTCAAACCATTTCAGGTTCTGAAGAGCGGAGTGGCACCAAAGCTATGGAGGCTTTTGGGAAGGACCAGTAGATGAAGCGGCATTATCTTTTGTTTTTGTTGTATATAAAGTTAAGGAAATCGATGTAATGAAAATGATAATTAATATTGTAAGTTACTCTAAACATACGTGTTAAACTTGGAAAAGTCAATTAAAGACTTTAATTGTTTGTTAAGTCCGTTTAGGTTATACACTATATTTCTTATGTCTTGGAGTATTATCTTTGAATGTAGTTTATGTATGGCATGTTTTAGAGTTAGTTCACGGACCCGGATTTGGGTCGTGATAAATTCTTAAATTCTATGATAAATATATTAAAAAAATTCAAAAAAATGATAATTAAATATATTACTTTATCTAAATAAAGATTAGATGGGTGAATGAAGTTGCAAATAAGGAAACATAAATATAAGATGATTCACAAATTTTGTCATAAATATATTTAAAATTATTATAATTTAATAGAATTTGATAATAATGTTCAGATTTGACTTTATAAAATAGCAGATAATAGATATACTTATACTTTTAATAATGTTATATTTAATTGTTTTCTATATATAGTACTAACTAAAATTGTAAATTAAAAATTTGAATGATATTTCTATATTGATTAGAGAATCAATATTTAATGTAAGAACCAATAATTTGTTGACACATATTTTTATATTTTATAAATTTAAAAATTTATAAAAATTGAATTAAGAATTTAAATTAAAAAAAAACTAACAATGTTTTATTATAATATATAACTAGCATTTTAGCCATGCTATGTACAGAATAAAATAAATATATTTTAATAATATACTATAATACTTAAAGTTTAATTGAATTAATAAAAAGTAAGATAATATAAATTATACACGTGTAAAAAATATTGAGCTAATGTTATTTCATTTATTTGGATAAAAAATTTAAAAATTATTAAATTTGTATATAACAATATTAATTAATAACTCACAAAATTATTTTAATTTTTTATTAATTTTACATTTTTTTAGATGAATATAATACAATGTTTGTTCACAATTCAAGTTGTTCAATTTAAATTTTATTAATAAATTTCTGTATATGTAAACTAATAACATGATTATTATGTTAGAAAAATGATAAAAGGTAAGATTATTCCAAAAGAATCATTTTATTGGTCCTACCTATTTATATGATTATTCTATTTTACTTAACTTGATTTTATTTTTAATTTTAAAATTATTAAATTAATTCATGTGATAGTTTTTACATAAAAAATTCACATACTTTAATTCTAAATAAGTTATTCTCACTAACTAATTCTAATAATACATCAAAGATTTACATAATTTTGATATTAAATCGGTTAATATCACTAAAAAATTGTAGTTTTATAAATTATACATTTAAAACTGGATGAATATTGTGATAAAAATTATAAAATGAAGAAATTCTCACTAATTCTTAAGTTCTATGATAAACATATTAAAAAATTAAAAAATTGCTAATTAAATTTATTATTTTATCTAAATAAAAATTAAATAGGTGAATGGAGTCACAAATAAAAAATATATATTTAAAATTATCATAATTTAATAATATTTGATAATTAATATTTAAGTTTAACTTTATAAAAATAGTAAAAAATATATCTAGTTAAACTTATTTTTATATATAGTACTAATTAAAATTATAAATTAAATATTTAAATGAGGTTACTATAATGAATAAAGAATTAACAATTAATGCAACCAATGATTTATTGACATGTATATTTTTATATTTAGTAAATTTAAAATTCTAAAAAAATTAGATTAAGAGTTTAAGTTTCAAAGAATTAACAACGCTTTACAATAATATATAGTATAG
This sequence comes from Heliamphora exappendiculata, assembly GCA_034768845.1. NCBI lineage: Eukaryota > Viridiplantae > Streptophyta > Magnoliopsida > Ericales > Sarraceniaceae > Heliamphora > Heliamphora exappendiculata. Next base: position 18,918,774 of record JAOTRH010000018.1, on the reverse strand, counting down.
ATATAGATATATGGCATTGATTTTTTTAACTTCCATTTGTTAACCTATATTTCAACTACCATTGACTAGTACCAACTAAAATTTTAAATTAAAAATTTAGATAACATTCCAGTTCGATTTTCGTTACCCTGAATATTTTTAGTTCGATTGAGAATCAATATATAATGTAAAAACGAATAATTTATTGACATATATATTTTTATATTTTATAAATTCAAGATTTTAAAAAAATTAAATTAAAATTTTAAATTTTAAAAAATTAATAACATTTTACTATAATATATAATATAAATATACACATGGCATCCATTTTTTTCACTACCTTTTGTTAACTTCCATGTCAACTACCTTTGACTTTACCCAACTAATCTTTGTCAGTCGGAATTTGAGTCGAGGCATTTTAATGTTTGGCTTAATTTTTTTTTTTAAATTTTTTTTTGTTTTAAAACTTTTTGAAAAGTTTATTGATTTAGTCTAAGTTGATTTTTTACATATTTTTATATTTAGTTTTTTTATACAAAAAGTTAAAAAAAATAAAAAAATTTTAAGAAATTATTCCAAACATGAGCTAAAGTAGACCCATGAAAAAGAAAAACAATGATTTTTTCTTCATGGCACTATGCTAGTGCTTAAAATATCTTTCGATGATAGTTAAAAAAAATATTTTGTTTATTTTAGCACAATATATTTTTTAATTAAATATTTTATTTAATTTTATTATTTGATTTGGTAAAAATAAAAAATATTTTTATATCATTAAATTAAAATTAATTTACATATAAAAAAGGTTTAAGTTATTTTTGGTGTGGGCAAATGATGGCTGTGGTGATAGTGGTGATGGACATAGATAGTGGCGATGTAAGTTGTAGAGGTGATGATGATAGTAGTGCCAATAGTAGTGGTAATAATAGCGGTGGTAGTAGTGGTGATATTTTTGGTGTCAATAATGACGGTCGTGGTGATAGTGGTGACACTCGTAGAAGTGGCGATGGACATAGGTAGTGGCGATGTAGGTTGTAGGGGTGATGATAGTGCCGGTGGTAGTGGTAACAATAACGGCGGTAGTAATGGTGATATTTTTGGTGTCAATAGTGGCCATCGTGGTTATAGTAGCGACACTCGTAATAGTAGCGATGGACATGGGTAGTAGCGATGTAGATTGTATAGGTGATGATGGTGGTGCTAGTAGTAGTGGTAACAATAACGATGGTGGTAGTGGTGATATTATTGGTGTTAACAATGACGGTCGTGGTGATAATGGTGACACTCATAGTAGTGGTGATGGTGTTGATGGATGCAGTGGTGCCAAAATTTTAAATCGTGTAGAGCCTAATATGTACTATACATCGTGTCATATGGTCGCTCATTAGGTGAACCCATGTAACCCAGTTATATATATTGTAACTTATAGCCATTCAAATATTATCCATTCACTAGGGAATGACCCGTGCTTAAAGGTACTTTCAATATTTTTTGATACCACACGCTTACAGAAGTCAATTGTAAAAAATCAATAAAATAATTCAAAAATTCTCTAGCAATTTAAAACTTCACGCGAGTAAAAATGTTACTCGCTTCAACAAAAACAGAGATTGTGAGACCTTGACCCGTTTTTTTTTTTGGCATTTTTCGACGCGCATTTCTTGTTTATGTGATAGCATATTTTTGTATGCTTTTGATGCATAATCGGGGTTAGATATGCATGTGGAGTAGGTTCCCGGGGCCGTGAGGCGTTGTGGTGTGAATTTTGAAAATTAAAAAAAAAGAAAATATTTTAGAGGCTTATAAATATTTGGAGTTAGATATTTTTAAAAGATATTTTCAAAACTTCTCCACTAAATTTTCTCTATTTTCTCTCTGCCTTCTCTCTAAGTTCTCGAGGGTTCAGGGCTCGATTTTCAACGATCCAACAACGGATCATTGTCATTGGCACGGAGGACTGTGTGTTCATTCGGACGAAATTCTATTTCGATGAAGCTCAATTTTGCACGTAATTCGAGGTATCGAGTTTTTAACTTATCGAGGTAGGATCCTAAACTCTCATGTCATATAAGGTTGCTACGTGTAATCGTGTGTGTTTTTAATGGTTAGATTGTTGTACATCTAATTTTTTTTTAAAGTTGGGTTTTTAGGTTAAAAATCATTTTTCGTCGATTTCGATGGATGAAATCGGGTGTCGGGTGTTTCTTTCGTGGTCTTGGTGTTAGGCCTAGGAGTGTGGATGTCCGAGGGTGTTGGATGGAGGTTTTGAGGTGTCGAATCGAGGTTTGGAGAGCCAAACCCATAGCTCAAAAATCATTTGCGCCTCAGACCAGTCAACTAGACCGTGGGGTCAATCAACTGGATCATGGTTCTGTGGGTTCAGTCGGCTGGACCGTGAGAGTTAGTCAACCGGACAGTGCTCCTAGGCATTTTTGGCTTTTCCAGTGTGTTTTCAGTCGACTAGGGGTTGGGGTCCAGTCGACTGAGTTGCTAGGTTGTGTGTTTGTGGTTCGGTGGTTAGGTTTTAGGGTTCGATTGATCGTGTTGTGATTTTGGGGGTCGTGTAGTGACCTCGGGTGTTTGTTTGGGTGCCATCCTCGGGTGACGTGCATGGTTAGATGTGGGTGTTGGCGCACAGTTAGGTGCGTGGTGTTTATTCGCCGTTGGGTTTATGTTGGGTGTGTGTGGTCATCGTGTGTTTTGCGATGGTCGTGTTGGGCGTGTTTAGGGCCCGTGGGTCTTTTGGAAAAAAGATGTTGGTTTGTGAAAATCACGATTTTATGGTTTTGGTGTTGGCCTCTGGGCTAGGCTTAGTTTTATGGTTGGTTATCCTGTGTGTGGATGGGTCGTTCGGATAAACGAATGACGGGTGCGTGGCATGTGATGTCGTGTCGAGTTATATGGTGGGTGGCATCATGATGTGAAGTTATATATGGCTATGTGAGTTTATAACTAGTTATGTGCATTTATAACTATTTATTTATGTACGGATTACGTAAGGGAGTTACGTGGTTTATGCTTTGAACTCATAGTTTTATAGGCATATATATATATATATATATATATATATGTGGGCTTTGAGGAGCGGATGCGTATGGTGCATGTTGCACGGGTTGCGTGGGTTGAGTTACATGGGTGGCATGCATTAGATGGGATTGAGATCCTTCGGTAAAAGCCTGAGAATATGTTAGATGGGGCGGTGGTCCTTTGGTGAAAGCTCGAGAAATGTTAGGTGGGGCAGTGGTCCTGCGGTAAAAGCCCGAGAAGATCCTTGTGTTGTGTGTGCATGTGGGTATCTGAAGGACGGGAACGTCGTCCTGACGATGTAGTGGTTGATGGGTGCTTAGGGCCCTCGAGTTGTGAACCGGTAAACTAAGTCGGTTGCTTCAATGAATGGCGTTGTTTACGTTATCATAACTCCGTATAGAACTTTTCATTACCGAGCAGACCTTAAGTAGTGACTAGGGTAATGGGCAGGAGTCTATAGTTGTTACTTTTGTTTGTGTTTTTATTGCTTTCTCTTAACTGTGGCATGATATCTGTTAAGATGATATGCATAGTTTCAAAGATGGAAACGTGATCCTAAAGACACTGCGTGTGAATCTGAGGGACGAAAATGAGGTCCTGGAGAGATACGTGTTGGGTGTGTCGCTCATAGTGTGTTGAGCGTAGTGCATGGATTGTATGAGTTAGCTTGTCGGGGCTTGTGAAAGTCGGTTTAGATATATGTTTGTGTGTTGCATATATATATATATATATATATATATATATATGTTATCTTTGGGGCTCGTGTGAGCCTTGTTTTCAAATTATTTTAAGGCTTAAAAGAGAATCTAAAATTGTAACTCGTTTTCTTAGCATGTTTAGCTTATATTGCATGTGCTGTCTAGTTTCTGTTGAGTTTTGGCTCATGGTGTAGGATTTAAAATATTTTTTAGGTACCGGTTACGTAGGTTGATATGGGGTTGCTGGAGGGGTGAAAGAGTTATAGTCTTTCTTTTTGCTAGTTTTAAACATGTATGCTATAACATGTTTTCTGGCGTTGAGGCCGTGTAATGTAAGTTGTTTGGTGATTATATACAATGCATGTATGATTTATTTTGAGAGTGTATTCTCGGATTGGGTGCTATTTTGGTTGTTTATGAGTGTTTCACGTGACCCAGAGTTTGGGGCCTGATAGCTTGGTATTAGAGCTCTAGGCTCAAACACCTAAGAGCTGTGGGAAGAGGGTGTATCTCGTGTGAGGTTGATTGCGTGTGTCTGACTGCATGTGTTTAGATATTTTGATAACATGAATGTGATAGCATGCGGGTATACGTGAATGATGTGTATATGTGAGCATGCGGGTTGAATTCTGGGATTGATTAATCCTGCCTTTAGGCGTTTGGATTAACAAACTTGGGAGCCAAGTTAGAAACACATTTAGCTGACGTGATTTCTAACAAGAAATCTGAGTAGGCTATCTAGATTGACGCATTATTCTTGTCCGTTCTTCTCGGTATGTGGGGTTTCGTTTAGCATGAACCTATGTGGCTATGTGTTAGCATGTTTATGTGGTTAGTGTTTATGTTCATGCTATGTGCTGCGTCTTATGTTCTGTCTATTTCCTATAGACGCGATGTCCACGCGGGGAGGATGAGGCTGTGGTCAAGGTCGTGGCCGTGGTTTTGGTCGAAGGGACATTCTAGTCCCAGATATTGGGGATGCTAATGCACCCCAAGGACCTGTTGATGGAGATCTGTTGCGTGAGATGGTCAGCTCCATCCGGCAACTAGCTAAGGCCTCTATGGGGAGAGAGAGTGTACCTGAGTCGAGGGCGATGGTGGTAATGCACGAGTTTCGACATCTAGACCCTCCTACCTTTTTTATGGATGCCAAACCCACGGTAACCATTGAATGGCTGGAGCTAGTCACCAAGATCTTGGACACATTGCAGATTGAGGAGGACGAGCTGCCGTTTCTTTTGCTGCCTTCCAATTGAGGGGGAGTGCTCACATGTGGTGGAGGTTTTCCAGGACTACAGTCGGAGGCACTTGGGAGGCATTCACGATGGTCTTTCTGGAGAAATACTTTTTTGCGAATTGGAGGGATCGATACAGAGAGGACTTCCTTTTTCTGACTCAGAGGACGATGATAGTAGTCGAGTATGAGGCTGAGTTTACTAGCTTATCCCGGTTTGCACAGGAGATTGTGCCCACTGACGAATTCTGGGTGAAGAGGTTTGAGAGGGGTTTGAGGCCCGCTATTAGAGATCGAGTGATAGCATTCAGAATACATGTTTTTACAGAGTTGGTGGATACCGCCATGAAGGTGGAAGACACTCTGAATGAGATGCGCAGAGATAGAGACAGTAGGAGTCAGCAGGACGAGGGACGTGCATAGTCCCGAGGACGCAATGATAAGCGTCAACGGACGTTTGGTCCGAGTTCGTATCTAGTGGGGTCGTATCGGCCACAGTCTTCTGCATCCTCACCTCCCGTAGTCTCAACGGGAAGGGCAGGACAGTATGAGTTTTGTTGCTTCTGATGCAGGTAACCCGGACATCGTGTAATGGATTGCCCTCAGTGAAAGAAGTCCTAGGGTTCGGTATTGGTTCAGTCACAGGGGAGGGAGTCACAGATTTGTTATGGATGTGGCCAGCCTAGACATATTTGTAGGGATTTTCCCCAGATGGAGAGTGCACCGAGTACAGCAGGCACGCAAGAGGGTTCATTTGTGCAGGATCGACAGCAGTATCCTATAGGTCAGACTTCTTGAGTGACAGATAGGGGAACTTCAGTTCAGTCAGTATGACAGCCAGTAGCGCCAGGCTATGGCCGACAGGGTAGAGCGACATTGCCACGAGCATATGCACTTATAGCTCCCAGTTTTTCTAGGGTGCCAGTTGTGCCAGATGATGCAGATATGCCTTTAGCGAGCATAGGTACTTTCTGAGTATGCAGGCTTTGGGCCAGTTCTTCATTTGTATTTGTTTGGGAGTCGGGGATGGACTCCGTGGATGATGTGTTGCATTTAGGCAGTGGTTGGTGATGATGTGAGGTTGGGGTGAGTTGTAGATCCCGTTTCTTTGAGATAGTTAGCCATTATTTAAGATGCCTGACCTTGTTTGACTATATCCTAGGAATGGTTTGGCTAACCATCTCGTGTACCTGTGTCAATTGTGATCGACGGGGTTGTTTCTTTTGACATTGGGTTGAATTTCGGAGAAAAAATTCCTTTAAGGGGGTAAAGTTGTGAAACCTTGATCCGTTTTCTTTTTCAGCATTTTTCGACACGTATTTCGTGTTTATGTGATAGCATGTTTTTGTATGCTTTCAATATTTTTTGGTAACACACGCTTACAGAAGTCAATTGTAAAAAATCAATAAAAAATTTCAACAATTCTCCAGCAATTTAAAACTTCACACGCATAAAAATGTTACTCACTTCAACATAAACAATGATATCCACGTCAAAATCATACATCTATAGCGAGTTACAATCGGATTACCATCAACAAATGAATATTTAGTTCGTGCAAGCCATTTGTAATGGAAAATCTCACCTCTAGACGTGACGCTCATGTCCACAAAAATTATTCCCACCTTACACTGTCTTGCACATCTCAACATTTTGTGTTCATGCAATATATCAGACGGTAGCATTTGTCAAAGATCATTAGCATTTCAGATGAAATACTGCATAGAATTCTGAGGAACTTATCATATAGAGAAAGAAAGAAGAATGGTTAGCCTTCAGCTTCATTTTTATAGAAAATTGGTGAATTTTCCACAAATAAAATTCCCGTAGTTTATGTGGTATTGATAAATCATGTGATTTCTTTTTTTCTTTCCCTGCAAAATGAATAGTGACATAAAGAGAGGCAACTGCTTCGAGAGATGACTGAAAAAAAAATTAAAATCGCTCTACAAAACTAAACTTATTGAGTTTGAATGATCTGAAAAGGAAAGAAAAGTGAAATTACCCTATGATTCTACACACCTCAAATAGGTGATGACCGGTTGAGTGCGATTGAAAGAGCTTTGCAATGATCATTAGTTTCGTCTTTTCAACCGCAGTGGATCGGGAGTCTATGCTTCTCTTCCAGAAGCTTCGGCTAGAGCTTTGCAATGATCATTGGTTTCGTCTTTTCAACCGCAGTGGATCGGGAGTCTATGCTTCTCTTCTAGAAGCTTCGGCTGCATCACTGTAAAATTACGTTGAGTGAGCCATTACAACAGTTAATTAAAACATGTGAAATGTATATTCTAAGGATGAACAAATTAAAATATACGTGTTTATTGAAAAATGTAAAATGCTACCCAAATTTGCATGATAAAAAATTAGAAGCAAAAAGTAGTGTTACTTTAGTAATAATAAATTGCAATTGAACACTAAACTTTACTACAACAATAGATGTAGAAACAACAATACATTTGGCTGATAGGTGTACCTGAGAAATGCTAATGGCATTATGGTCCTGCTTATCATTTAGTTTCCATTTATAGCGGATCATAAAATCAACATTTGTTTGAAAATTTATACATATATGCATTCAAACACATTTGAAAAATTAAAACATCATATTAGAAAGATGTAAGGTAAAAAACGAAAAAAGAAAAAATATAATAAGTGAATCTTGTGTTATAGTTTTTCTCAATTTTCAACCACCTAGTTCATAGGAAAAAATAATAATTTTATTATGAGAAAATGACATAATTAGTAATGAAATAAGCAAAGAGGGGTGTACGTTTTGAGGAAAAATGTACTTACATGATTTGAAATCTCAATATTATCCGTGATCAACTCAGTCGAACTCAAATGAAGAAAGCATAAAGAATGAACGAGTTGATGTAGGAACTAACTTCTAAAATGTCCAAAAACCAGTTAATTGAAAAATGTGAAATGTATATTCTAATGATGAACAAATTAAAATATAAGTGTTTATAGAAAAATGTAAAACGCTACGCAAATTTGCATGACAAATAATTAGAGGCAAAAAGTTGTGTTATTTTAGTGATAATAAATTGCAATTGAACACTAAACTTTACTACAATAATAGATGTAGAAACAACAATACATTTGGTTGGTAGGTGTACCTGAGAAATTCTAATGGCATTAAGCTCCTGCTTATCATTTAGTTTCCATTGATAGCGGATCATAAAACCAACATTTCATAGAAAATTTATACCTATATGCATTCAAACACATTTGAAAGATTAAAACATCATATTAGAAAGATGTAAGGTAAAAAACGAAAAAAAAGAAAAAATATAGTAAGTGAAACTTGTGTTATAGTTTTTCTCAAATTTTGTCCACCTAGTTCATATGAAAAAATTATAATTTTATTATGAGAAAATGACATAATTAGTAATGAAATAAACAAAGAGAGGTGTACGTTTTGAGGAAAAATGTACTTACATGATTTAAAATCTCAATATTGTCCGTGATCAACTCAGTCGAACTCAAATGAAGAAAGCATAAAGAATGAATGAGTTGATGTAGGAACTAACTTCAAAAATGTCCAAAAATCAGTTAATTGAAAAATGTAAAATGTATATTCTAATGACGAAAAAATTAAAATATACGTGTTTATAGAAAAATGTAAAATGCTACGCAAATTTGCATGACAAATAATTAGAGGCAAAAAGTTGTGTTATTTTAGTGATAATAAATTGCAATTGAACACTAAACTTTACTACAATAATAGATGTAGAAACAACAATACATTTGGTTGGTAGGTGTACCTGAGAAATTCTAATGGCATTAAGCTCCTGCTTATCATTTAGTTTCCATTGATAGCGGATCATAAAACCAACATTTCATAGAAAATTTATACCTATATGCATTCAAACACATTTGAAAGATTAAAACATCATATTAGAAAGATGTAAGGTAAAAAACGAAAAAAAAGAAAAAATATAGTAAGTGAAACTTGTGTTATAGTTTTTCTCAAATTTTGTCCACCTAGTTCATATGAAAAAATTATAATTTTATTATGAGAAAATGACATAATTAGTAATGAAATAAACAAAGAGAGGTGTGCATTTTGAGGAAAAATGTACTTACATGATTTAAAATTTTAATATTGTCCGTGATCAACTCAATCGAACTCAAATGAAGAAAGCATAAAGAATGAATGAGTTGATGTAGGAACTAACTTCTAAAATGTCCAAAAATCAATTTGCCTTCACCTACAAACAGTAAAGAGAGATTAAGCCATTATTCAATAGAAAAAAATTAATTTATTGATGCTTTGACTTCTAAAGTATATATTTAAACTTGCATAAGCTTTCACAATTAATTTAGCCATAGCAAGCAGCAATAAATCTTAATAGAATACAAAAGGTAAAATAATACCTTTAGATTATACCAATAGAAAATTGAACAAAAAAATTGAAGATCTTGTTTGGTCCTTTTTATTTGTTTTAAGGAAACAATCAATGTGTAGCTTCTAAATATGCAGCCCAAAAAGCAATTCTTAACTAGAATTCAATCAAATTATTAGAATACATAGTTTCATGAATAAACTCTGGATAGAACCTTATTTGTTTAGGTGTTATGGGCCGAGACTCCACTATGGAAATATAGCTTACCAAGAAATCGCAATAAAAAGTTGAACAAAAAAAAAATGATCACCTAATTTGGTTCCTTTCATTTGTTTTGAGACAATTACCAATGTGTAGCTTCCAAATATGCAACCCAAAAAGCAATTCTCGTCAAACATTCAATCAAATTATTAAAATATAGATGACACTAACCAAAGCATATAGTGGTAACACATTGAATTCCAATTAATCAATCTAATTTATAAAAAGCAAAGAACATAAATAACACTAACCAAAGCATACGGTGGTAGCACATCCACTATAATGATTAAGATTATAAACACAGATAATATTAACTAATTCATAAGATCAAACTCACACAACTCAAAATTTAACATATTGAATATTAATCAATTCCTAATAAATGTCAAAATAATCATAGCAATCACCAATGAATTTATCTATACCAACGAATACCAAAAAGAGAAGAAGATTTGCTACCATTCAAATTTCCCTCTACAACTCCCATGAATTTTCTTCATAATTCGTTGATTTCTAAACACGTATATTTCATTTTGTTCCTCATTAGAATATATACATATATTCTAATTATCGTAAAATCACGTTGAGTGAACTATTATCATCTCTCACCAATTTTATAGGTTCTCCCTCAACCTCCTAACACCATATTTGGGCAATAGCAAAAATAATATTAAAATATCTTTTGCAAAGTATACAACTTATTTTGCAAAGTATACAACTCATTTTGATAGTTTTCATAGAGATGAAAAAGAAAGGAACATACCCAAAATTTCGCTCATGAAAGATATACAGATCATGTTTAATTTTTCTCCCTATCTATGTTTAGACACACACACCAATAACACATGCACATCTTAAAAATATAAGGAATAAGAATTTTTAAAGATCCATATTCTTAAGAATACATTAATCACTCCCCAAATCTATTATAAGAATTTCAAATTAAAATTGTACAATTTCAAATTCCCGGATGGCACTCTTATCCCAAACCAAAATCCCCACATGCCTTCTGATCAGATTAAATCCGTGAAAAATCATTTAAATAACATAACTATGTAACAATCTTTGAGTTGGTGAAACAAAATAAAAAAGTGAGTAAAATCAATCCAAGCAAAAAAAAAAGTCAACGAAGGAAGCTCGAGTATATTAGGTGAGTCGTAATTTTTTTCACAGGGTTGTACGGCATCTTTTCTCTGCTTCTTTGTAAATGAAAAATTCAATTCAGCATGCAAATAATTTTCTTAATGATAATGTACATGAAGCATGGCAGCATTAGTAAAAACTTCAAACGTAAAACTACCAAATCGATACAAAGTAATAAAAAGCAGATCTCCTCATTTTAATTGTTCAGAAAACGTCACGGAACTTGAAAAGCCAGCAATCAGATTAATATTGAATTTATTTTTCTGGAACTTGAAAACCCTACAGTCAAATGTGGATCTCAACTCGTTTAAGTGAAGCAAATCCAATTTTTCTGATAAACAAAAACTTGTGATGAATGGAAAAATTCAACATGAGATGGGAAGGGTGGCGACGGAAGACGCTGGCGGTGAAGTGCCACGGCGGAAGATGGTGGCGGTGGGAGTTAGTTTCGGCGGTAGATGGTGGCGGAGAAAGGGGCAAAGAGAGAATGTTGAGCGATGCGGCGATGTCGGTGGTGGTTTGGCGACGTTAGCGATGGTGTGGCGAAAGCGGTGAGGCGACGTCTGCAGCGGTGTGGCGGCGTCGGTGGCATTGTGGCGACAACGGTATCGGAGTGGCTACGAAGGTAGAGAGAGTGAACACAGGGAGAGAGATGCTGTAGAGAAAATGTCAGTGAGCGCAAGGGTTGGTGTCCATGGGAGACGTGGGGAAAGTTGTGGGAAAGGGAAGAACGAGAGAGAGAGAGAGAGAAAAGGTCACACAATGAAGACTGTATTAGCATTTGAAATTCAACTGGCAGAATTTGAAAATGGACAGAGATTTTAAAATAATTTGAGCCTTAAAATTAGAGTCGTAGTAAATCTCAACTATTAAAAGATAATTTGTGAGTATACATTTTGAAAATAATAAGGTGTTTTATTATATAGATATTTTTGTTCTACAGTAGACGTAAATTTTATTTGGTGAATCAGCTAAATTGTGTATAATTATTTATTATTTTTGTTTTTTATTAATCTTACATAAGATTTGTTATAATCTTAACACGAAAATGGTGAAGGTGACCGTACTAGTGATGATATCGGCGGTGTTTCGGTGGTTTCTTCTGCTGCCTTAGAGGGAGCTTAGTTGGTGGTTATGAAAATGGATGCTGATGCCGCTGATTTGCGGCATTTTGGGGATTTTTAGGATGGTATTTTTTATATTCTAATAGTTCTTGCATTATATTTTTCTTTTTGGAGCAACTTCAAGTTTATCACCAGTTTTTTTTTTTTTCACAAGGCAGTACAAAGGGCTCCGTTTGAAATAATTGATATTTATTTATTTTATTTTATTGATTTTTATTTTTAGTGATTTTTTTTGGAAAAAACTATTATATTTTTACAATTCTTGTCATTGACACAAGATGAAAAAATAAAAATATTAACTAAAATATAAAGATTAAAAATTGAAAAATACATAAATAAGAAAATAAGCCAAAAATGGATAAGTAAAACTTTTTATTAAAATAAATAAAATTTAAAAATATATACACATATTAAAAATATATTTCTTATTTTTTCATTTTATTTAGTTTATTTTTGTATTTAGTGAACTTTTTTTTTATTGTTTATTCAAAAATTTATGCTTTTTAACTCATCTAATTGAGACAAATTGAGAAACTAAAATTTTTAATTAAGCCAAAAGCCAAATTTTATGTTTATTTTTCTCTTTAGTGAATTTTTTTTTCTTTGGATCAATTAATTTTTTATTTTTTGGTTCATTTTATTGATACAATTTGAAAAAAATAAGAATTTTTAATTAAAATGAAAAACAATTTAAAAAAAAAATAAAAATAAGCAAAAATTACCAAAATTAGCCCAAATAAGACTAGTTTTTTACAGTAATAGGACGGAGTTGTTGGGTTTAAATGATAATTCTTAGTTCTCAGAATTTAATACTGAGAATTAAGAGTTTTTTTTCCTATACCTTAAATCCAATAGTATCTGTGTTGTTACCGTAGAAAAGCCAAACTCTTTAGAATTGAATTGGGCTTTCGAGCTCCTTTTATTAAATGCATATTATTTTTTCTATGTTAAGATTACATATATCCGTTAATTAAATTAAATTATTGACAATTATATTTAATTGACCTTCATTATAATTTCTTAAAACCTGCTACTTAGTTTATTTAATATGTCAGATTATAAAATTCATCCGCAAGATTTGACATAAAAAAAAAATTATAAACTTCCTTAAGGGGGTAAGGATGTTGATCCCACTCTCTATCAAAGAATGATAGGTAGTTTTGTATACTTTACCGCTAGTCGTCCTGACCTGCCAGTGTTGGAGTTTGTGCTTGTTTCAGGCCTTTCCCAAAAATCATCCACCGGAGTTACCTGCCAGTGTTGGTGTTGGTGTTTGATTTTGCAGCCTTTTTTGATGTTGATTGGGCTGGCAAAGTGGATGATCGAAAAGGTACCTCCGATGGATGTTTCTACGTTGGTAACTGCTTAATAGCTTAGCATAGCAAGAAGCAAAATTGTGTTTCCTCGTCCACTGCCGAGGTTGGCTGGTAGTAGTTGCACTCAGTTGCTTTGGATAAGGCAGATGCTTCATGACTATGGATTTACACAAGGCACCATGATTGTGTATCACGACAACACAAGTGCTATCAATATTTTCAAAAATCCTATCCAACACTTTTGGACTAAACACGTAGACACACGTAATCACTTTATTCACAATTTTGTTGAAGATGGTGTTTTGTCACTTGAGTTTGTCCCCACTCGTGATAAAAAACTGGCATCTTCACAAAATCCTTGGACTTGTCTAAGTTTAAATTGCTTAGGACATCTATCAATTTCATTTCCATCGATTAGTGGGTCGGGTTTCTTGTCACTCTATCGTGCTTCATTTCCTTATACCTTCTAGAGTAGACATTTTTCTCTTTTCCTTCTTTCTCATTTTCTTTCTTCTCTTCCTTTTTGGATGCTTGTGTGCTTGTTAGATTCATGTGTATGTTGGCCTTAATGTAGATTTCATGCTCATATTTTTTTTATTTGTGATGCTATGTTTACTTTTCTACCGGGCATAATAGCCTGGTGACTTCTCAAGAAGGATGGAACATTATCTTTTAGACTAGATAGTCATGTATTTGCATACACTCTCTTGGAGTATTCTTTTTTTGTTGGGTCTGCAAGGTAAACATGTCACCATTTCATTAGTTTCTTCCTCTTAGGGTGCTTGTATAACCGATATTTGCGGTTTACCTCCACAAGATCCTAGACCCCTAAGACCTTGAATGCTAGATCCCAAGGATGCTGGACTCGTGAACCCTCAGGAAATTAGACTCCCAAACTCTAAAACCCCTAAAGTATTTAGGTTCCCAGACCTCGAGACCCCTTGGACCCTAGGGCAACGATCATAGAGCCCCATTGGGTACGATAAATTAAACTTGAGTACATTAAATTAAATTCTAATATGACTTTTACCAATTGAGTACATTAAATTAAATAATCATTCTTTCTTTAAATATTTTGAAAATCCTAGACTTGAGTTTTTAGAAAACACAACCTAAACATATTTTTGATTTTTTTTTCAAAATCTATTTTTAAAAAATTTTAAAAAATTCGCAGAACAAAAACAAAATTATTTTGCATGTTGTAAGAGTTGAACATTAGATCTCTAAAAACTACCTATAATGAAACTGTGATAATGAAAATAAAAATTCACCCTAACCACCACACCACCAATTTATATTGTCATTCTAGTTTCAGTCCCCGCTTGTTTAGGTTGAAAATATTTTTCATAAAAAATGATTTCCATAGGAAATATTTTCTAAAGATAGACTAATTTTTATGTGTGTAGTTATGCTATGAAATATTTTTCAGACTATATTTTTTGTTATTTGGTTTTCATAGAAAATTATTAATATTTTATAACTCATAATTCTTAAAATTTAATAATTGAACAATCCCACTATCACCATCTTATTAAGTATGACAAAATATATAAAATAAAATTATTGGAGAGGTAATTGGACAATTATCGAGGACCGAAGATTTTTGGGACGCCGAAACTTCAAATCCAGACCTTAAGACTCATGGATTTCTGGACCATTAGACCCTAGAATCTCAAGACCTTGGAAACTTGGACCCCAAGATCTTAGAAACCACGGACACCTAGGACCTCGAACCCTCAAGACACTAGGACTCTCGTGATCGCAGGATGTTAGGATCTCAAACCCTCGAGACCTTAGACCCCTAAGATTTTGGAACCCCGAGAACTTAGGATCCTAGAGCCTAGCCCAAACCCCAGGATCTCTGGCTCTTAGGACTCTTGAGACCCCGGGACTGCGGAACCCTAGAACTCCAAGCCTTGGATACTCGGGACTGCAGGACCCTAAGACCATTGGGACCTTCGGGACCCAGAACCCCTAGACTCCCAGGTCCTCCGAGAACTCGGACCCCGAGACCCTGGACTCCTAGACTCCTAGACGCTTGAGACCCCTTGGGACACCGGACCTCCAGGATCCCGGACCCCTAGGACCACAGACACTCAAGACTTTGGGACCTTGGGACCATAGTGACCCAGGGACCCTAGATCCTTAGGACCCGAGACCCTTAGACACTCAGTCCCCCGAACCCTCTGTACCCCCGGACCTTAGACCCCATAATGCTGGACCTCAGAGCCCCCGGGACCCTGGACCTCAGAGCCCCCGGGACCCTGGACCTCAGAACTCCCCGAGGCCTCTTAGAACCTAGGACACTGGAGCCTAGAGTCTCAAACTTCGGGACACCCAATATTTGGGATCTCGAGACCCTCAGAACTTCGGATCCTCAGGAACCCAAAGGCCTTGTACCCTCAGACTCCCAGGACCCTAGGCTTTCTAGAACTCAGACCCCCTGAACTCTTGACCCTCCGTTAAACCTAATGGTAGAATGATTGTGCTGGCAGTAATACGATGGCAAAGGTAAAAAAATATTTTTTGATTTAATAAAATAAAAATTTTTTTCACCAAAATCAGCTTATTTTCTATTAACTTGAAAAATATTTTTCGTTCACTTTTTATTTTTATTGTAATAAATACCAAAAAATGTAAAAAATATTTTTGTTAAAACAAATAGAGCACCAAATGAATCGCAATATGTATTTTCAACATGCTTGACACCAGCAAACAAATTCAATAATCATGTCAAATTCAGAGGTTGATGACTCCAAACTATTTGCCAATTAATTACTAATGAAAACATCACAAATTAGAGTCAAAAGTGTGAAACTTCAACGCAAGGAAATAGAAAGAAATCTTTGGCATCTTTAACGGTATTTGTTGTAATTAAAATTATAAATTTATAAATTATAACTATAAATGTATGATCATGACTTTAAATAGAAGTTGAAAATATTTGTCAAAAATTTAAGTTTACCGCTTAAATCAATACAATTTGTATGTTTTGATTTAGATTAGAAAACTATATATAAATAAAAACTTTAAAAACATTGGGTTGAATTTTTTAATTTTTTATTAAACATGCGAAAAATCTATAATCCAAGCAATAACAAACGCCCCCTTAAACTATTTGACAGTTCAAATTAAACAAATCAACAGCTCATCCATACCCCCACACCAAATTTAAAAGGCAAAACTCATGCCTTTCTATAGACCACACTTTTGTTCTCCTAGTCCTTTCCAACACTGAAAAGCATATTTCCAAGTTGTGATTATCCAGGCTTGATTGGCATATTTTATTTTGTTATTTTTGTCGGAAATGATTTTTTTTAATCCCTCAATCTATTTGTTTTCACTTTTCAAAATCCTCCCGCCAAGACAAAGCGAAAAAGAAGAAATTATTGACCAAAAATTTTTAGTGAGCTTTTGTAGTTTTTAGTAAATATTTCCCAAAAAAAAAAACAAAAATAAATCAAATGCTGCTGTTGTACCACAAACTAGGAGAATAAAAACCAACTATATGGCTTTGTGGAGTCAATCTAATCACAAAGAATCAATACATTCCAAGCTTTGTGCTGATTACAACGGGCTAACGACTTATTGGCATATTTTATTTTGTTTATTTTTGTTGGTGTTGATAATTTTTTTTAATGAAAAATTTATAAACAGTGTAATTTATAAGTCTTTTATTATTTTTTATTTAATATAAAATTTTTAATAAGTAAAATCTATCCGTATAAAAATTTTAACGAGCAAGATTCTTTTAAAACAAAAATACCCTAAAATAGATAAATTTATTTCTCTTTTATTAAAAATACGTATAAAAAATACAGATAAATTTATCTATCTTATTAAAAATATATATAAAAAATACAGATAAATTTATTTGTGCTTTTTTAAAATACGTATAAAAAATACAAATAAATTTATCTATTTTATTGAAAACACGTATAAAGAACACAGATAAATTTATTTGTATATTTTTAAAACATGTATAAAGAACACAAATAAATTTATCCACGCTATATTATTTTTGTTGATATAAAAATAGATAAATAAACAGACATATAAATTTGTCTGTTTGTATTATCTGTGTTGATATGAAAATAAATAAAAATTTACCTATTAAGCATAAGTATACAAACAAATAAATTTATCTGTTTACATTTCAACACAGATGAATATCAAATATACAAATAGATAAATTTATCTATTTTTATATCAGCACAGATAAATATCAAACCGATAAATTTATCTATTTACAAGATATTTTTAAGAGAAATCAAACAATTAAATTTTATGCATTAAATTTTTTATTGATAGAACTTGCACGTTAAAACTTAATTTTTGAACCTTTAACTAAAAGTCTCCTATTTTTTATCTTTTGATTTTTTTTTATACTTTCAAAATCTTCTCATCAAAACAAATCAAAAAAGTAAAAATTCCTGACCAAAGATTTTTAATAAATTTTTTTCATCTTTAATGAATCTTTTTCTTCTTTCGATAAAAATTTTTACCTTTTTGGTCAGTACCGAAAATGTAAAAATTCTTATCAAAAGAAGAAAAAAAACCTGCCCCCAGGCTCCCCCCAAAAAAAAAGGAAAAAAAAAAAGAAGTCATGCTCCTATTTTACCACAAAGTATGAGAATAAGAAACACCAACCATATGGCTTTGTGGAATCAATGTAATCACAAAAAACCAATACATTCCAAGCTTTGTGCTGATTACAACATAGGGATAATGGCAAAAACAAAACTCCCCAACTTGGCGAGAAAATGACAGGTTAATGACAATTTGGCCCAGGATTGATATAAACCAGAGGATGAGATCAGGAATTTAGGTTTGTAGCAGAAAAAGGATTTTGCATCCAACAAGTCCATGTAGCAATGTCCTTCCTAAGCCCTACATTTGGTCAGTTCATATTCCACCAACTTGCAACCAGAACAACACGAAGTTACAATTGAGGAGACGATCCGTCTTTGTAGATCTCTGAATGCCATTGCTAGCTTTACATCCCAACTCCAACTCGTACTTTTTGCGTTATGAGGATAGAATTTCTTTAATCAGCACAGGAAGATCTTATGTTGGTTTAATGGCAAAAGATAAATTATAAACATCAAGAGAGTTTTTACCCGTCATCAGGAGTGGTCTCACCGAGGGTTTCCAACATGTCTTCGAAGGTAGAGCGAAGGTCTTCTAGGATTTCCAACTCAGTTTTGAAGTTCTCCTGTGTCTAAAATTATCATATATAAGAGAATTCTGACTCAGACTGAGGAAAAATAAAAATAAAAGTCAGAGTATGACTAGGGTTTATCAAACTCAAGGCAACTCAATTTGGAGGAATATTGCCAATTGCATTATAGAAAATAAAACTAAATCACACTCAGCAAACTAAATCAGAGAGAGAGAGAGAGAGAGAGAGAGAGAGAGAGAGAGAGAGAGAGCAACAAATGGATAATAATAACAATAAAAGAAGAGAATTACATGGATATAAGTTTGGGAAACAGAAGAATGTGCTCCACGGAAATGATCTAACAAAGGAGGCGGCAAGCCATAATGGAAGATCCCATGATTCTTTGAGAACCAAGTACCCCGCACCATGTGATTGGTCCAACTGGACATAGGGCTTCCATTGTCAGAACACTCGGGTTTGGTAGCATCTATATCTGAAATTGGGAAACAAAACAAGATAAAATAAAAATAAACATATGATTTGTTAATTCAAATGAAAAATACAAAACTAAAGCAATGTCGTGAATTGAACATATCTTCAAACATGGTAGAAAGATACATATATAAAGCCCATATGATGTATGGAATATGCTATTCCTCTATTTTTTAAAAGTAAACAAGATTCTATAATTAAGAAAAAGCCACCTGCACAAAGGGAGAGCAAAAAAAGGACTGCCCCCAAAATAGAGGTAAACATACAAAAACCCTCTAAAAAAGCTCCTTCCACAAATAAAGAGACAATCAAATCAACCAAATAATCAATAGATTGGGTTCCCATTTTAGATAGCCATCTATATAAGTTACAACGAAAAACACCCATCAATTTGTACAATGGTAACTCAACCCAATCAAAAAATCTTCTATTATGTTTCAACCATAACACAACACATCAAACACGGAGCGATCAAAAGCCACGCCCTTCTTCTTTTACTCGACACTCTTTTCTCTTCCAACCCAACAAAACTCTAGTCACATCAATATGAAAAACCCAATCTACTCCCACAAAGTATCAAAACAAAATCCCACATTTCATTCATGAATTCATAGTGAATAAGACGAGAAACAGACTCCCCCTCCTTTCATAAAAAACACCAAATTGTCAACACTTGCACCTTCCAAGTTTGGTCATCAATGGTGAGAATCTTCCCATTTATAGCAGACCGAATAAAGAATGCCAAATTCGAAGAAGCCCTCACCTTAAAAACACTTCTCCACGAAAAAGAAGCCCTTTCACTTTCCATTAAGCATTTATGGTAAGATTTGACACTAAACCTCCCACAACGGTCCGCTCTCCATATGAATGAATCCACTCCATCACCCAGACCTCTGTGGTCATACAAAAGGCCTAGCAACAAGTCACTGACAACAACTGATCCAACTCCCAATTCAATATCTCAAAAGAAGTAATTACAAACCCTCCAAGCATAATCAGCAACTAGAGTGTCTCTATCCCTTGCCAAAGCTATTCCCGCCCAAGCGCAAACCAAGTAGGCAATAGGATGTGGAAATTAAATTTTCACGAATAAATTATGTGTTAAATAATGAAGAATTATTGTGGAAGTCGGCACCATAACCTCCCACAGGTACACTCTGTTGTGTTCTTGCTTTTGCATTATACTTCCATCATAGCTGATTTCTATAAGTTCTGAAGTGGATCTCACACAAAGTTGTGGCACAGTTCATCATTAGTTTACAAGTATACACTATACTATACCATCAAATATAGGTAAGTGTAAAAACACATCGAAACATTTCATCCCACATTGCAATGTTCAATGATAGTAAAAAATAGTAAAATTGAAATGAAAGCATCTGTCAAACAAACAAGTATTGCTGCTTGGAAGTCTGGTACTCTTCTACCCTCGGACCAGTGGTTGCATTAGGTAACTGATACGTATTAGCCTTTTAAGGTTCTCGTCATGAAGTCAGCGACTGGATGCAACTCTGGTGTAAACTCAGGCCACAAATGCCAATGGTTGGACCTGCATGGTCCGCTTGGGGAGTGAAATCTTGGATTCGTGCTGCCTAGGTGATGCATACCCAACTGGAGTCCGCTGTTGTGGCCATGTGAGTAGTGTCCGCCATTCACGGCAGCAGCATCTCCATCCATTTGAGGATGGCTTGTCTGGACGGACCGTTTTCATTTTTCTGGAGATATCTTCTTGTGTGAACATGTGTGTATCCTCCACACAGTTTTAGATTTAGCATTGTGGTACACGGTTTTCATTTATTTGAACCAGTCCGAGTTTTGCTGAACGGGTTTTGGTTTGGCTGTATTGTTCTTATCATGCAGATTGGTGCTGATCACATGGGCTGGAGAGCAAGGGAAAAGCTAGGTTGCAACCAGGATTATTTTGCATCCTTTTGTCATGCTTTAGATGTGGTTACGGCCACGTATTTGGAGTGCTTTTGAAGGCAGCCACCTGGTATTGTTTGTGGGCATCCTTTAGTGCAACGGCTGTATCTGTTGATCGTAGGGTTTTAAATCGCAGTATTGGCTGGAGTAACAGTGGCAGTCGCATGTAATGGGTATCAGGAGAATCGGTCAATCTGTAACAAAAATTAGTAAACTTATTGATAAGCATGTCCTAAACTTATTTACTATAAATGGAATGTGTTTTTAATTAATATTTTGACAACTAGCTTTGAAGACAAAAATAGAGTTTTAGAGAAGAAAACGAAGCCAAATTGTTTGGTTGTCTCGAATCACATATTGAGAATATTGGCCGATACGGATCGATACGGTACTAATCCGCGATACATATCAGCTGTATCGATCGATATTCTAAGATTTTCTACAACTCCAATACCAAAGTGTATATCCAAATCGTATGCCTGAGATATCGTTACATAACGTCCGATATATAACAGTATTGGCGATATTTAAAACCATAGTTGCTCGTGGTGTTTTCGAAGTTCTGTTATTATGCTATGGTCATCTCCGTACCTACCCACTCACCAATCGGGTTGTGATTGTTCTCTTTTTTCTTTATATGCTAGACAGGGCTGGGTGTTTTCTCTCTCTTAAGAGTGTGTGCCTATAGGGATTATGTGTTTCTATGTGTACATGCCATGAGCTATATTGCTATATTATCTTTTTCTTTTTTAATTATAAACTGCTTAAGAAATAAGTGCATGTGTTCACAAGGGAAAACTTGGAGACAACAAAAAGGTACCTACAAGAGGTCCTAGCTCAAGATGTCCACAATTGCGCTTCACTTTGAGACCTCGTTTAAAAATCGATGTAGGTTTGGTGGGATTAATAATGAGGTGGGATTAGTGTATGGATTGGTAATAAGGTGAGATTAATTTTTTTGTATTTGATTTGGGTAGGATTAAATAACGAATTAGACAAACTCATGTTTTTTTTTTTTTTAGATTTAATTTGGGTAAAGTTAAATAACGGACTAGACAAACTCATATTTGATTTGAATATGATTGAATAACTTGGGATATGATTATATTTTTTTAATTTTGTATAATACCCTTGTAGTAGTAAAAAACTAATAAATATATTTTGTATTTTTTTATATTAACTACTAAGTTATTTTATTTTAAAATTAACTTAAATAAGCTAAGAAATTAAATTTTATGTTATTTATTTTAATATTATTTATTTTTTAAATTATTTTTTAAGTTTTTTAAAATCACTCCTTAAAATAGTTTTAAAATTAAAAATTAAAAATTAAAAATAATAAACAATAAAAAACAATAAATTAAAAATTCATCTCCCTAGGAGATGAGTCGAAATCTTCGAAAAGAAAACTCATCTCCCCGGCATTGGTTATGAAGCGGAGTATTCGAGAAGAAAAAACTGGCTTCGTCTCTCTCTCTCTCTCTCTCTCTCTCTCTCTCTCTCTCTCGGTATAACAAATCGCTTTGGTGATGGCCACTGAAGATTCCATTTTTTCCAACGGGATAGCTTCAGTGATGGGCTGATGGCCGAAATCTTCTAGTGTCGGAGACTCCATTTTTTCCAGCGAGATAGATTTGATTATGGCCGAAATCTTCCAGGCATGAATTGCAAATGCTCAGATCTTGTATCTCAAAAGAGGAGAAGGGTAAAAAGGTCCAATTAACTTAATCCACCCGAATTGAATTACAAGTACCGGGTGATACTAAGTATTGCGAATCCATCCTTTAGGGTGGCTTCAGCTGCTAGACGGTCTATTAGTCCGACTTAAGTTTTAGCAATCAAACAAGGTTTTATGCATGCCATGGGATTGATAAGCCAGTCCAATTCACTACAATGCCTATCAAACATGATCTGAGAGTATAACTATATTACACGTATTTTACAACCTAAAATAAAGATTATCCGACACTATTGTAGATAAGCATATGTAAAAAGCATAAAGGAACAGGAATATTACCAAGAGGAATGACATCATAAGGGTTCTCTCCTAGTGGTAAGAAACCATAAAATGTGATTAGATGAGAACTCGAGTACTTCCCATAGCTAAGATAGCATTGTTCTCCTGCATTACATGGTCTCGATAGAGGAAATTTTAAGTAATTTGTAGCAGAATCTACTTTACCATAGTGCAATATGTGTGGGCAAATCTGCAAAGAGAACCAAAAAAAATGTTCACAGAAGGTTCCAGAAAAGATCACAATGATAGCAAGAGCTTTAAATACTTCATGAACAAGCAAGTGAAATGGAATATATAGATGATCAACCATTCACAGAGCTCAA
>JAOTRH010000018.1:18876050-18895624 GCA_034768845.1 Heliamphora exappendiculata | reverse complement strand
ACTTCACATATAAGAGTACAACAAAAATGATATCCACACCAATCGTGATCTTCTCATGCAAAGACCAACCCAAAACTTCATGAACAAGCAAGTGAAATGGAATATATAGATGATCAACCATTCAGAGAGCTCAAACTTCACATATAAGAGTACAACAAAAATGATATCCACACCAATCGTGATCTTCTCATGCAAAGACCAACCCAAAACTGAAAATTTTTCTTCTATTTTATATCATTTTCGAAAAATTTTCATCTATTTTATATCATTTTGGTGACATGGCCAAGCAGTAGACTTCATTTAAATGAACAACTCCAAGGATTAGAGTCCAGAGATGGATGTTATGATAATGATAAGGTCATTTTACAACTACCCAACTCCAAGTGTCTTGAGTTCTCATTAACATTCAGCAGACACTACATTCGAGAACCCTAAATATTCACCTAGGGCAGCGTAAGTTAAGTTGAGTGGCAGAAACTGAAAGAAAATAAAAAAGAGAGTTCAGAGGTGAATAGGGTGACATCATAAGTTAAATTGAGTGGCATAAAATAAAAGAAATTAATAGTGAAAAAAAAGAGAGAAAAAAAGAAAGAGAGAGAGATGTGAGAAGTTGCATACAGAATGATTGAGAAAGCCCGCAATAGGTACCAAGCATGTCCGTAGATTTCCATCAGAGAACATTACTTTCATACCATTAGAGTACCAGAGCTCACAAGCCCATAAGAACTGCTCCCATGTGTAGAGCTCTGCTGGAAATATATCAGGATGATCATTGCACAATGCAGGAAATAACTCATCGTACTGGGTGCGCAAGTGCTGCAAACAAAATAAAAGCACGGATTTTCTCAAACCCCCTCAAGCAATGCCTAAGTGAATCGATGATGAATTACACTGAGAAACTTTATGCAGAATAAGGTTAATGCCAAATAATTCTGACCAATTTGAGGTTGATAATGTAAAAAAGAAAGCAAGCCCTTTCCCATCTCATAGGGAATACTCTCCCTGTAAACTGCAATTAGTAAAAAAGAAAACTGGAAATGCTATGCAGCAAAAACCAGCAAAAACCAAAGAGCATTTATACCTTTTTGAACACTAAAATTTTAAAACAATATAAGTGATTGTTTAGCATAAAAGAAGCCATTTTCAAGAGAACAGGAACAGCACGTCTAGGTTTCATTCATTTCATATTATGCAAAGAAAATAACACAGAATCAAACTGCCACAAAAATAACGATACATGCCTCATAAAAAAATAAAAAATAAAAATTATGATGGAGCAGATTCTTTTCCACAACTAAGTTATCCGCTGAAAGAAAGGGATCCTACATGTCAAATAGGTTGAACTCTTATTAACAGTAATTTAAAAGGCAATAATTTAAAAGGCTTAATCACCTCTTTTGCCTGCACTATCTCTTCCAATAACAAGGTTCCATCTAAAGCCATGATTGCATTAATACCAAAGCTCAACCCTGTAGCATGTAAACAATCAAAACGAATCACACAAGAGAAAAGAGTGTTAGTATACTACAAATAAAAGGATATCCATTCCTTAATAAAAAAAAACCCTCCAACTATTATATATATTATAGTGAATTTTTCATTTTTTTTTTATTTTGGTCACATATAAATAGAAAAAGAAAAAGGGATCGCGCATCTAGCTTACTTCAATCTTCCCTTGTTCTCTCAAATTCAATATATAACTAACAATTACAAAGTAATACCATACTACACAATGAGCTTGTCCATCCATCTGTCTCTCTCTCTCTCTCTCTCTCTCATATGCCAGGCTGCTAACTTGTCTTAAATGTTAAAAAACAATACAACAAAATGCCATCGACAATTGATGGAAGTTCAAAAAATAAAAATTGACATAATTATAGAACTAAACCTCCTCGGACACAATTAATATTTTTTCCTGTTGCTCATAATTATCAATATTGTTCATAGTTATCAATTGTTAGATGATACAAGAACAACCCAGTATCATGCTTATGCCAAGGACGCGGTGGGCCAGGCCGTTTTTACACTTTTGCTCCAATGCAATGGCTATGTGACGTGACGTGATGTTCTTTGGAGATGGTAAGAGTTGCTCCATCTTGGCTTAGTATTCCCTAATCTGTGATATTTTATTAATGTTTTTAAATGTGGTTTAGGGTTATTCATGTTTTCTTGGTTTGGAACTTGCATGAATTTCAAGCTCTTTTTTGAAATATACTACAGTATACATGAAATATATTATGGTTTCGCATAATATATTGGTTGTTTATTATGTTTGTGTCATCATTTTCAACCCCTAGACTGTTGACTTGTTAACAAGTACATAAGGGGACAAGGGACGTATACCAAGAGTATGCTGATGGAATGAAAACTAGCTCTTTTGGAACTTTTCTTTTTCTTTTTCCTGCACTTCTTTTACTTCTATGGAGATAGTAAACTTGCAAAGATCATCTAAGACTTTTTGGTAAATGTTTTCTACAAATAATCATTGCTCACTTTTGCTTTTAACATTTGGCAGAAATGTGTGGCAGCGATTAATTGTTCTCTTTGCACCCAACTGATAAATTGGAGGGGGAATCCCTTTAGGTCGGGCACTAAGGGAGACCATAAACATCCTAGTACTCAATTCACATTATGATGCGTGTGCAATTGTGTCATATTTGACACTTGAAACAATACTTAAAAACAAAAAAGAGTTAATGTTTCATATGAAAAGCAATCTTCTTGATTATTGGTACAAGAGGAAAGGAGGAATAATGGTTTGCAACACAGATCACGGGCATTTTAGTTCGGATAGACGACGATCGTTAGCCTCCTTGTATGTGTTAAAAAAAGTGTAGAGAAATATGTAAAAGTATATGGGAATATGGGAGATATGCATTCGAATTCGAATAATTTTGGCTTTATCCCACATAAGCAACAGTCCAGAGGGCTGCCATTAGCATAACCGTTTAAGGAGAATCCATGAATAAATATGTGTAATTAGTACACGGAGATGGGGCAATGACATGTTTAATCTACAATCTATTGTTGCCACTTGCAGTACAATAGGAAAAGAACCAAATAAACTTTGTTCTCCAAAATCATTTCCCTCGTTAAAAGAGAAAGAGGCAGATGCAGGCAATAACGATAAAGGGAACATTCTCAAAAAACAGCAGACAAATACTTGAAACACATCACCAATTACTGTCTACCATTTTGCTAATGATAAATGATCATACCAGAAGGCAACAACCCTTCATTTGGAGCTCAGGTACATAATAACGGAAACAAATTTCAAATTGAACACTTAGTAGTATAATTTTTTCTCATTACAATTCTCTAAGGTCCGGAATTGTTAAAAAAAATTCCAACATTCAAAAATTATCTTTGATCTCTTTATGGGCAGACGTGAAATGAGAATGGTGTATGAATAATGGTGGTTTTGGCATCCTACACTTTTTGCTGGCTGAAATTTTTGATTTGGTCCAAAGGTTTTTCATGATTTGTTCAAAAATCATGAAAATCCACAACAAAGACGGGTGGTGGTATTAAAAGAAACCGTTCACTCGATTGAATTGCACAGCCACACCAGGTCTATACTTTCAAACTCATATTGTAAAAGTAATCCTAAATGACATCAAAATAATGCATAAATAAGTCAACAACTACCATCCAATCTGAAAATCTTGAAGCAAAATCCAAAATTGACAAATTTCTTAAGATCTATTCTGATTTTCTCTCCCACATTTCCCCAAGAACATAAAATATAAAGGAAAAGAAAAATCACGGGATACAAAAAGAATACGAGAAGGAAAAAACAGATGCGCATTGAAGAGATGCCAAAGTGTTATGGGAAGATTTTCGAAAGCCACTTTCTCTCTCCTAGGTGCCATACTGGAAGGTCCCTCCCCCCTCCTCATCTCTCCTTGTTGAAAACTCATGTCGAATTGACCCACGGTTTGAAAATCAAACAACTACTCGACAACTTATCTTTAATTAAAACTTGGATTGAAAATCGAACAGAGATATGCTACCTCAGCTTGTAGTGAGTTGGTTGCCAGCAGCATTATGTTTGTGAGAAAAATTAATAGCCAAAAGTATTTTTAGAAGAGTGAAAGATAACTCCCATGATCAAACATGGTGTGATTTTCTTAGGGACAATTGAAGTGTGGTCAAGTTACGCGCCAACTGAGTGATGAGCAAGTTTCGCGCCAATTGAGTGGGGATGAGCTAGTTGCGTGCCAATAAGGCTTTAAATATTGCTGATACCGTTACATATCGGCCATTACGTAACGGTATTTCAAGTATTCGATTTGAATGGACATTCTAGTATCAAAATTGTAGAGAATCACTAGAGTATCGACCGATACTGCAAATATGTATTGCATATTAGTGCCGTGTTAGTCCGTATTAGTTGATACTCTCGATACGTGACCCAAGGCAACCTAACAATTTTTCTTTGTTTTCATCTCTAGAAGTTTACCATTGTCTTCAAAGCTAAGTGCAAAAATATTAATTAAAAATACTTATAAATGTTCAATTTGTAGTAAATACATTTAGAATATGTTTATCAATGAATTTATATTATTTGCTAGCACTTGGAAAAACAATATCACAAGTGCGGTTACTAATTCCCGTTACAGACAAACCGATTCTCCTGACACCCGTTACATGCGACTATGACCGTTACTCTAGCCAATACTGCTATGTAAAACCATGGCGCCAATTGAGTGGGTGAGCTAGTTACGCGCCTTTGGGTGGGTAAGATTAGTGTTTAATTTTGAAATTAACAAACTCAAAGTACTATATACAAAGTGTTGAAAGAAGAAAAACCTGAATATCAATTAGAATGACTACTCATGAGCATTACCAAATTTGTTTCCCGATGATTGGCTGGGAACAAAGAATTAAATGGCCAATCGAAAGCATAAAGGGATGTCAATGGACATTGCAAGTCAGTTGTTTTTGTTTTTTGATAAGTACATTGCAATTTCAGCATTAGTCATGAACCACTTTGAAAGGGCATCGTTTTTTCAATTTCTCTTTGTTGGAGACTTGAATTTCTGACATCGAGATTGAGAAAGTTAATAAGGACAATGCAGTTGACAAGGCTACGCATAAGAAGGGGTTGTTCCAGTGAGAAGATGAAAGCGGCTGATTTAGAAAACCTTGG
This sequence comes from Heliamphora exappendiculata, assembly GCA_034768845.1. Lineage (NCBI taxonomy): Eukaryota > Viridiplantae > Streptophyta > Magnoliopsida > Ericales > Sarraceniaceae > Heliamphora > Heliamphora exappendiculata. The sequence continues at coordinate 18,890,472 of JAOTRH010000018.1, read as the reverse complement.
GTTATAACAACCCAAGTGAACGACTAGTCCAATAACTTGAATAAATAGCCTAATAATACGGTCCAAAATGCTTAAATTCAAATTATTAATAGTAGCTCACAAGTTTCATTATATACCATACTTATTTTCTATCTCCTACCAATGTGAGATAGGTTATCACAATATCCCCCACTAAAATACGCAACACCCAAGTTTTTTTTCTAGTTGGGATGTGAATAATAGCCTATTAACGGACACAGAACAACTCATTAGCGTGTATAAGGTATACAATCTCGAGATTCTACCCATCTCCGGAGCCTCTACTCCTCTGTCTATACTGCCACAGAGCCCTAGATGGCAACCAATGTTACCTCTGATACCATTGACATTGGGACTCCGTGTAAGCGCACAACGTAAAGTTAAGCCAATTGGTCGATTGTGTACGTATTCTTCGCCGGCAAGAAATGTGCTGTTTTCGTGAGTCCATCAATGATAATCCATATAGAGTTGTTGCCCTTGAGCGTCCGAGGTAATCCCACCATGAAATCCATAGTAATGTGCTCCTATTTCCATTCTAGGATTGACAGAGGTTGCAAGAGATCGGCGGTTTTTACCGCTCGGCTTTAATCTGCTGGCATTGCTGACATTTGCCTTGGGTTGATGAAAATGTATCAAGATCTACGTAAGACATTTTAGTAGATGGAAAATGTATCAAGATCTACGTAAGACATTCGCGAACCTTGAGTTATGGCTCTCGTCTTAGAGTACTCGTTGCTTCACTTCAATTATGTTGAGAAAGCATACACGATTTTGAAATTTTAACATGTCATCAGCGAATAAGAAATCTGGGTTTAGAGTTACCTTAATTCATTCACATATTGCTTTCAACTTCGAGTCTTCTTTTTGTCCACGTTTCACTTCTTCCAGAATGGTTGATTAGACAACGATTGCAATACAAAATGACCCAGATTCTTTCTTTGTTACTTCAAGCTCTACTCATTCTATATTCTTTAGTAACTACAGTTGTTGGGTGATGAGACTATTCATGGTCCCCATAGCCTTTCGACTTAATGCGTCGGCTACAACATTTGTCTTTTTGGGGTGATACAAGATGTTAATGTCGTAATCTTTCATTAACTCCAGCCAACGTCTCTGCCTTAAGTTCAACTCTTTTTGTGTGAAGATATACATCAACATTTTGTGATCAATATACACGTCGCAGGAGACTCCAAAGAGATAATCACGCCAAATTTTAAGTGCGAAGATAACTGTTGCCAACTCGAGGTCATGGGTCAGATAATTTTTCTCATGGAACTTCAATTGTCATGAGGCATAGGCGATGACTTTTTCGTGTTGCATAAGCACACATCCTAATCCTTGCCTTGACGCATCGCTATAAATAGAAAATCTTTCCGTGCCTTCTGGTAGGACAAGAACAAGTGCCGTTGTTAATTTCTCTTTTAATTCTTGGAAGCTCTTTTTCAGTTTCTCGTTCAAAACAAAAAGTTCTTTTTTAGTTAGCTCTGTTAGTGGCATTGCGATTTTAGAAAAATCTTGCATGAATTGACAATAATACCCGTCGAGGCCTAACAAACTTCTTATCTCCGTCACTGTCGTAGGTGTTGACCAATTCACAATTGCTTATATCTTCTAGGGGTCAACCGAGATTCCTTCACTCCCGATCACATGTCCCAAAAATATCACTTTTCTTCAGTCAAAACTCACTTCTTCAACTTTGCGTACAACTTGTGGTCATATAATACTTGCAATACCTTCCGTAAATGCTTCCCATGCTGTTCTTCACTTTTGAAGTAGATTAGAATGTTGTCAATAAACACAATCACGAACACATCAAAGAATTCCTTAAAAACTCAATTCATGAGATCCATGAAAGCTGTCGGCGCATTTATAACTCCAAAAGGCATAACTAAGAATTTATAGTGTCTGTACCGCGTTTGAAAGGCTGTCTTTTCGATATTCTCTTTCTTCACTTTTAATTGATGATACCCGAACCACAGGTCAATCTTAGAGAATACACTCGCTCCTTGTAACTGAACAAACAAATCATTGATTCGCGATAAGGGGTATCTATTTGTAATAGTGATTTTATTCAACTCCTGGTAATCTATGCACAACCGCATCGTTTCGTCCTCCTCTGTTACAAATAACACTGTGGCTTCCCAATGTGACATACTAGATCTAATAAAAACTTTATCTAATAACTCATGCAACTATACATTTAACTCTTTCAGCTCAGCTGGGGCCATACGATATGGGGCTTTAGAGATTGGTTGAGTTCCAGGTGCAACTTCTATAGAAAATTCAATTTCTCGGCCCACAAGCATTTCAGGTAGATATTCGGGAAAAACTTCAGAGAATTCATAGATTACGAGGATTTCTAACAAGCTTGGATTCTCGGGTACACTTTTTATCAAACATTTTATCAAACAGCAGAGGTATCCTTGACATCCTTTTTTAAAGAGTTTTCAAGCTCGGGTTACAGATATAAAAGGTGGAGGTGAAGAAACTCTTCATTTCCTAAAACAAAACTCGCCTTGAGGAGTACAAAAATTGACACGCTTGAAAGTGGAGTCGATAATGGCATGATTGGAAGTAAGCCAATTCATGCCAAAGATAATGTCGAAATATTTCATATCAATAGGAACTAGGTCTGTTAATAGGCAAACGTCACCGAAGGTCGCATGTTGAGATATTAGCAATTCGTAACCTAGGAGTTTCGGTGTTTTCACCAGCTTCTTAGCAAATTTAGATGATAGGAAGGATTTTGTTGAACCAAAATCAAATAGCACACAAGCAGGTAGTGTGCTGATAGACAGATTACCTGCGACAACTTCTTCTATATTTAGGGGGTCTCCCGAGATTAGTGCGAATATCCTTCTTTGTCATTGATTATTGTTGTCGTTTCTCCATGTTTCATACGGTTGCTTCTCTACAATTCCCACACCCTAGTTTGGATTTCCTTTCCCATTGCCGTTTGCTAGGAGCTTTGGACAATTCCTCCTAATGTGTCCTTCGACGCCACAGTTAAAACATTTGTTGGTCGTCCTTCAGCAGACTCTTGAGTGTCTTCCCGCACGTTGCATAAGGGGTCTTCTGATCTCTTCCTCTTGTAGCCCCCGCATTTTTCTCTTTTCGAACTTTCTCGACTGGAATTTTGCGAACCTGCGTCTTGACGTTTTCGATTCTTGAAGAATTTTGGACTTTCATTGTTCTTTTATTCCACTAGCATCGCTCGGTCTTTGACATCAGTATAGTTGGGCAGCCTTAAAAGGCGAATCATTTTTCTAATCTCCGACCTCAATCCGTCCTTGAATTTTCGTGCTTTCATGTGTTGTTCGGTGTAGATTATGTGGGGCATACTCAGCAAAATTCGTAGACTCTACTTTATATTCAGAAACTTTCATTCCCCCCTTTGCTTAAGTTGCTGGAACCAAGTGCATTTGACATCACGCAGAGACTGGGAAAAGTACTTCTCCTGAAAGCAGACTAAAAATCGTTCCCATTCCATCTGTGGTTTGCTCTGTTTCTTCAAGTTCCACCATCTCTTGGCCTCACTCTCTAGTTGATAAGTTGCTAGAATCACTTTTTGGGCCTCGGTACATTGTACTACCCCAAATATTGTTTATGGCCACAATCTCGTTGGCTTTAACCAGATCCAATCCCCCTTCGTAGGATGGTGGTTTCATTTTCAAAAAACACCCTCTCATTTGGACCTTTTACTTGATTCTAGAGCATTCCAAGGTCTTGACCTTGGGGCCCAATTGGAGGTGAGTTATTGGGCACATGATTATGGAGAACAAGGTTTGGTTGTTTCCTAGCCTGGGCTAGCTCGTAGATCATTTGACGCATTTCATTTATTTGGGTATTCACTTGTGCCATCAGCTAGCCTATATTTCTGCCACCGGTTGTTCTATGTGTATTCAGCATATTTGTAGATATATGTCAAAGTAAATTAAGCTTAGTATTAAGTTAAAATGGTAAACATTATATTTTAATGTGAAACAATAATTTGCATTTATTATAACTAGGAGAACAACTAAAGCAGTTTTATTCATGTACAATGTTTTTATCGAATTGTTTAAGTACAATGACCGAGAAGTACACATAACTAAAAAGAACCATTAACTACTACTACCAAACCTATCCCCTACTGGATCCGTTCATTGATGGCTCTAAAATAACATCCCAATCAACTGGTTCTGAGGGGTCTTCATTAAGATCTGAGTCGGAGTCGATCATAATGGGAGCGTGAGCCTGTCCTAACTCGCGTGGGTCCATTACATGTACTGGCGCAGGTACCATCACACGAGAGTTCACCGGGTTTGGGACAAGGTGTGGGGAAGACCAAATGGTACCATGCCCATCTCTTGCTGCTCTATTTAGTAACATTTGGTAGTGCACAAGATCATCCATTTTGATTAGAGCCTTTTCATACATGTGCATCTTGGTTCTAAGGCGGTGCCTAACTATTTCCTTTTTCATATTGTCTAGGTAGAATAACTTCTCGTCTTCTACCCTCGCAATCTCCTGATATAAAAATTGATTGGCGCCCTCGTTGAAAGATAGGCATATATTTTTGGGTTGAGTGGTTCGGCTATAAAAGGTTCCCATACTCTCACCACTAGTGATGGGGTGATTCTGTATCCTCTAAAGGTGTCTAAACTGTCAATAGGGTCCATGATCTACAGTATACAAATGTGTTGTTGTGATTATTGTCTTATCTAAATTAAAAGCATGTTCAAAACATCGTAAAGTAAGGAACATCATAAGCACATAAGGTGGTGTGCAGTATCCTAAACTCTAGGGTTTTTAAAAAAAAGTTGGCTCTAATCCCATTTATAACATGCCAAGTGGACCACTATCCAATAACTTGAATAAAGAGCTTAACAACGCGGCCTAAAATGCTTAGCCCAAGTTATTAGTAGTAACCTACAAGTTTCATTATATACCCGACTAGAAAGTACAGATACAAGATACAGATACAAGATACGGAATACGGATACAATACGATATGGATACAACAATGTGACAAAATTAAAAAAAGTAAGATACGCGTATGGCTAGAATACGTTTGTAAAAAAAAAAAATTTTTTAGTTTGTATTATTATATTATTTATAAAATAAACTAAAAGCAAGAGTTAATTCATTTTGTTCTTCATTTGAAATGTTCAATAATTATCAAACTCAAAAATAACTGAATAAGTAATAAATATTAAAAAATTCCACTTTAGCATAAAAAATTATCTAGATGATAGTACATTCATAAAAATAAAACCTAATCATCAACTAAATTAAAAAAATAACTTTTAAAAAAAATAAAAATAAAAATTGAAATGTATCCAAAAAGTATCCCATCCGTATCCAAAACATATCCCGTGCGTATCCCCCCGTATCACGGGCGTATCCATAACGTATCCGAAATTGAAAAAATAAAAAATTATTTTTGGATACTTATCAGGCGTATCCGATACATATCCCCGTGTATTGGGTGCGTATCGGTATCCGATACCTATCCGATACTTGTACAGCGCAATTTTTGGAGTATTTATGCTTCATAGACACTAGACTTATTTTCCATCTCCTACTGATGTGGGATAGGTTATCAAAATATCGTCCACTCAAATATGTGATGCCCAAGTTCTTTCCCTGGTTGGAATGTGGTCCATTAGCAGACACAAAACAGCCCATTAGCGTGCACAAGGTATTCAACTTCGAGGCCTCTACCCCTCTCTGAAGCCTTTACTCTTCTATCCACACTGTGACCCGAGGTTCATCTCTTGATTTTGAAGGAGTTTTCAGAAAGCCATGGGCACCAACTTACACATTAGTACGACCTTTCATCCACAAACGGATGGATAATCGGAACGAATTATTCAAACAATGGAAGACATGCTTTGAGCTTGCACCACAGATTTCCAAGCTGGGAAGAGCATATATCGTTTATCGAGTTCACCTACAACAATAGTTTCCAAGTCAATATCGGAATGGCACCTTTCGAAGTACTTTAAAGACGAAAGTGTAGAACATCGGTCTTCTGGACAGAAACGAAAGAAAATTATCTTACAGGACCGGAGCTTGTACAAGAAACAGCCAAAAAGATACGCCAAGTTCGGGAACATCTCAGGATTGCATAAGACCGACAGAAAAGCTACACCGATGCAAATCGACGAGAGTTATAGTTTCAGGAGGGTGACATGGTGTTTCTGAAGGTATCCCCGATGAAAGGCATCCTTCGGTTTGGCTGAAAAGAGAAGCTAAATCCTCGTTATATCGAACCCTTCGAAGTTTTAGAAAAAGTGGGCTCAGTAGCTTATCGTTTGGCCCTAACGCCTGATCTCACCCAAGTGCACGATGTCTTCCATGTGTCGATGTTAAGAAGATACGTTACGTCCCTTCCCATGTTCTGACACGACCACCTGTACAGTTGAGTCAGAATCTGACTTACGAAGAACGACCAATACGCATCATAGATCGTCAAGAGAAATGACTTCGCAATAAAGTGATACCGCTTGTCAAAGTATGGTGGGACAACCATTTTGGAGGAGAAGCAATGCGAGAAAAAGAAACCGACATAAGACATAAATACCTAGAACTTTTCATGTGGGGTATGATACTTTCGAATATAACCCGAGTAAAGTTTGAAGGACCAGACTTCTTAAAGGTGAGAAGAATGTGATATATATATATTAGAATTGTTTTGCCGGATATAAAATAAAATATTTAAAATATTTTTATTATTTAATTAGAGATTTAAATAAGAATTCGTTAAAGGATTAAATAGATTGAAATTAGTGGCCATTTATGAGATGCCCATTACAAAACTAATTATACTATTTAATTATAAAATAAATACTAATTCCGTTACAAAAATAATATACTAATTAATTATAAAATTTCTGTTACAACAATAATTACATTATCATTAACCACTATTAGTATTAACCCTTCTAAAAAATTTGATTTTATCCTAAACCAGTTCAACTAAGAATAAATAGATGCCATAATTCCCAAATCACTAATAGAAGAAAAGGAAAAAAAAAATGAGAGCAAAGAAAACCAAAAATCAGTGGAGAAAAAAAAAAAAAAAAGAACAAACGCCATCACTCAACGCCAACCCTCCACGCCACAACCACCACGCCGTGCGCCACCACCACCACACTGCGAACCGCTGTTGATGCCGGTGCTACCACCACCTCCTCCGACCACCGCCGGTATATCTCTTTCTCCCGATTCTTCTCTTTCTCTCTCTCAAACTATTCTCTCTCCCTCTCGGCAGAATCAAGAACCCACCACCACCACATTCCGCCACCCATAGCCACCACCGAAACCACCAACCGTGACCTTCCATACACATATATTGATCCAAACCACCACCACCAAACCAAACACACCCACCATTACCACACACCCATTGCCGCCACCAACCACCACCTCCTCTGCCACCTAAAGACCTCCACAATGCCACAACGAACCACCACCGGCCACCCAAACCACCTTAGAACCACCAACTCAAACTCTCCGTTTCGAAATTTTCAAAAAAACAATTTACTAAGCCACCTTCGGCAGCTCACCACCGCCACCACAGACCTCGAAACTTGCCGCCATGAGTTTAACTAGAACCACCTCGCAGCCACCTTCGCGTAGCCGCAAATGGCCGTCAAATCCGACTTCTAAATTGTCCGAACGGAGGTTCCAAAATTTGATGAAAAAATCAAGCCCAATACCCGTTTTACCGTGCCTGTGACCCTTTACGTTGCATGTGAACCAGCCTTGTGCATAAATATGTTATTTTGTATGTAGTTTTGCTTTTTAATTCTTAATATGTTATTTTGTATGTAGTTTTGCTTTTTAATTCTTTCACATGAATTTTAATTAGTTTTTTAAAAATAAAAAATAAAAATTTAAAACATAATACAAAATATTTTTATGAAAACAAAATATGATTATAACAAAATTATGAAGTTTTTACTAAAATTAATATTTTGCATACATGAAGTTTTGCTAAGATTTTTTAAATAAAATTTTATAGAATAAACTAAATCTTATTAAAGTGAGTATTTTTGCATGGTTTGATCTTTAATTTTCTTTTAATATAAAAGTTAGAATGTTGATAAAACATTTTAAAATAAAAATGATAATTTCTGTATAAAATAAAATTAAAGTTTAGAAAGTTAGAAAAACAGAATAATTTAAACTAAAAGATTTTTATATATAATGAGTTTTAGCTAGTTTTTAAATTTTTTTTTTACAAAAATCAAACTTTAAGTTAGAACTTAAGATACATAAATTTTACTAAATAAGGAAATAAAATTATTTTATGAAAATTTAACTTTAAAAAGGATTTATTTTACATAAAAATAACCTGTAATTATATTTTTAAAATCTTAAGTAAAAACTTAAAATAAATTAATTTTGTTAACTAAGAAAATAGAACTTTATAAAAATAGGAACAATTATTAAAATAAGTCAACAACTAAAATTCTTGTTTTTATGTGTTATCTAGATTGAAAACATTGTGAACAAATTAATTGAATAAATTCTGCTAAATCAGGTGAGCCATTCGATATCTTAGTTAGTTAAGATTTCAGATTTCTGCTTTAATATGATATTGAAAGGATAAATTGATAACGAGATGGTTGAAAATAATTATGAAACTATGATATCATGAAAAAATGGGAATGATAGTATAAAAGGCATCTCGGCCACTGGCGGACAATAACGCATATAAGCGAGGTGATGCAATAAGGGTGGTGAGTCTCGACCAGTTGACTATGGAATGATCATCTCAACTTTATTTATTTCGTAGGGTCGCTTCCTACTAATAGTTGGTTAAACCGATAAATAATATCATTCTGAAATTCAGAAACTGGTAATAACTCAAATATTGATTAATTCATACTAGCATTGCTAATAGATGTTGATATTATATATTCAGGTGATGCATGACTGGATGAAAGAGAAAGATAGCTGAAAAAGAAAGTTTTTCTTTTTGTCCTTATTTTCAAATTTCTGTAAATAGCGCATGGTCGTATGTTATGATGTGAATAACGTTTGAATGCATCTGTCAGTATGCTCTGGGAAATTTTTGAAGTAAGGTTGCTGGGAGTTTGGAATGGATATGTTCTAAAACAAATAATTCGTTTTCTTTTCAATAAATAAATTAAATTTTGCTAACAAATCATATAATCAAAATAGGAATGAATTTTAAATGAATTCCTTTTAAAAAGTTGTCATTTTATAAAATAATGTTTGAGAGAAAAAATAGAAGCCTTTCGTGGATTTGATTCACTGACCGGTCACGAATGCCATTCGAGAAAATAGATTGTGACAGAAGTGGTATCAGAGCCAAGTTTTAAGTTTTTTTAAAACCCCAGAGCTTAAGATACTACACACCACCTTATGTGCTTATGATGTTCCATACTTTACGATGTTTTGAACATGCTTTTAATTTAAATGAGTCAATAATCACAACAACACATTTTTATACTGTAGATCATGGACCCTATTGACAGTTTAAACACCTTTAGAGGATACAGAATCAACCCATCACTAATGGTGAGAGTATGGGAACCTCTTATACTCGAACCACTCAACCCAGAAATATATGCTTATCTTATAAATGAGGGCGCCGATAAGTTTTTATATCCGGAGAATGCGAGAGTAAAAGGCGAGAAGTTATTCTACCTAGACACCATAAAAAAGCAGTAGTTAGGCACCGCCTTATAACCAAGATGCATATGTATGAAAAAGGCTCTAATCAAAATGGATGATCTGGGACACTACCGAATGTTACTAAATAGGGCAGCAAGAGGCGGGCATGGTACCATTTGGATTCCCCCACACCTTGTCCCAAACCCTGTGGACCCTCATGTGATGGCACCTGCGTCAGTACCCGTAATGGACCCACGTGAGTTAGGATAGGGCGCCCCCATTATCATCAACTTCGACTCAAATCTCGATGAAGACCCCTAAAAACCAGTTGATTGGGATGTTATTTCAAAGCTATCGGTGAACGGACCCAGTAGTGGATAAGATTGGGAGTAGTAGTTAATGGTTCTTTCCAGTTATGTGTACCTCTCGGTCATTATACTTAAATAATTCGGTAAAAACATTGTACATGAATAAAACTGTTGTTAGTTGTTCTCCTAGTTATAATAAATGCAGATTATTGTTTCACATAAAGATATAATGTTTACCATTTTAACTTAATACTAAGCTTAATTTACTTTGACATAGATCTATAAGTATGGTGAATAGAATAGCCGGTGGCAGAAATATAAATGAGCTGATGGGACAAGTGAATACCTAAATGAATGAGATGTGCCAAATAATCTACGAGCTAGTCCAGGCCAGGCAACAACCAAATTCAGTTCCCCTAATCATGTACCCAATAACCCACCTCCAATTGGGCCCCAAAGTTAAGACCCTGTAATGCTCCAGGACTAAGTAAAAAGGTCCAAATGTGAGGGAGTTTCTGAAAATGAAACCACCATCCTACAAAGGGGGATTGGATCCGGTTAAAGCCAATGAATGGATTGTGGCCATGGAGAAAATATTTGGGGTAGTGCCATGTACTGAGGCCCAAGAACAAATTCTCGCAACTTATCAACTAGAGGTGAGGCCAAGAGATGGTGGAACTTGAAGAGACAGGGCGAACCACAAATGGAATGGGAACGATTTTTAGTCTGCTTTCAGGAGAAGTATCTTTTCCAGTCTTTGCGTGATGCCAAATGCCTGAGTTTTAGCAACTCAAGCAAAAGGGGGGAATGACAATTTCTGAATATGATGCAGAGTTTACGAACCTAGCTGAGTATGTCCCACATATGATCCACACCGAAAACATGAAAGCACGAAAATTCGAGGATGGATTTAGGCTAGAGATTAGAAAAATGATTATAATGTTGCCCAGCTATGCTGACGTCATGGACTAAGCGACGTTGGTGGAAGAGGAGAATAATGAAAGTCGAAGATTCTTCGAGAATCGAAAATGCAAGGCCACGGGTTCAGGAAATTCCGGTGGAGGAAGTTCGAAAAAACAAAACGTGAGGGCTACAAGATGAGGAGATTAGAAGACCCCTTGTGCAACGTGCGGGAAGACATACTCAGGAGTCTGCTGAAGTGCGACTAACAAATGTTTTAACTGTGACGTCGAAGGACACATTTGGAGGAATTGTCTAAAGATCTTAACAAACAGCAATGGGAAAGGAAATCCGAACATGGGAGCGGGAATTGCAAGGAAGCAATCGTATTAAGTACAGAGAAACGACAACAATAATCAAAGACAAGGAAGGATATTCGCACTAATCCCGGGAGACCCCCAAAATACAGAAGTTGTCAAAAGTAATGTCTATCTGCTCCCTACCTTTTTTTGTGCTATTTGATTTCGGTTCGACGCAATCCTTCAAGTCACCTAAATTTGCTAAGAAGTTGGTGAAAACACCAGAACCTTTAGGTTACGAATTGCTAATATCTCAACCTATAAGTAAAAGAGTAGTTTGTTCTACTGTGTATAGAAATTGCGATATGATCTTCGGTGATGTTTGCCTATCAGCATATCTGATTCCTATTGATATGGGATATTTCGACGTTATTCTGGGCATGGATTGGCTTGCTTCCAATCATGCCATTATCGACTGCACTTCGAAGTGTGTCGATTTTCGTACTCTCAAGGCGAGTTTTGTTTGAGGATGAAGAGTTTCTTCACTTCCACCTTTTATATCTGTAATCCGAACCCAAAAACTCCTTAAGAAAGAATGTCAAAGATACCTCTGTTGTGTGACGAAAAATGTACCCGAGAATCCAAGTTGTCAAAAATCTCCGTATTCTGTGAATTCCCCGAAATTTTTCTAAAGACCTACCCGGAATGTCTTTAGACCAAGATATCGAATTTTCTACAGAAGTTGCACCTGGAAGTCAACCAATCGCTAAAATCCCATATCATATGGCCCTAGCAGAGCTGAAAAAGTTAAAGATACAGTTGCAAGAGTTATTAGATAAGGGTTTTATTAGACTGAGTATGTCACCTTGGGAAGCCCCGGTGTTATTTGTAAAGAAGAATGACGGAACGATGAGGTTATGCATAGATTACTAGGAGTTGAATAAAGTCACTATTAAAAATAGATACCCCTTACCGCGGATCGATGACTTATTTGATCAGTTACAAAGAGCGAGTGTATTCTCTAAGATTTTACCTGCGGTCCGGGTATCATCAGTTAAAAGTGAAGAAATAGGATATCGAAAAGACAGCCTTTCGAACGCAGTACAAACACTATGAATTCCTAGTTATGCCTTTTGAAGTGATAAATGCGCCAACGGCTTTCATGGATCTCATGAATAGAGTCCTTAAGGAATTCTTGGATGAGTTTGTGATTGTGTTTATCGATGGCATTCTAATCTACTACGAAAGCGAAGAAGAGCACGTGGAGCATTTATGAAGGTATTGCAAACAATAAATGACCACAAGTTGTACGCAAAGTTGAAGAAGTGCGAGTTCTGGCTGAAAAAGGTGATATTTCTAGAACATATGATCGGGAGTGAAGGAATCTCAGTTGACCCACAGAAGATAGAAGCAATTGTGAATTAGTTAACACCTACGACAGTGCGGGAGATAAGAAGTTTCTTAAGCCTCGCAGGGTATTATCGTCGGTTCGTGTAAGATTTTTCAAAAATCGCAATGCCACTAACAAAGCTAACTCGAAAAGGAAAACCTTTTGTTTGGAATGAGAAACAAAAGAAAAGCTTCCAAGGATTAAAATGGAAATTGACAACGGCACCTGTTCTCGCCCTACTGGAAGGCACAAAAGGATTTTCTATTTACAGCGATGCGTCGAGACAATAATTAGGATGTGTGCTTATGCAACGAGAAAAAGTCATCATCTATGCCTCACGACAATTGAAGTCCCATGAGAAAAATTATCCGATCCATGACCTCGAGTTGGTAGTAGTTATATTCGCGCTTAAAATTTGGTGACAATATCTCTATAGAGTATCCTACGACGTGTATACCGACCACAAAAACTTAAAGTATATCTTCACATACAAGAAGTTGAACTTAAGGTAAAGACGTTGGCTGGAGCCCGGAGTTAATAAAAGATTACGTCATTAACATCCTGTATCACCCCGGAAAGGCAAATGTTGTAGCCGACACATTAAGTCAAAAGGCCATGAGAATCATAAATAGTCTCCTCACCCAACAACTGCAGTTACTACATAATATAGAACGTCTATAACTTGAAGTAACAAAGAAAGAATCTACATCCTTTTATACTGCTATCGTTGTTCAATCAACCATTCTGGAAGAGCTGAAACGACGACAAAAAGAAGACCCAAAGTTGAAAGCAATATGTGAACAAATTAAGGTAACACTAAACCCACATTTTTTATTCAATGATGACATGTTGAAATTTCGAAATCGAGTGTGCGTTCCCAACATAATAGAAGTGAAGCAGCGAATACTAGACGAGAGCCATAACTCAAGGTTCGCGGTACATCCCGGGTTAATGAAAATGTATCAAGATCTACGTAGGACATTTTGGTAGATGGAATGAAGAAGGACGTGGCAGAATTTGTAAGCAAATGTCTGCAAGGCCAACAGATAAAAGCCGAGCGGCAAAAATCGCTTAATCTCCTACAACCTCTGTCAATCTCGAAATGGAAACGAGACCCCGAGGTTGTACACCTTGTGCGCGCTAATGGGTTACTATTCACATCCCAATCAGGAAAAGAACTTGAGTGTCACGTATTTGAGTAGGGAATATTGTGATAATCTATCCCACATCGGTGGAAGATAGCAAATAAGTCTGCTATATAATAAAATTTGTGGGCCACTACCAATAACTTGGGCTTAATTATTTTAGGCCGAGTTGTTAAGCTCTTTATTCAAGTTATTGGGCCAATGGTCTACTTAGGTTGTTACATAGATGGTCCTGATGTGCTAATTTGACAATGGACTACAAACCTATGGTTGTACTGCTTTATCCTGTTATCAAATCAAAAGAAAATATGAAGAGATGGTTTTCTAACTTATTTTTATTTTATTTGACTACTGAGTAGTTTAGGTAAGCAAAAATCCGACTAGCTTGAGACACCAAATGAGATGTTTGCTTTATATTATATTATAGATAGTATAGATACTAATAGATAGTATAGATGCTTTAAGAAATCAAATCTATCTGCACCAGATGTCAATTATGTATTGTAAATCATTAGGATTCTTCAGTAATGGAATATTGTTCTTCTGCTCGTAACAATGCCAATTGAATTTCACTTGGATTCAATAATTCCATTCCCCAAGCCCAAAACTAGTAATTAGTTTAAAGTTTAAACCCAATATTAAGCAAGCACCATGGGCAACAAGCAAGAAGGGGCACTATCTACAGCCCTGAGAACCCTTGTAAACACCTTGTGTAGACTGAACCCCCCC
>JAOTRH010000018.1:18855068-18875950 GCA_034768845.1 Heliamphora exappendiculata | reverse complement strand
TGGCGTGGGGAATGGTCAGGCTATATAGCTAGGCCACCACACCTTGCAACCCACCCATCAGTTCCCCAATCACCACAAACGTAACACTCTCTCTCTCTATCAACCACCATAAACACAAGCACCACCTCAAACCCCACCACTGCAGTCAAATGCAATTTTGTTATATTTGTTTTTCAAAAATCCTCAGACTAATCAGGTCAGTGGCACATTCCACTTCCCATCTGTTAACTACATGGTAGTTAGAAATACCGCCACTACCGTCAAGATTTTGTTCTTCTTCTTCAACCTTTATCTGTCGTATATTAATCTTCCACTTGGTGCTACATTAGATTTATAAAATGGAAGGTAGGTATGATCTTTTTGGGTAATGGGCCCTAGTTTGGTAGCCATTTGAAATGCCATTGCTTCTTAATTGTGTGTTAACAATAAATTATTATTTAAATTCAACTTAATGTCCTTTTTAATGAATGATAATACCCCAACTTAAAATAAGTATTTAATCACGTGAAACCCAAAATAAATTATGGGAATGTTGATTATTCACATAATGGCATTAACCAAGTAAGTCTTATTTTTAGAAACGATGAGGGATAACAATCATTTTATTCCAAATAAGGTGTCTGAGCCCCCCCAGAGAAATTGACTAGTCCCAGCACATGTGATGCCCCAATCCCACATACAACAACTAATTACCAGGAAAGATCCTAGGAACAGCTCAAGGGAAATGATGGAAACATTACAATTAGCACAAAAAGAAAGATAACTAACTAAAGTCGTGAATAAAATCTTTAGGAAGGACCCGGCCTTAATCTATCACATGGAACAAAAGAATGTTCTGATCATTAGGAGCAGAAAAGCAATCTTACATCATTTGGTTTTTGATACTTCTATCATACACAAATTTCAAAGAGAACTATATCCAATTAAGCGCAACAGGAAAATATACACCTGTATTGAATACTTCAGGCAATGCATCAAAGTAGAACTCGAATTTTGACTGATGATTGTGCTTCTCCTTCATGCTCCACAATAGCAACATTGTCTCAGAAGAAATACCATCAATCTTTTCCAAGATGGGGAGCTACAAACAAGAAAACTAATAAATTTAACCAAGCCAAAGCTTTGATGGTTCAACTCTTTTTAAGCACGCCATCATGAACTTAATCAAGAAGTTGGCACAGTAGAGGATGCCCTTTCTGAAGAGAGTGCAAGGGATGTATATGTCTTGATGTACTCAAAGAACCAAAAAAAGAAAAAAAAAACTAACATGACCAGAAAATTTCAAAACAAGAAGAAAACGTAACATATAAATCAAAGGTGCACCAGTACTTGACTACAAACAAGAATGGAAGTTCAATTCTTAGTCTTTATCAAGGACCTGAATTTTCAAGGATTTTATTTTCCCAATCATAATAGGGATTGAATCACATGAAATATTTTATATGATATTGAGCAAAAAGGGTCTTGATGTACTGAGAAAACTATAAAGAGCCAACATGCATGGCGTAGATGGAACCAAAAAACGAGGGCCAGTGATTCACCAAAGAGTGGGATGATACATAGGCACCGGAGACCTGGGAGAAAGATGGGAAGGGACAAAAGAAAAGTGTATAGACCTCTTCCCTTTTGATATAGAAAGGTACACCTATTTATAAAAAGCCGCTCATGTGATCCTAACCATAATTTGGATTTTTAAAGATTCTGTTAGGATGACATGATTGTGTTGTTACTATTTCTTGTGACGCAGTAGCTGAGCTTGATTGTAACGACCTGGCCCAGACTCTAGTTGTAACAATCCGGTTAATAACGACCCGTGTAAGGACCTAGCCCAAAATCCTAGTATTAGTGACGGATAGTCCATAAGACCATAGAGCATGGACGAGATTTAAAACCCTAACTCGAATTGAAAACTCTAAATTCGGCCTGGAAATCCTAAAAAGGTTCAAAACTCAGGCAACAAAATCTTAACACTCGGAGAGTACCCCGACATTCTAAATTAAGTAAATATCAAGAAATAATGAATTAGAAATAAAAAATTCTAATAAGGTAAAATGACTGTTTTACCCATAGTACAGCAAAAAAGTCTTAAAAGTCCAAATTTTGATATATGGACACCCTAAATCAAAGATATAAGTACAATTAAGTAACAAAAGACAAAATAACATCAAAAATGACAAAAATACCCCTTAGTGGCCAACTACCTTAGGAAGAGTGCCAAAAAGTAATTTTTTGCTTTCTTTTTAGCTTAAAATGATGATAAAAGTATTAAATTAAATATTATGATGATCCAGTACTTGTTAAGCAAGTAATATACATATTAATATGATGTTATAGATTAATAAAAGCAAACAAATCAATTATTGAAGTTCATACACAACAAAATAAGTCAAAAAGTAATATAGTGCCAAAATAGCTTAATTTGACTTAACAGATTACATCTATTTAATCAATTGCTATGGAAACTATGATAATTCAAGAAAATACTAAATTTATCATAAATATATTAAAGTAATAGGTCTCAGTAGCAAAAAAGACAAAAAAGATACATCAAATTAAATTTTAATGCATTTTCTTGCACAATAAGGGCACGAAAACCGAGAAAAACCCCTTGATTGATGAGGGATCAAATTTTTATCCCCCAAATAGCCCCCTAGCTGTAATCCCTCCACCAAATCTAATACACCTCCCTCAAAAGTTGCACCATGTCAACTCAACCCATATGGTGTGTAAGGAAAAAAGGAAACAAAAAGTACCTTTAATTAATTATTTTGTTCCCTAGCTCTTTCTATATAAACTAAGCCCAAACACCTTCTTCCCCCTTGATATTTCGGTGGAGCGAAAGGGAAAAAGACCAGATTATGAGTGCTCTTGAGTGTCCATAGAAGTTTGAGAGAAGAAAGAAGAATAAGAAGAAGAAAAAGAAGCGATCCAAGAAAGGAGTCTTCGGAGACCGTAGTTCCAAAAGCCAAGTCCTATTAGTTTTCCACCATCTTTTGATCTTTCAAATATGTAAGTAAAATCTCTAAACCTTATGTCTAATATCTCTCAAAATATCCCTCACCACATCTCTTTAAACAATTTAAGAATCGATAACCGAAATCAAATCGAAAAGGCGTCGTAGTTGGAAATTTTGAACTGTTATGTTTATGGATGATATGAGATGTTGTGTGTTGTTATCTTTGAGTTTGATGACCTATAAGTGTGCTGGAGCCTTGATATTAATGTTTAAAACACAAGCATGCAAAGAAATGGAACAAAAACTTGACATAACATAAGTAGAAGACTTGAACCCTAAGAGACTTGATTTTTGAAAACATAGATATTTCGGCTCTGAACTTTAGAACACCATAACTCAATGTAGAAAATTGATCTAAGCATGTTCTTTATATCCAGATTTAAATTTTTGTATTATCTTTCATCCAATGTTGGTTTCAACTCATTTGAATAAGTAAAACTCGAGATATTAAAATTTTACCAAAGTGTGTCATTTTTTGACTAGTCAACACCGCCGACCTGAAAACCCTATTTTGTAATGAGATCTGAACTTTGATCAAAACATGAAAGTTGTAGATAACATGTGTATCTATCTATCCACCAAAAATGAGCACAAAATATTAAATTTTGATAGGTCAAAATTCCTTTGAAAGTCTCTGTTGAGTTTCAGCCCTCAAATGACACTTTTGTCACATATTTTTGTGTAGCCCAAAACCCCTATTTTTAGTGACCTACTCTAAAAGTAGTCTACATGAACATTGTAGCTAACATATTGAAGTACTTGCTGTCCAAAAATCAGACCTTAAGCCTCGGGATGATACCCTAAAACCGTTTTAAATCCTCTGTCCAAAACCGGCTCTGTTGAGTTTTGGCGGCTAACAAAACCTATTTTCTAAAATAGCCAAAAACTTTAACTTGTTTCAAATAACTATCCTTAACACTAAACATGAAACTTGTAGGGGACATGTTGAACTAGAACATACTCAAAAATGGGCTCATTTGGACTTGATCTGATACCTCAAAACCGAAACCAATAGAGGCATAGTTTTGGTAAAATCTTGAGAAAAGTGCTGAACCGTTTTTACTTAGAATGTTTTGTTCACCCATTTGCCTTGGTTTTTGGCCTTGGTGTTAAATATGAGGGTTATAGAAAATATTTTTATCAAAATGGTGTTACAAAATTGGTTTATACACCCTGGGTATGTCCTCGGTATTTGAAATGGTTTATGGATATTGTTAGGCACCATGGGTTCGTCGCTAGCATTCTGATTTCGATAACTTGAGCTTTTGAGTTGACACCGGCGAACGCATCACGAGTCTTAAGATGGGACAAACCGCTTGGGATGAATTTTCCTTATACACCCTAGGCGTGTCCCCGGTGTTACAAAATTGTTTTATACACCATAAGTGTGTCCCCGGTGTTTGAAATGGTTTATTGAATATTGTTGGCTTGGAGTATGGTGTGGACGCACGTCGTTCCTATTGAGTAAAAAAGTTGTGGCATGAAACCCGGCGAAACATTTACTATTCATAACGAGGCGCGATGATGGCTTTGGTGATCAAACACCCGTAAAAGTCTACTATGGTGATTCCCGGTGTGGAATTCCTATTATAATTTGGGTGCATATTGGGTTGGGCATCTACATTAGATACACGACATCTCATATACATATGTTAACGATTCTACTATCTTGTTATCAATTTTTCTGTCTTCTTGACTATAAACTGTGCTGGGTGTTATATGGTATATGTTGTGGTGAATTTTGTGCCGTGAGATTAGTTAGAAGGTTAGAGTGTTGCTTTTGACCCTTGGCTCATGGCATTCGTGCCACAAGTGAGGAGAAGTTCTTGGAGGAAGTCATCCCAGAGGGAGAAAAAGAGTTTGAAGAACAGAGTGAGTTCCAAGAGCAGGTGGGTCCTACTGATGCATTCTGAGGAGTCGAGACTTTTGCTTTTGTTCTTATTTTCAGTTTTTCTCGTACTTAGTATAATTTTTGAATTTTCTTAGTGAAACTGTAATAGTTATGCACTTTTAAACGGCTTAGAACTCCTTTATGATGTAATAACTAGCATATGTAAATATGAATAAATGGCTAGAATATCCATTTATTTATATTTATGTATGTCCCGACGTACCTGGAGGACGGGGCATCACAGTTGGTATCAGTACCCAAGTTTAGTAAACCTTCAGGTCTTGGGTTATGAGAGACTACGAGTTCTGTAACGTAAAAGCGCCGTAGAGTGTCTATATTATTAAATTATCATTTATAATTCTAAAAACATAAAATCCATATCTTAAGTTTCTCTTCCTAATCGTCACTCATCTTAGGATGGCGTCCGACACAGAACCGACTGGAGAACCATGGGCAGCACTGTTAGAAAAGAAAGAAAGAATATGAAAAAGTGTGTATCCTCATTGTGAGACGTACACATATATTTATTAAGCAATGAGAGCATACAGTAAATACTGTAGGCATCCCCACAAGATATTATTAATACTTAATATATTAATACTAAATATACTTAACAACCCCCCTCAAGTTGGAGCATAGATATCAATCATGCCCAACTTGTTGCAAATGTAGTAAACCCGGGGCCCAGGCAGCGCCTCAGTGAACACGTCAGCCAACTGTTCTCTAGATCAAACAAACCCAAAATCAATAGTGCTATTCTTATAATCTTGGCGGATGAAATGACAGTCAATCTCAATGTGCTTAGTCCGCTCATGAAACACTGGATTAGTAGCGATGTAAACAGCAGATTTATTGTCACACCACAACTTGGTAAGACCCATAAGCAGTTCGTCTAATTTAGTGATAAGCTGTCGAACCCACATGATTTCGGATGTTGCCAACGCCAAAGGCCTGTATTCCACCTCAGCACTGGATCTCGACACCACATCTTGCTTCTTTCTTTTTCACAATATCAGGTTCCTACCAACAAAGACAGAATCCTGATGTGGATCTCCTATTAATCGGGCATCCTACCCAGTCTGTATCAGAATAGCTCTCGGTACGGAAATAAGGCCGATCACAAAACTGTAGTCCCTTCCCCGGGTTAGAATGGAGGTACCGGAGGATACGAGTCACTGCATTCTAATGAGGAACACGGGGATCAGACATAAACTGACTCACAATACTGACAAGATAGGCAATATCTGGTCTGGTTATGGTGGTCAAATAATTAAGTTTTCCCACCATTTTGCAATACCTGTCAGGTTGAGGAAACACGTCACCGTCACTGGGAAGAAGCTTCACACTCAAATCCATTGGGGACTCCACACCTTTGGCATTCAACAAGCCGGCATTGCGCATAATATCAATCACATATTTCCTCTGAGAAATAAAAATCCCATGCTTACTTCGGGCCACCTCGACCCCCAGAAAATACCGCAAGTGCCCAAGATCTTTAGTCTGAAATTGTGTCTGCAGAAAGGCCTTCAAGCTACTAATCCCAACACGATCATTGCCAATGATAACAATATCATCAACATAGACAACGAGAAGAATACATCCTGCATCAGTTCGACGAAAGAACACTGTATGATCTTTGCCTGACTGTCGTAATCCAAACTGTTGTACCACCGTGCTGAATCTCCCAAACTAGGCCGGAAGAGATTGTTTTAAACCGTATAAGGACTGACGAAGTCGACACACAAGGCCAGACCCCCTCTGAGCAACAAACCCGGGAGATTGCTCCATATAAATTTCTTCCTGAAGGTCGCCGTGGAGGAAGGCATTCTTGACATCCAGCTGATACGGGGGCTAGTTCTTGGTGGCAGCGAGAGAAAGGAGTAACCGAATGGAGGTCATCTTGGAGACTGGAGAGAAAGTCTCAAAGTAGTCAACGCCAAACGTCTGAGCATATCTCTTCGCAACAAGACGTGCTTTTAAACGAGCCAAAGAACCATCAGAATTCACTTTCACTATATAGACCCATTTGCAGCCAACAACCTGCTTCCCGGCAGGAAGAGGAACAAGCACCTAAGTACCATTATGCTCTTAAGGCGGACATCTCCTCTAATATAGCTGACCGCCAACCAGGATGAGAGAGAGCCTCTGAAACACTTCCTGGAACAACAGTAGTATCCAATGTAGAAATAAAAGCCTGTAAAGAAGCTGACAACCCCTTATAAGACGCAACATACCTGGGGTGATCCTGACATTGGCGATATGGGCGACGGGCAGTAATAGAAGGCTCACTTGCTGGCGGATCAGTCGACGAGAGGACTAACTCAGCAGGGGTCGGATCACATGGAGGTGAAGGTGCAGGAGGTGGCGTGGAGAGCGGCACAGGATATGTAGCAGGAATATCAGTAGTAACCCGAGAAAGCAAAAAATCAACAGACAAAGGAGGGGGAGATGACTTGCGATCTGGAGATGGACGGGAAGGAGATGATGAACAGAAAGGGATTGACTCAAAAAAGATGACGTCCTGAGACACAACAAATCGACGGATGGCAGGACAATAACACCGATACCCTTTTGATATTAAGGATAGCCAAGGAACACACATTTGAGGGCACGAGAATCAAGTTTGGTAACCTGTGGTCTGGCGTCGCGCACATAGCATATGCAACCAAAGATTTTAAGTGGTAGAGAGTGTAGAGGCGCCATAGAAGTGAGTACAGAAATAAGAGAAAGACCACCCAATACAGTGGACGGCATGCAATTAATGAGATAGCACGCCGTAAGAACCGCCTCACTCCAAAACTGATGAGGCACATGCATATGATACAATAGAGCTCGGGCTGTTTCTAACACGTCTATTTTTCCATTCAGCTACCCCATTTTGTTCGGGAGTATCGGGACACGACCTTTGATGGGAAATACCACGACTTAGAAAATATTTCCTCGTAGCAGTAGACAAATATTCCCCCCCATTATCACTTCGCAAGATTTTAACACAAGTGCCAAATTAATTTTGTATAGTCATGCAAAATTGGGTAAACACAGACACAATCTCAGATTTATGCTTTATTAAATAGAGTAAGGTGGTGCGAGAGTAATCATCAACAAAACTCACAAAGTAGCGAAAACTCAATAAAGAGGTGACCAGACTAGGTTGCCAGACATCGAAATGAACTAACTAAAACGGAGCTGAAGCTCTTTTATTGACACGAGAAGAGAAAGGCACACGTAGGTGCTTAGCAGAACGACATGACTCACACTCAATAGTCGACACAGACTTTAAACTAGGGTAAAGTATTTTGAGATTCTGTAAACTGAGATGCCCAACACGACAGTGAATATCAAGAGCAGAGGATGATATAACTAAATATGCTTGAGCAGGAACAGCATCCAGCATGTATAATCTCCCAGAGACCCATCCTCTATTGATAGTCTTATTCGTCGAAAGATCCTGAAAAATACAAGAATCAGGAAAGAATATCACTGAACAACTCAAATCAGAGATAATTTAACTGATGGATAGTAAATTGAAGGGGTTATCAGGGGTATGCAAGACATTATATAAAGAGAGAGCTGAGGTTGGTGTCGCAACATCGCAACCCTTGACAGCTAGGGAAGATCCATTAGCCACCAAGACACTAACATGACCAGGGGTACGCTTGTAATCAAATAGAATACCTGATGATCCAACCAAGTGAGCAGAAGCGCCAAAATCTATAACCCAAGTGTGGAGAGTAGCCACACATGCAGTAGGATTACCTGCAAATGTGGCTGCTGGTACCTCAGACGAACTCGCATTTTGTCCAGTCTGTCTATACATGTACTGATCGTACTCTGCTGCAGTCATCTCCACAACTCGTTTAGCTGAACTGGATACTCCACGAGGACTCGGCTGGATATAGTCTGGCTGGCTGAAATCGAATGTGACATTGGCCACCAGTAGGGGCTTTCCATGAAGTTTGTAGCACTCACTACGAATGTGCCCCCTAATCTCGCAATAATAGCACGTACGGGTCTCGCGACCACCATCACGACCTCCTCCACGACCAGACCTACCACTACCACGACCGCAGCATCGACTGCTGCGGTTGCCATGAATACCTACTAGAGCAGATTGGTTAGATGCCTCAACGGGGGATGCAGTAGAGCTTCGAGAGTCATCCCAACGAGATGCTCGACTTAGGCGTCGGAATGTCTCGAAAAGAGTAGGAATATCTGCCCCGGCAAGGATTTGAGAATGCGCTGAGTCGAACTCGGAATCCAAACTGGCCAAGAAGCACACCACCAATAGTTGTTGTCTCTGCTGCTGAAACTGGGACAACTGATTCGTGAATGGAAGGAGCCGGTCAAACTCGTCTACCAAAACCTTGAATTGCAGAAAATGATCCTGAAGCGGCTTCCCAGATTGCTGAGACTGCAAGAAGCCTTTCATAACATCATATAAACGGGAAAAGTCATTGGTGGATGAATAAATTGACTCCAATGAGGATCAGATCTCTCATACGATATCAGTGTCAGCCATCAAGGCCTGAACGGAAGGTTCCATTGAATTGAGTAACTGATTGAATACCCGGGCATCGTCCCGGGTCCAGGTCCGAAAAGTTGCTAAGGTCTGAGATGGAGTATCATCAAATAAGTGGGAATCGAGCTCCATTCCCTGAAGCAACTTCAAAACACTTTTCTTCCATAATACATAACTGTTGGCGCCATCAAGTCGCCGATCTACCAACCGTGTGGATGAGGAAAACACCTCTGTGGTACGCTGCCGACCAGCTTCAACATTGGATTCGCGGGTCACAGAATTCTCTGATATCCTTATGCACCAATCAAGGAACCAAAAATATCACAACCAAGTCTCAATCCACACGCGTAAGAGATAGAGAACCGAACCGAACCGAACCGAACCGAACCAAACTCTCACAGCATCATTAATCTAGCATCATGCTCACCATTTGTCTAAGGAGAAGTGGACAGATGCTGTGAGGGAGAAGCAAACTGATCTGGAAGAGCCAACGAAGTCCGGCGACCGTCCGGCGAGGCTCCAACGAGGCCTGTTTGGTCGGCTGGGTCTGTCTCAAGCCCTGGAGAGGCTGACAGTAGTCGTCGGAGGCAGAGAAAAGCCTGACAGTGATCGGCACAGGTCCAGGAAGGGCTGACAAGGGTCGCTAGAGGCCCTAGATGGGCTGACGGCAGGCGAAGAAGGTCGATGGACTGATAGGGGTCGATAAAGGAGGTCGATGGACTGATAGGGGTCGAAAACACCCTAGGAGGGCGTCGTCACCCCTAAAGGGGTTGACGAGGAAGATCGATGCGCCTGGAATGTCAACGAGGGTCGGCGCACGTTACTGGGATAGCCGATAGTGGTCGGCGTGAGTTCCATGAAAGCCGACGAGGGTCGGCGACGACGGTTGGAGGGCCGTCGGAGGACGGCGCGCGTCTGGTGGTCGGCGGCTAGAATTAGGTGGCGGCTAGTTCTGGTGGAGGCTAGGGTTTGTGATAAGCTAAGGTTTCATGGCTCTGATACCATGTTAGAAAAGAAAGAAAGAATATGAGAAAGTGTGCATCCTCATTGTGAGGCGTACACATGTATTTATTAAGCAATGAGAGCATACATTAGATGCTGTGGGCATCCACACAGGATATTATTAATACTTAATATATTAATACTAAATATACTTAACAAGTACCAGAACCAGAAGACTCAGACCCCGAGGAAAAACCCGTTGAAGAACAAGACCCGATAAACGTATTTCCGTTGGTATGGATGTTTCTGGATGAGTGGCCAGTTCATGAAGGAGAAGAGGCTGGGGAAGAAGGAGCAAACGAAGAACCAGTTGAGGCAGGAAACGAGGCTGATGTTGAGGTGGAGGATGAGGAAGAACCTGAGGATGATGACAGTGAGAATGAGGAGTGAGCCATTGCTCTCTTTTATGATTCACTAGAGGCACCGCCACCGGAGATAAACGATGATGAAGCAACGGACGTAGTGATTTACTGGAGCCGCCAAGAGTACCGCAAGGACTATCGTGTTGGAGAACGGGTGTATGCAAGAGTATTTCCAAAAAAGGCGTGGAAATGGAAAAAGTCGAAGTCTTTCCCGAGGTGCATGGGTCCCCTAAGAGTGTTGGAGAGATACGACGAGACCATCTATCATCTGAAGGTACCACCGGGATTCAAAGAGCTATTAGGGGATAGGATGGATACAAGGTAGATGCGAACACAGAAATCAAGAGATAACAGAGGAATCATCAGCCCGCGCGATCAGGCAATTGACTTTAACAATCTGGAAACATACCTGGAGGTACCAGTAGCCGTAATCAACAGAGCTCACATGGGACCAGAGGACTTTTGACACGTGGAAGTACAGTGGCGCTACTACGGTATCTACGAGGCAACGTGGGAGCGTGACTCAATTATCCACTACTTCTATCCGCATCTACTTGTCTAGGCTTTAGTGCGTTGGGCGTTGTATCTTGTCCTTTGTTGGAAGTTGTGCGTATGTTCTGTGAACTTTTGAAGATCGGTACACTGGTTATGTGATTAGAATGAAATACAAATGTTTGTTGTTGAATTCTTCATAAGCTATCTCATAATCCCAAATTAAGTTCCACAAGATCCCAAATCATGAAAACAATAAAGAATTGAAACAACTCCAAAATCTCAACACTCTTCTAGGATGGCTAATAGACAACTGAACCACCGACAAGCTAATAAACCCCTAGATGATGAAACACCCGGGCTAGCCTAAGTTTTACGAAAGCCACCGTTAGGACCCCACAACTCTATCCCTATGAGTTCCTTTCTCAAGCTATTATGGCAACTCTCGTACCCGATTGAAGCCCTTTGCGTGTCCTCCCTCCTAATAGAACTGGTTTCGAACGTTCGACATTAGTGAAATCTTTTACCCTCATACAATTCTCTCGATCCTAATACCACACTTTTGTGTAGTAGTTTCGCAAATTCTTTGTTTACCCTCGAAATCCCAACCTAGGGAGTCGAGTTGAATGCTTGAATTGAAGTACATTAGGCCGACGTAACTTCAGGACAAATATCTAGTTTGGCTACCCATTGCTTACACATATCTTTTGTCAAGATCTGATGTTGCACAGATTGGTCCCGAGAACATCCCCTTTGTAATCTTCATTAGTTGTCCAACTCTTATGTTCAATGCATCTGAGCCTCAATCGACTTCTCAATTTGGGTCAACAATGATTGCCTTAGCCTTAACCCCTTGCCCTAATCCAACTTATCTTTGAACCACCTGGGTTCCACCCTAAGATGTTCTAACCCCATGCACGTTTTTAATTGTCGACCTTCAAAAACCTTACCCCATAGATATATGAGTAACAATGATCATCAGAATATTACGTCATTAGGCCTTAGCGCTTTCGCGGGACACTGAGACGATGCACGGAAACCTCTTAACACCTCTTCAAGCGTGAAGCAGATTTCTTCTTGGTATCACGGCTTAGAATACCTTTTAACGTCTGTGTTTAGCAAAGTTTTGTAGATCAAAACTCCCGTTTGCAAAAAGAATGGTTAAGTAAGGGCTTATTCAACTAACTATATTTTTCAAAGGTCCAGACAAATAAGACTATGCCATCAGCAATCTAAAGTTAGAAACGACAGCTTCACACCAAAGGATTCGCAACACCACCATATGGAAAAATTCAAACTTCCCAGACTAGTTCGTAGCTGACCCACCCATCCGAAAAATAGGGAAGCAAAAGATTCATATCGACAGTAAGAAAGTGAAAAACGAGAAAACAGCCTTGAACTCATAATAACCTTAGTACGCTAGCAAAGGAGGTACGTCTATGTACATCGATATTCACGCCGGCTTTTCCACCGAAATGTTATAATCCGGGTTTTCTTTGCCATCACTATCAAAGAACGAAGAATCTTGATCACAACAATGAACATTTGGAACCTGATGAAGAATTAACCACCAAGTCACAATGGATCACACAACTAGGTCTTTACCATAACCATATCTTTTATCATGTTCGTTTTACCATAGAATGACCAATCGCCTGAGAAAATGATCCCGTTATTGGAAGAGACATTCAAACTCAACGTTCTAGCACATCAAGAACAAATAGCATAGGCCAAGAGGAACGGAGCAACCTTTGAAAAGACTGGAGAGAAAATAGAAGCATATGACTACGGACTTCGTCATCAGGATTATCAAGATCACCTCAAAGACCGGTAATCCTTTAATTAAACAATTCAAGGATTTTGGTGCCAAGGAGTTGTGGAAACAGTGAGTCCCATTGACGTGAAGATTGTTTGAGGGGTGGAGTGCGCATTTTAGACAAACCGAGTTGTTTACATGATATGTTCTTAGGTATCGGTTTGTATTTGTTTGGCGTCTAGACTATGTAACTCTTATGTAGTTGGTATTCAGTTTCCGTTGTGGTATTGGTATAAGCCGCATGGAAGTTGCTTTCAAAAACCTTTTGTGACGTGACCTGTTAGAGCAAGTTTGTTTAGATTAGTGCATAAATGTTGCTTGTATAGAGAAGAAATTTTCTTATGGAAACGTGTGAACTCTATGTATAAGAAGTTAAAGGATGATATAATGCTGTTGTTTCTGGTGAAGTTGCATAGCAACTTAGTGCGACTACGTGAGAGGAATAAACGTTGGGATGATAAAAGTGGAAGCGTAAGTGAGACTATACAAATTTATGGGTATGATTTTTGTAATTAGCTTTGAGTGAATCGAGTGTCTTGATAGAATGTGGGTAAGATGAAATAATTAAAGTACGAAAGTGGTTCTTGGTTCGATTGTATAGCAGAGAATGTGTGAAAGGGATTGAATGACGATGGTAAAAGATTTTAGAATCAGAAGTTAGTACTGTTCAATTAAAGGATTGTAGAGCGGATGGTACATACGTGAAGAAAATATGTGACGAGGTTGTATTTGGATTCATATGGGTAAGCATATACCTGGAGAGAGTTTAGCCTATGTGGTGTGTTTAGCCCTAGTGACTCATTAAGTTCAAGTGGCGATATTAATCTTGATGGTTGTAAGGCTAGAGTAGTCCAATACAAAATAGTGATGTGATTTCGAGTTAGTAGTTGTTAGTCGATCGGAAAGTAATCTTCGGCGTACGTTTGAATGTGGCAATGAGCTGGTTTCCGGTAGAGTGCCAGTCTTTCCAAGACAGAAGTGGAGAATGTTTGAAATCAGTTTCGGTGGAGGGCTAGTTTAGAGACGTATGATTGCTTGTGGAAGTCGTACTCGGTGTAAGTTATGTTTTGGAGCCAACGTCTTCTCAAAGAAAGACTGGGGTCATGATACCATAAATTGAAAGTACGGGAGTCAGATATACCCAAGACTGCCTTTAGGACTCGTTACGAGCATATGAATTTGTGGTGATGCATTTCAGGTTAATGAATGCACCTGCTGTGTTTATGGACCTGATGGATCGGGTGTTCAGAAGCTTTTTAGACCAATTTGTAATTGTGTTGATAAATGACATGCTGTTATATTCTCGGAGTGAAAAGGAAACACAGGGAATATTTAAAGATTCTTTGAAAATTATGAGAAAGCACAAGTTGCATGTAAAATTTGGTAAGTGTGAGTTTTAATTGAACCGGGTGGTGTTTTTAGGTAATGTTATATCTGGAGAAGGGATTCAAGTGGACCTAACAGAAGTAGAAGCAGTAGTTAATGGGAAGAGGCCAACTAATGTGACAAAGATACAGACTTTTTGGGGCTAGCTGGTTATGTGACATGATCCTTAAAGATTAGGTAGTAATTAGTTTAAGATGTTAAGTAGGACAAGACAACCTTTACTCTAAGTGCTGAACATATGGGCTCGACCTTATCCACACCCGCAATGAAGAACGACTCAAGCAAACAAGGACACAATTTTGAAAAACGAGAAGGTACAATGTTAGTAAATCATCCTCAACCTTTCATACGATGAAATACGGGGCTCAATTTCGGGAACAAAATTTGTTTAAGGGAGGTAGTTTGTAACGACCTGGCCCAGACCCTAGTTATAACAATCCGGTTGATAGCGACCCGTGTAAAGACCCAGCCCAAAACCCTAGTATTAGTGACGGATAGTCCGTGAGGCAATAGAGCACGGATGAGATTCAAAACCCTAAATTGAATCGAAAACCTTAAAAAGGTCCAAAACTCAAGGCAACAAAACCTTAACACCCAGAGAGTTCCCCGATATTCTAAATTAAGTAAATATCAAGAAATAATGAATTAGAAATCAAAAATTCTCATAAATAAGGTAAAATGATCGTTTTGCCACTAGTACAGCAAAAAAGTCTTTAAAATTCAAATTTTAACACATAAACACCCTAAATAAAGGATTTAAGTACAATTAAGTAGAAAAGGACAAAATAACATCAAAAATGACAGAAATACTCCTTAGTGGCCGACCACCTTGAGAAGAGTGCTAAAAAGTAATTTTTTGCTTTCTTTTTAGCTTAAGATGATGAAAAGAGTATTAAATTAAGCATTATGATGATCCAGTACTTGTTAAGCAAGTAATATACACAATAATATGATGTTATAGATTAATAAAAGCAAAATAAATCATTATTAAAGTTCATACACAACAAAATAAGTCAAAAAGTCATATATTGCCAAAATAACTTAATTTGACTTAAAAAACTACATCTATTTAATCAATTACTATGGAAACTATGATAATTCATTAAAATACTAAATTTATCATAAACATACTAAAATAATAGGTCTCAGTAGGAAAAGAAACAAAAAAAATACATCAAATTAAATTTTAATGCATTTTCTTGCACAACAAAGGCACGAAAATCGAAAAAAATCCCTTGATTGATGAAGGATCAGATTTTTGTCTCCCAAACAACCCCTAGCTATAATCCCCCCACCAAATCTAATACACCTCCCTCAAAAGTTGCACCATGTCAACTCAATCCATATGATGTGTAAGGAAAAAAGAAAACAAAAAGTACTTTTAATTAATTATTTTGTTCCCTAACTCTTTCTATATAAACTAAGCCCAAACATCTTCTTCCCCCTTGATATTTCGGTGGAGCGAAAGGGAGAAAGACCAGATTATGAGTGTTTTTGAGTGTCCATAGAAGTTTGAGAGGAGAAAGAAGAAGAAGAAGAAGAAGAAGAAGAAGAAGAAGGGATCCAAGAAAGGGGTCTTTAGAGACCATAGTTCCAAAAGCCAAGTCCTACTAATTTTTCACCATCTTTTGATCTCTCAAACATGTAAGTAAAACCTCTAAATCTTATGGCTAATATCCCTCAAAATATGCCTTAACACATCTCTTCAAACACTTTAACAATCGAGAACTGAAATTAAACCGAAAAGGCGTCGTAGTTGAAAATTTGGGACTGTTATGTTTATGGATGATATGAGATGTTATTGTGTGTTGTT
This sequence comes from Heliamphora exappendiculata, assembly GCA_034768845.1. Classification (NCBI taxonomy): domain Eukaryota; kingdom Viridiplantae; phylum Streptophyta; class Magnoliopsida; order Ericales; family Sarraceniaceae; genus Heliamphora; species Heliamphora exappendiculata. Next base: position 18,859,653 of record JAOTRH010000018.1, on the reverse strand, counting down.
ATCTTTGAGTTTGATGACCTATAAGTGTGCTGGAGCCTTGATATTAATGTCTAAAACACAAGCATGCAAAGAAATGGAACAAAAACTTGACATAACATAAGTAGAAGACTTGGACCCTAAGAGACTTGATTTTTGAGAACATAGATACTTCTGCCCTGAACTTTGGAACGCCATAACTCAATGTAGAAAATTGATCTAAGCATGTTCTTTATGTCCAGATTTAGATTTTTGTGTTATCTTTCATCCAAAGTTGATTTCAACTCATTTGAATAAGTAAAACTCGAGATATTACAATTTTACCTAAGTGTGTCGTTTTCCGACCAGTCAACACCGCGGACCTAAAAACCCTAGTTTACAATGAGATCTGAACTTTGGTCAAAACATGAAAATTGTAGATAACATGTGTATCTATCTACCCACCAAAACTGAGCACAAAATATTAAGTTTTGATAGGTCAAAACCCCTTTGAAAGTCTCTGTTGAGTTTCACCCCTCAAATGACACTTTTGTCACATTTTTGTGTAGCCCAAAATCCCTATTTTTAGTGACCTACTCTAAAAGTGATCTACATGAACATTGTAGCTAACATATTGAAATACTTACTGTCCAAAAATCAAACCTTAAGCCTCGGGACGATACTCCAAAACCGTTTCAAACCCTCTGTCCAAAACCGGCTCCGCTGAGTTTTTGCGGCTGACAGAACCTATTTTCTAAAATAGCCAAAAACTCTAACTTGTTCCAAACAACTACCCTCAACACTAAACATGAAACTTGTTGGGGACATGTTGAACTAGAACATACTTAAAAATTGGCTGATTTGGACTTGATCTGATACCCCAAAACTGAGACCAATAGAGGCATAGTTTTGATAAAATCTTGAGAAAAGTGCTGAACCGTTTTTGTTTAGGATGTTTTGTTCATCCATTTGCCTTGGGTTTTGGCCTTCGTATTAAACATGAGAGTTGTAGAAAATATTTTTATTTAAATGGTGTTACAAAATTAGTTTATACACCCTGGACGTGTCCCCAGTGTTTGAAATGGTTTATGGATATTGTTGGACACCATGGGTTCATCGCTAGCATTCTGATTTCGATAACTTGGGCTTTTGAGTTGACACCGGCAAAGGCATCACGAATCTTAAGGTGGAACAAACTGCTTGGGATGAATTCCACTTGTACACCCTGGGCGTGTCCCCGGTGTTACAAAATTGGTTTATACATTATAGGCGTGTCCTCGGTGTTTGAAATTGTTGATCGAATATTGTTGGCTTGGAGTATGGTGCGGACCCACGTCGCTGTCATTGAGTAAAACAGCTGTGGCATGAAACCCAGCAAAACATTTACTATTCACAACGAGGCGCGATGATGGCTTTGGTGATCAAATACCCGTAAAAATCTACTATGGTGATTCCCGGTATGGAATTCCTGTTATAATTTGGGTGCATATTGGGTTGGACATCTGCATTACATACACGACATCTCATATACGTATGTTTGTTAACTATTCTGTTATCTTATTATAAATTTGTCTGTTTCCTTGACTATAAACTGCACTAGGTATTATATATGGTATGTGTTGTGGTGAATTTTGTGTTATGAGATTAGTTAGAAGGTTAGAGTGTTTTACTTCTGGGCGCTCATGGCATTCGTGCTACAGGTGAGGAGAAGTTCTTGGAGGAAGTCATCCCAGAGGGAGAAAAAGAGCTTGAGGAATAGGGTGAGTTCCAAAAGCATGTGCGTCCTACTGATGCATTCTGAGGAGTCGAGACCTCTGCTTTTGTTCTTATATTCAGTTTTTCCCGTACTTAGTGTAATTTTTTTAATTTCTTGGTGAAATTGTAATAGTTATGTACTTTTGAACAGTTCAGAATTCCTTTATGATGTAATAACTAACGTATGTAAATATGAATGAATGGATAAAATATCATTTTATTTATATTTATGTATATCCCGACGTACCTGGAAGACGGGGCGTCACATTGATGATATGGTCCCTATCTTAGTAAGATTGGCGCAAGGCAGTTGTATTCACATCACGGGATTGGCCCAAAGTAGTTGTGCCCATAGGATACAATGCCAAAGAGAAAACCTCTACCCCACTAGCCTCCAAAACAGAAGATTCTCGGCGTCCCACAGTGTGTACCATAGATATCACATACCTAAGCTTTGCCTCTAAGCATAAGTGTTCAAGTGGGGCCTATCCGAAAGAAAATCCACTACTTCTTGGTCTGAGTTCAATTGGCAAAGCTAGAGTGATCTTTTACACAAACCAAATATGTAAGGTTTTGTGAATCAATTTAGTTTGCATACTCATTATCGGAAATGGAGTAATTAGCTTATAGCTTGATTTGCTTTCTCACCCATTACCGGAAATGCAGTAATCAGTTTAGCTTAGAGTTGTTTACTGACATACGCTACCATCACCCTGGTTGCTACTTCTACTCTGATTCTCCTTGGGCAAATCAAGGCATATAGGCTTGTGAAAGAACTAATAGTTACTAGGTGATGGTTAACATAGCAAATAATCTGACAAAAACTCCACTCGACTGTAATGAGCTTGACCAACTAGAGCAAAGAGGAAATAGAGATTGCCTTTACGAATTCCGACTTAAAAGCTCTTAGAAGTTCAAGACCAAAAGACAAAGTGCATCACTCTCAAGGTCTTGGGATTGAGACTTGGGTGCAATCGATGTGATCTTATGCTCTTTAATGTGATTTGGTTCAATACCAAATTAGTGGATTGTACAAATGTTCCTTTAAGGCTTACACTTACAAATCCCTATCCAAAGTTATCTATGCACATCACTGGCACATGTACACGTGACAGCCTATGAGGAGTACCCATATGTATATACTATTAAATAATACTTAGCAAGACATGCATATTACTCAAACTATGATAGTTCATAATTAAAATAGAGAATGGATGTAAAGTACCTTGGCTTCTCGTCAAGACCACAATTCTTTAAGAAACTTCATTTTCCTTATGATCTAACAGGGATCACATCACAAAACTCTTTTATTTGACAGTTTCTATGTTATAAGATTTCCCAATCAAACACTTACAACTATAGCAAACATAAGATCAAAGTGAAGGGTTCTTTTGGTGGGAAAGTTAAATTATAGTCTGTTTCACAAAAATCAACTTCCGTCTTTTTAGAGGTTGCATCAATTCCATAGGTTTCAACCCTGAAATGTTGTGAAACACTAGCCCTTAATAAGGTTGTGAAACTAGTTGACAAATAACTTAGCAAGTTATGATTTTGTCCATGATACAACTACTCTTGATTCAAGGTCTTTTTTCCTTCCAAGGGAAAGAGAATTTATGCCTATACATTTCTTTTACTTTCAGTAAGTCACTAAGTACTCCATCCTATATTTACATATAACCTTAAGCGGTTAGAGACTGGACAAAGATAAAACTGATAAGGAAAGTTGCAGAACTAAGCATAGTAGCTTTGGAAGTTATGAACCATACCATGTTGGATTCATGTGCAAGCTCCTCAGAAATGATGACAGACACAGGGATCTCCAAAGCAATGTCCCCAATTTTTAGATCTTCTGTTGCTATCGCTCCTCTTCCATAGCCGTCAATATCTATTTGGCCAATGATGCAATGGATTAAAAACGAAGTATATACTATATATCAAACATTAGCTTTCTCACTTTCTATGTAATTTGGCTATTAGAGGAAGATATTAAATTGAGCAAACCATGTTTGCTAAGATGCTTGATAAGGGCAAGTAGAAGTTTGATAAAGACTTACAAGCTAACTCCAATTTTCTTCTAACACCATTGCTCTCACCCCACTGCAATAAACACCTCTCCTTCTCATAGCTATAGTTTGGTACAATTCTAGTCTCCGGTTTATTCCTGTCCCCAAGTTCGTGAATCATATTAATACTCATAGCCCGTAAATCTTGCAGAATACCTGTCACCATATGATTGCTACTAAAGAGAGTTTTATCAATGAGTGACAGAATTGACTGCAGAGCCCCCAGGTCAATTCTGGGATTGTAAAGTTCCACAGGAGAATTTGCATCAACTCCAGCAAAGTAAAGTTCTACCTGTGCCAGGAACAAATGATATTTATTTTCATCATTAGTAACTCATGGAGAAATCTAGGATGCTGACAATAATACTGCACCAGCCCACTTTAGTTCTGTGTCAGCAACCAGGTTTTCAGATCAGAAGTATGATACCTTTGACAGACAATAGGAACAAAATGTCGAGCCTTGAGGCTACCAAAGAGGTAATCTGCACTTTAGATCCCACAGTTTAGAGAGAAGCAGTGTACCTCATCCAAGCATATGATTCTTGCCCTTTGAAGCAGTATATCCATGGTTTTACTTGGCCAAATAGGACAAGAAGAGTTCTTCAAGACCACAGGTCCTTGGGGATCAAAACCCTTATCTTCCATTAATTTCTTTTCAATGAAAGTTGACAAGGGGAAAAAAACATTGAAACAATATCATAAAACTTATGACAAATAAAATAATGATTTCTGAGAGGAATACTATAAACCTGAAAACAAGTTTTTTTTTTTTTTTTTTTGGGGGGGGGGGTTGGTGGGTGGGGGTTGGGTTT
>JAOTRH010000018.1:18838938-18854968 GCA_034768845.1 Heliamphora exappendiculata | reverse complement strand
TATATACGGGTATGCTGAACCAGTTTCATATCATTTTTCAAGACTAAATATATCTGGGTTCTGCTGGTACAAGTTCTCGATAATCGGTAACCCACACTACATTCGAGGATCACATAAAAGAATACAGTAAAAAATCTGACATGAGTTTCAACTCGGAATCAAATCGTAGTTGAAGATTCGATCGACAAATGTATTTTTCTAAATTAACTTCAGCTGCACGGGTTTTATTTTGATCGTTCGACGTCAAAAATTTTATCTTGAACCCGTTTTGGCGTTTGCCCGTCTAGTTAATTTTTTACCGAAAATCGTTTACAAAATACAATGATCTTTGATAGTATTACCTCCAACATCGAGGTCCCGTGAGTCTAAGAGATCGGGGTCTCGCAGGTCTTGGGGTCCCGGGTGTCTTAAGGTTACGGAGGTCCGAGGTTCCAACGGTTCGAGGGACCAGGGATTCATGTTCTTGGGTTCCGATGTTCCTGGATTCCGAGGGTCCCAAGTTGTCTAGGGATCCTGAGTTGTCCACATATTCAAAGGTTTTTCAATTATTAAATTTTAAGAATTATAAATTATAAATTATTATTGATTTTCTATGAAAACCAAACATTATAAAATATTTTCTGTACAATATTTCACATCACAACCAAACATAGATAAATAAGTCGTTTTTCAAACTGTTGGAAAAATATTTTCAATCCAAACAAACAGAACCTAAAACTCTAAATCTTTTATTATGGGTAGCTGAAGCTCCTTTGCAGACTGTTATTATTTGGTGGTGTTATGGCGGTAATAGTAATGGTGGTTGCAGATATAGTGGCAGCATGATGTTGAATACCATAGCAACAGAGTGGTAGAATTGTAGCGGTAATGTTCCACCTCCTAAATCCTGAAAACATTGTTCACCTTTAAAAAAATTGGTCTGGATCAATTAGGCTCAACCAAATTTGAGCCCAAAACAAATTCACCTCAATGATACCGACTATTTATTTTATTCGTATCAGTGTGTAAATTATTTATGCAAAAAACCAAATTAATCAAATATCATAAAATATATAAAAAAGCATTTTTGTTAAAAAAATAAAGAATGAATGAACTTCATTGTTTTTTTTTTTAAGACAATCGTGATATGCTCATAAAATTACCAATATCCAACCAACTTAATTTTTTAGATACATGTTGTAAATACTAAGAACAATAAAATAAATTATTCGAATCATCAAGGTGGGTCATTTGGAACCCAAAATTGGACCAATTAAACTGCCCCTGAACTGGAGAAAAGCTAGACTCTGTCAAAACTAGTTCATTTGTGGTTATAAAAAAAACCAAAAAAAAACCAAAAAACAAAACAAAACAAACGTTTTTGGGTCGCATCAAAAAAGTTTCCAGAAAAATATTTTATACCAAGACAAATGAGGCATTCGTGGAGTAGCGCAAAAGAAAGAAAAGAAAAAAAGTGGTCAAAAAAGCATGAATATGACGACCCAAATCACCTATAGATTGAAGGCAACTCCATAGCAAAGGGAACGGGAAGGTGTGTGCTGTGCTTTTTAAGGAGAGCAACTTTCCGAATGTGTTTTTATTATCAGATCTATTCATTATGTAAATTTCGTCAAGTTATTCATATAAAAATATAAGTTAATCCAATACATGCAACTAAATGATTGAATAACAGTTTTTTTTTGACAATTTTTTCTCAAAATTATAATTTTTATTCATTTATTTATAAATCAACATTATGCGATCATTTAGCTACAGGTATCAGATCAACTTAAATGTGTATATAAATAACAAACTCGACGAACTCTACGTAATGAACAGATCTGATCATAAAAATATATTCGAAAAGATGTTCTGCTTTTAAGCAGAGCACCTTTCTCATTCCCATAGGAAAGATAAAAGGGAATTTGCACAAAGAGCAACAGTAATCAATAGTAATCAGGGATATATACCCAGGAAATTTCTACCAAATTCTTTTGACTGGATATATTCTGCAAGTATTAAAAGAATTAAGAGCCTTTACATTCCAATCATAAGCACTAACACAGCATAGACTCAATGACAGCTGACAGGACTCTCGGATGTACCAAAGGGCATCTATACTAAATCATATGTTCGAAATAGAAAATTACAACCACTTTTCATCATAATAGGTCAAAATCAGAAAAGAACATGAGAAAATGTGTATTCAAATGAAATCGGATGCTTTCGGACTATACAATCCATCTTGTAAAGAGTTCAAAAAAGGAGAATTAAAAATGGCGACAATCACATCGTATGCTCAAAATAGCAAATTAAGACCACTTTTGAAAATAATCAGTCAACATCTGAAATGAACATATGGGAATATGTGTATTCGAATCAAATCAGATGCTTTCGGACTATACAGTCCATGTTCTAAGAGTTCAATAAATGAGAATTAAAAACAATCACCTAGTGGCCTAAAGCTTACGGTCTATATGGAATAATCTTTCCAGAGTAGAGTTTGAAGAAAATTGACCTCTAGACCAACAAAAACTCTTACAATTGAAGTGCAAGTGTGCAACCAGACAAACTTTATTTAACCTCCAAGACAAATAATGTCAGAATCAAGAAAAAAACCTCAAAACTCCTTTTGGAATATAAGTGCTGCTCAAGCCCAAATTACCAATTTGATAACTTCTAACCTCAATGTGATACATCCCTCAATATATTGGCAGACAAAGTTATATGTAAAATAGGAAAAAGATCCATCCGTGTATTGATTTGGGTAATAAGCATAAACCAGGAAAAAGGAAAAAAGAAAAATAAATCCCACACGAGAAGCAAACTAGCCATCACAAAATGTAAGTGATTTTGATTAGCCTATACAATCCCCTATATCGTCCACAACCGATGCACTAATCAATGGCAATGATGAGAAAACCAACGGATACGTACATGAGAAGAACAGGGTAGAGCGCGAGAGCTTTCCTTCTTGGGTTAACCGCTGTGCTCATGAACGGATATGCAGCCCAAGAACTCCAAGCCAGTGTCACACAAACCACAATCAACTTGAGTATCACATTGTCCTTGAACATGCATATCAGGGCACCAATATCCAGAGGGAATAGACAGTAACCCAGAAGACTCAAACTCTGGAAGAAGATTATGTGACCGCCCTGAAACAATGTGAATAGACAACTGTCAACCCGAAGCCAACAACTGCAAAATGCCAGTATTCGAATTCGAGATTCTGACACAACATAAAGAGATTTCCACGCTGATTCCTCTACAGATAAGTTGGTAACACTTTTTGTTCAAGAAAATTTTAAAAAACCAATTTTTAGCACAAACTAAAACCCTAACCAGAATTTAATACCTCACACATGAGAGACGGAGTGATTACCAGAAGTAATACATTCAATGTCAGAATCACAGCGCCAGCCGCAAGTAGTGCAAATGCAACAGCAAAAACCTCAGACTGGAAGATAAACAAAAAACAATCAAAAAAGAAAACGAAAATTAGTTGCATGTTCCCCAATAATTGCTCCATCTATGATGAACTATGTTACATGGACTACTCAAAATAAATCAAGTACCCACACCGGGCACTTGACATCTGAATAAGGAAATGATATATATATCTGATACTTCCCATTTGGCACTTAATTGTATTTTAACATTGCCATTGCGTATATTTTGGGTTGCGTAATTACATAAAATGAGAAAAGTAGCTCTTCGACACTCTTAAGTTACATAAAATACCATCGTACCACACAAAATATATTAAAATATAAAATATTATTTTCCATTTTTCCAAGTCCCCATATTCTTAATTTAGGGGTTTCGATGGGTCCCACCCCAACATATGCACCTACACCAGCATCCAATGTTACCTAGAACACGGTTTCTTCTGGTACGAGAAATAGGAACGTGATATGTCACATGCTCTTAATTGTAGTACGATAAAAGTAAGTTTCTATGAATTATAATATTAAAATATACTTCTTTTAGAAGATAAACATCACAAAATATAGTATTATTTTTTGAATTATTCATTTAAAACACATTTCTGGAAAGCATTATAACTAGTTTTCTTACATATTGTCTTACCAAATCTCCACTTTCAACAGATCTTAGTTTATCACATTTGATTTTTCTTATACAAAAAATATTAAGAAAACAAATTTGAAAATATACGAGAACGTATTGGAATACTTAATTCACCATTTTGGAATGAAAGTGTACCATGTTCCAGAACATGCATTACAACACATAAATCGCTAGGGTACCAGCGTTTTCTAATTACACAGCATGCACTTGTACCCAAATCTATGCAACAAAAACGATAAAAAAAAAGTGCTAAAAAAGAAATAGTCAAAGAGAAACAATAACACTCAATAATAGTTACATAAACAATATGGAAGAAATATCAGGATATTAGATCTTACATGCAACAAGAACTTACTAGGAGTGTGGTCGAACAACTATTATCCTTTCGAATGATAACTTATCTAATATGGACCTCTAAATATTGAAGGCATGACAAGTTTAATATGCCCAAATAAATGGGAGTAAAATAGTTTAAAGAACAATATGAGAAAATTCATAGCATATTCATCACACAAAGTCAAACCAAAATCAATTTCATGGCTACGACACATTTTATACTCAAATGAGAAGGATTTGCAATCTTTGCACCATAGTGGCATCATAAAATATCTCTCCCCCTTCCCCTATCCTCTCTTTTTTATAAGTAGCAAACCCTATGCAAAACACCTCTTCTCTCCCTCTCACTCTCTCACACACAAACAAAGCTTGCGCACATCCATGCATGCACATGAGTGCACACACATGGCAAGAGAGAGAGAGAGAGAGAGAGAGAGAGAGCATGATAGCATTAAGTGAATGTGAATCCCTTGAGCATTTTTAACTGGACCCCCTAAACAAAGTCTCCCCATATTAATCCTCCAGTTAGTGAAAAATATACTTGGAAAGAGAAAAAGGAAAAATCAATATAGTTCTATCATGACCACCAATAGATAAAGTAGCTTCCTTAATATAGATCATTCTACCGACAATGGATCCAACCAAATTTCTCTTAAGGACAAAATTTTGGAACTCAATTATAAATGCGATGAGATCTTGAGCAACAAGTAACAGTGCATAAAACATAAAAGTGAATGTGAAGGCTAAAAATTCTAAAATTCTCCATCAGGAAAAAACAAATCTGGAATCATCTTCCTTGCCAAGCACAAGGCTCAAATTAAATGACATGTCAGGGAGATTGGTAATTACAGATAAAATCTAAGGAAAATTTTATGAAGGGAAAAAGAAAAAAGAAAACAAACATAGAATAACACTTTTAAGAAGCTACATAAGGTATAAACACAACAGATCAAATCCATGTTTACTGTGGCGGGGGAGAATATCATCAGCACTTATCACACTATTTTCCAACATCAAAGATCATTAGCAAATTTATTTCATCGCTTAATGAAAGTATTATATTAAATTATTTTTTCTTACTGGATTTTTTTATCATTTAGTAAAATTATTATATTTTTAAAATTTTTCAGCCCCAATAAATCTTTTTAGATCAAAATATATAAAAATCTAGAAGAAAAAATAAAATAAGCCAAAATTAATCAGACAGAGTCAATCTCTTGTTATATATTTTTTAAAAAGAAAAACAATGTGAATTAAACCAAATCCAACTAAATCTTTGACCCAATCAATTGGGATTGACTACATAAATCCTTTTACGTCATCATGCACCGTTAAGGGCCATACCTTCAGTTAGTTTTAATAAGTTCATATATTTTCTTAATACGGTATCTTACGTCAATTTAGGTCTACTCCTCCCCTAGTGTTTTCATTACTCATGATTTTGTCGTTTTTCGTACTATTACATCAACTGGTCTATTCTGCATGTATCCAAACCACCTTAATTTATTTTCTCTCAACTTATCTTCAATTGGTGCGGACACCTACCATTCCCCGAATTATTTTATTCCTAATTTTATCTTTTTTAATTTTACCATACATTCACCTTAACATTCTCATTTCTATAATACTAATCTTATTTATGTAATCTTTCTTAACAAACCAAGATTATGTTCCATATAAAATCGCTGGTCTAATAACGTTCTATAAAAAAAAATTAATCTTGTAAGTATCTGTCGATTACATAAATCTTCTGAAGCACTCCTCCACGTAAGCCAACCAACTTTGATTCTATAGGTTACATCATTTGCAACCTCTCCATTTTTGTTAATAATCGAACCTAGATAATAATGAAAACATCCTCTCTGGTCACCATTAGTACTCTTATAACTGCTACAATTATATTTCATATATTTAGATTTGTTTTTACTTATTCAAAACCCGTTTGACTCCAAAGCTTCCTTCCACATTTCGAACTTAACGTTAACCCCATTCCTAGTCTTATTCACTGAGACAATATCATCAGCAAACAACATACACCATGGAACATCATCTTGAATATGTCTAATCAATTCATCCATAATTAAGGCAAAGAGATAAGATCTCAAAGCCAATCCTTGGTGTAATCTTACTGTAATTGAAAATTCACTTATTTTTCCTACAGATGATCTAATTATTGTAGCAGATTCATCATATATGTCTCTTATCACATCAATATATCCATTTGTCACTCATTTTCTCTCTAACGCCCACCATATTATATTTTTAAGCACTCTATCATAGGCTTTCTAAATCCATAAAAATCATATGAAGATATCTATTCTTTTCTCCATATTTTTCTATTAATCTCTTTAGTAGGTAGATTGCTTCCATAATTAATCTACTAGACATAAAACCAAGTTGATTATATGACACTGTTGTTGTTAGCCTTAGATGATATCCAATCACTCTTTCTCATAGATTCATGGTATGACTCATTAACTTAATACATTTATAATCGTTACAATTTTAAATGTCTCCTTTATTTTTATATAAGTACTTGAATACTCTTTATCTAATCTTCGAATATTCTTCTAGTCATTATAATTTATTAAATAACTTTGTTAACCAAAATACTCCCACTTTGCATAGGAATTTCCACATCACCACAAGGATGCTATTTGGTCCTAAAGCCTTATTTAATTTCATTCTCTTCATTGCATTTTTCACTTCAAATTTTCTTATTCTGCGATAACTTATATTCTCTAGTTTCATCCAAGTTATCAGATTCCTCTCCTCCAAATCTTTCTACATGTTTTTCATTTAATAATTTCTCAAAATAGATTTTTCATTTTTCATTATCTCCTCATCATTCACTAATACCCTTGAATCCTCACTTTTTATGCATTTAAATTGAGTAAGATCTCTTATTTTCTTTTCTCTCCACTTTTCGAGTTTATAAATGTTTTTTCTCCCACTTTACTATCTAATCTAGTATAAAAATCATTATAAGCTTCTAATTTAGCATTTCTAACAGTTCTCTTAACGTCCTTGTAAGCTTGTTTATAACTCCTAAAATTATCCTCATTTCAATTCTTTTGCCACATTTCAAAACATTCCTTATTTACTTTTATTATGGTTTGGACCTCGTCATTTCACTACCAAGTTTCTTTAGCTATAGAGCATTTTTCTTTCGACTCTTCAAGAATTTCTTTCGATATCCTTCTAATATACTTTTCCATTGTACTCCACATAGTATTAGTATCTTCTTTTAAATTCTACCTTACTTCTTTACACATTTTTTTCTTAAAAATCTCCAATTTCTCACCTTTGAAATTCCACCATTTAGTTCGTGGGATTCTAATATCTCTTTTCTCTTTATGTTGCCCCTCAATGTGAATATCAAGTACTTACCATAAGTCTATGTTGTGATATTAAGCTCTCTCCAAGAATAACCTTGCAAACTTTTTACATTAGGTGGTCTATGTTCCTAGTAAGAAAATAATTTATTTGACTTTTATGAGACTAAGGTTATCAAGTGTTCTTCCTTCTTTTTAAAGAAAACATTAGTTAATATAAGGTCAAATTCTACTGAAAAATCTAGGATCCCCTCTCTGGCCTCATTTGGATCAAAATAAATCCCTTATGAACCATCTAATATCTTTATCTCGTGTTTCATACGTGCTCATTGAAATCTCCACTTATAATTATCTTATCTCCTATTGGTATTTCTTGTACTATTTCATCTATTTGATTCCAAAATTGTACTTCAATAGTGCCATCCAATCCTACCTGAGGTGCATAGGCACTAATTATATTAACTATAACTTCTCCAATCACAAGTTTAATTAAAATTATCTTATCTTCATTTCACGCAAGTCGCGACTATTACTACATTATCTTGAAAGTAGCTAATTTTATTCCTATACCATTTCAATGTCTCTCTTTTCCAGTATAATAGATTTTATACTTTGTATTATAAATCATTGGACTTCTTCCCTATCCATTTAGTCTCTTATAAGCATATTATACTAATTTTTCTTCTAATTCCATTGTTTTACCTGTTAAAATTTTTATATTCCAAGTTAATCTAAATCTATGATCCCGGACTAACTTCTTTACCTGTGCTCATTCAAAGAAGCGCAAGAACCTTTCCTCATTAAAAAGTCAAAGATATCCCAAGAGAAAAGTAGAACATACTGAGAAAAAAGCAACACAAAATGTCAAAATAGAATCCATTTTATGAACAGTAAAAGGTCAAAAAAATAAAGAAAGATGCGAAAAAAAAGTTTGGAGGTGTGGCTAAAATAGTAAATTGATATGCACAATTTGCATTGCCATGAGACCAAAATGACAGCAGTGATGAAATCACATCTACATTTAATGTGATTGCATGGTAGCCAAGATTTCCACCAAAGCGTGATTTTTATAAACAATGTTTAAAAATATAAACTACACTAACTAAAAAACAAAAGGGAAAGAACAATAAGAGGATAAAATGGGAAACAAGATATAATCCACGTATGAATAGTGAACCAGCAAACCCTTTATGATATTATAGGGTATGGAAATTGTGTTACTTACTTAAATGGAATAACCTTAACATGTTTTATGCATTGAAAGCTCTTGAAATGGTTCATATTATTTTGTTATAGAAATTATATCTTTGAAAATGGTTTACTATCAATATGGGCACTGAGAAATGTTTTGGAATGTGAGAACTACGATCATACGATATGTATTGCGAAACTATTTAATAAAAGGACAAGTGGGAGATAACTACATGGTGGAGTATCCACGTTTAGGACATATATTGTGTACCCAACGGGACGGGTATATGTCACGTTGTGATGAATGATGAATTGTGGTTTTGGCTCTATCACTTGGCAATGTTAAGTGGCCTGACAAATGTAGCCAGACCTGTCCACATAGTAGGTTAAGACATTCAAAGTAGTAGTACTGCAACAACCCCTGGTTGTAAGGAGGAAACAACCCCGTTGACTATGAGATATGAAAAAATTATTATTTGTAACGATCATGGCTATTATGGCTACTAAGTAATAAGGTGCTTTGAAAATGATTATCGTTACTACGCGAATGAGATGGCTTTGAGTTGATTTCACTACTAAGTGAATAATTGCTTTTTGGAACTTGAGAATTGGCTTGTGAATTTTGAAAATCGTCTTCTGAGGGGTATCGATAAGAAGTTGAGATTTTAAATTAAAAACTTTATTAGATATTAGATTTTTAGGACTACTATTATTATAATGCTGGGAAGTTTACATACTGAGAATTTCTGAATTGTTCTCACCCTATTGCTCAAATAGGATTTGGATACCGAGCTAGAATAAACTGTTTTAGAGATGTTAAAATCTTTTGCATTTGAATTTACTAAACTAATTCTACATGCAATTTATAAGAACACTTGCTAGTGTTTTGTGAACTCATGGATTCTTTTAGCTCACCCCCACTCAGGTTGATGTTTTGGTAGGTCTTGAGAAGAGTATGGAGTCTTGATGTTGCAAAGGTTTACTCCTCACGGTTCAAGTGTATCTTGTGGTGTTTTGGGCCATAGAGCCTTTGTATTTGACAGGCCTTGGATGTGTTGAGGTTGCGGTTTTAAAATCCTGAAGGTTTTATGAGTAAGCTTGATCATCTAGTGTTGTTTCTCGTACGGTTATTGTTGTATGATGCTTTTTCTCGAGTCCCGTGCTCAGTGGTTCGGGGCAGGACCTGACAAAACAAAACAAATGGGACTTTAAAGGAGAAAAGGGTGATTGGCGGTGTCAGTGTAAGGTAGGTCATATAACCGAACAAAAAACTTATAATAGAGCAGATCACTCATGAACATCGTCCTCCAATGCTTAAGGTTTTACTATTAATACCTAATCAAGAAAAGTAACTATTAATTATGAGGCGGCATGCAAGGTGATTTAAGCTCCTCTATAAGTGACCAATGGCTTCCCTTTTGCGCTTGTTTCCTTTGACTGCTCGGTGTCAGTGTATGGCAGGTCATATAACTGAACCAAAAACTTATAATAGAGCAGATCACTCATGAACATCCTCCTCCAATGCTTAAGGTTTTACCATCAATACCTAATCAAGAAACACAACTGTTATTTATGAGGCGGTATGTGAGGGTGATTTAAGCTCCTCGGCAAGTGACCAATGGCTTCCCTTTTGCGCTTGTTTCCTTTGACAGCACTCCAGCATATAATTTGATTATGATTTTTTAAAAAAATAGAAAAAAAGATGGAATAATTCAAGAAGGAAAGTACAGTGGTGGTCTAGTCTCTACCACATATTAGTGGAAACACTTAATGATAAGAAAACCAAGATGACACTTGTATCTCACAAAATAATAAAGGAAAAGAAATTACCGTAGTAAGGAAGTTACATTTTACATGACCACAAACACCGTGAAAATAACGAGTAGGGAGGCAGTGTTCATAAAGTACGAATCAGAATAAACCATGCAATTTCCAAGATATCATAGAATAGTGATTGACATACTGGCATGGCATCTAAAGGAAGCCTGTGTTAGGGATTCAATCTTACATTTACGCCACTGGAAAAAATAAAGAATGGATTAAAATAAAACTTCAACAATTACAGAGAGATTGGCATGCTTTCAGAAGATGCAAGCAATACATGAGTCAGCAACTCCCACAAAAATGAATCAGCATATGCTTCTTGACACTAGAGTTTTATCAGCAAAATCAACAAAACAATGATGCCACTTCGAACTGGGAAAGAAAAGTCCCGAAACATGACATATGCAGGAACAGTCCCAACACATCCTTATGATAAACACAATGATCCATTAAAAAATCAAATCCACTCAACAGACCATTCACTTTCCACCACTTAATGTGTTGCACTATTACCTGTGTGAACAAACAAAAATTGATGACAAAACCACTGACTGAAATGTAGACGGACCACATGATATGAACATTTAAATTGAAGCAGAAACAAAAACATAATTTTGCTAATCCAACTCCATAATGTTGTAAATGCTCTTTTTTTGTTAAATAGGTATATATTCACGTGCATATATAGAGTATATGCCTATGAAGCACGGGTACTCCGATATGGTGCCGTACACGCACCGGGTACAGCGAGAAAGTACCGGGTACTTTTCCAATTGTTGGGTACAACACCGGTACGTTTTGGGTACGACAGTAGTACGTTTTGAGTACGTAAATGGATATGTTAAGACTTATATGAAACTTTTAAAAATCAAAGTATTAGAGTAAATAATATGTTATATCTTTTGATATAAATATAAATTTGAGTATTAAAAAACATGATTTAGATTTTTTAATTTAATAAAAATATTAAAATTATAAATTTGTATGAGAAAATATATCTTTTACACTTTCACTTAAGGTTTGCGTCTTTGCGATTGCATAAAACTACTTTCAACTAATACAGTTGCCATAGCAATTGTTGTCCAACTTAACAAGTATTCGCCATTTGCAATCCCAACTAGCAATTGCTAAAGACAGCCTTGGAACGACAATACTTGTATGATTTAACATTTATTTTTTTCTCTCATAAACAAAAAATAATTTTATATTTAGTATATATATAATATAATGCTAAAAGGTACAAAAAATAAATAAAATTACCGTCATATCACAGGTATACCCATACCCTATATTTTTAAATTTCATCGTACTGGCATACCTGTACCGTACCATATCCGTACCACATACCCGCACCCTTGCTTCATAGGTATATGCCCATCGTCCATGATCAATTAACAAATGGTCCCTTGCTTCATTCCCCTCCAAAATCGTGTGCATGAGCAATAATTGACCCTTTTTAATAAGTTCAATCTCAAAGCATTCCTTGATCAACAATAGAAAATAAAAAATCTCAAAGCATTCCCATAGGAACACCAAACCACGATAGGATTTCTCCACTCCCTTCCTAAACCTCAATAAATCAACTTTTTCCATCATGACAACAATTCACAATCCTCTAGATTAATTCGTCACTTGAACAATATCCTTAGAACCTTTAATTACAGATACACTCATGTTGTCAAATCGCGCATCAAATTGTTTATCGTTTTGCCAAAACAATGAATTGTGAATTGCATTGAACAATTCACTTCATTTTATAACTTTTTCAATAATATTTAATTATACTGTGTATATACTAATAAACCCCTATATATACTAGCAAATTTCTTAGTTCTTGTTTAATTGATAGCAGTGGTTGTACTTAACTAAAAATGGTAGCAATGGTTACTAAACTAAAAAATGGTAGCAATTGTTGTGCACTTGTATTTTTTGCGATTGAATTGGACACTTATACTTGGTTATAGATTGTAATAAACTTTTTATATGTGGCAATATATATACATACGTACATGCATACATATACATACATATAAATAAATTTCATGCAACAAGAGCTAGAAATTAGATTTCAAATTTTAAGTTTAAAGACTGAAAATAAACGAAATACTAGCAAACGATAAAAAAAATCTCACGCAACATCAATAAGCATCTAAACGGATGGATAAGATTGCACCATGCCTTCCTAAAAGATGGATTGTCGTGATCTAAAAACCAAAAAACAAAAAAAAAAAGAGTTGGGTTATCATTATTGCCTTAAATGGCGTCATTTCTAGCCTTTTTAGACAAAATAAAAAAGATTTTCCTTGAACCGAAAGAATTGTATGAATCGAATCGCGACTCGTATGAATCAAATCGTGAATCGAATGATTTATTGTGAATTTCCTTCCCAGTAACGATTTGTATCCTATAGTCTGAAACTTGTTGAATCGTATGAATTGAATCGTGAATAATATGATCCTAACAACCATGGATACATTGTCCCACCCACCTAGATGGTGTTTATATCTTCTCTTGCTCAACATAAAAAAAGAACTTCCGACAAATTGTATAATTCAATACCATGAGCCAACTAACAAGGGCTCCTCAAGGATCACAATTAAGTTGTTTAGATAGACTCAGACTAGTTAATGGCAATTAACATTAGCCATCTGATAAGAACCTAATTTCCATAATGCATTTCAGCTCATCAAAATATCCTCTATGACTTCAAAGGCAAGAATATGGCATACAAAAGACATATGAAGCTTTATATGTTTAATGTATCTTTGGTGTGTCAGGTCGTCGTGTCTGTGATATGCCGCACATTTCTTTGTGCGTACTACTTTGGATGTCACATCAAGAGCTTCATCTTTTCATTTCTTTTCTATTTACTTTTTGAAGGATAAATGCAAACTAACTGAATAATGTTATAGAGAAGGCTAATCAAAGTCATTTAAATTAGAATAAACTATGTCAAAAATGAAATATATGACTAAAACCATCATCCTAGTCAAATACAGGGTTACTAGAAATCGCTGCATGGATAGCATTTTGCGATCTGGATTGTGCAATCACAATTGCAGATCAATCGCGATTTGGAACGTATTTAGGGCGTTCTGACAAAACACAAAGCATAAAACGAAAAATAAAGATCTATCAAGGAGCCTCAATCGACATGCAAAGGCAAAAAAAAAACAATCAAAGGAGTTAAACTAACCAATGGTGGTTTGCCGACCGGATTAAGAATGTCGATGACGTATTTAATGTTCTTCACCATCGTTGACCAGATTGTCGTCGACGTTGATGGGTTTTGAAATCACCATCAATCTCGATCAATCTTGAAGGCATCATCGAGCTTTGATCGATCGAAAGCATCGTCGATGTCAATCAATCGGAGGCATCATCATTCTCAATAGATCTAAGGCATCGCCAATCTAGATTGAGAAGGCATCGTCGATCTCCTTTGGCCTTGAAGGGTTCTCTGTTAACGAATGGTTTTCGAAAAACGAAGGGTCTGGAAAAGAAGGGTTGGATTCTCCTCGTTAGCTTTTTGGAAAACAAATTGTCAGAGGTTGGGAATTTGGGATACCACTGGAACAAATTAAAATGGTTTTGATGTTGTGTAACCTCAACGTAGTTATATTATGTATAGCAATCCTTGTTATATGCACATGTATCCTATTAAGAATTGCCACCTAATATTATAGACTTTTGAAATTACGAATGTTAATAGATTATCACACAAAATAATTTCCTTTTAGATCATTTGGATATTGAGATATTTGGATTTGGAATGACAATTGGCAGCATATTTTCAAGTAAATTTTACAATTACATTGAGGAAAAAATACAAATTGTTGATTGTTGAATGTTGAAACCTTTTAAATCACAATATGAAAATACTATTAGATGATCCAAAATATCATTCCACGTTCCAAACAAACGTTATTCATTCTAAATTAGACAACCAAAGAAGCCTTTCCATCGTACCACGTTCCAGGGGGTATAATGTACTTCCCATTCTGCGTTCCATATCGTTTCGCAATCCAGATAACATTGGTCAAATATCATATTACAATTGTCATGCACCTTAAGACTACAACACCACCACAATAAAAGCAACTCTTAATTTCATCAACTTAGGTTTATGACCGGTGCAATGACTTTCATTCCACAAAAGCATCATTGATATTGACAATAAAAAACACACGATTAATTTGGAAGTTATTAATTACTATATTCTATTTAGTTCCTTATAGTATTAAGTTTCTTTATTTATCAAGATTTGAATAAGTATCAACTGGGGATGTTATTTTGTTTCCTTTAGTTGAGAATTCAAGTTTTCATTTTAGTTAGGATTTAGGTTTTTAAATAAGGAACCTTCTTAATGTATTAGACTGACTCAAATGATCTTCTTCTTCTAACCCTTAGTTCTTATTTTTCTCTCTCTTTTGATGCTATATCATTTGGTATTAGAACAAATATCGATCTATTGAATTGCTACCACATTTTTTTTCTACAACCATTAGAACATTCTTGAAACCCCAAATGCGCTCACAATCAACCATCGCTAACCATTTGGAAGCCATTGCACCATTCCTCCAAGTCACTCATAACCAGCTTGCACCGTCAATGAAAGTCATCGATCATTGTCGCACCCATCGCCATCGCCAGCGCCGCCACCCTTCGCAATCACTCGTAGCCAAAACCCTAGTTGTGCTCCTCTTTCTCTCCTCTCTCTCCTCTCTCCCTCACTATATGTGATTCGTAGCAAAACCTATCTGTAATCCAAAGCTTTGCCCCCGTCCTTTGCCCGTGTCCAAATCTTAACCCAACATCCCAATATTGACTCGACACGATTTATTTTATTAACTCGCAATTTAGATCCAAATCGCAAACCTGTAGCCATTTCATTTTACCCAAACGTTGACCCAAAATAGTAAACAAAAAAAAACTAATTAATACCGGGCCCAACACCAAACCATACCCAAGCCTTGTAAGCTCAAAAACTAATAGCTTCTTTCAAACTACAAATGTAAGCCGTCTCTCCTTTACAACTCTAGCCCAAATGAACCACCACTAACCCCAGTAACCAATTTTTACAAGCAAGACTCTGAACAGCCCAAGGTACTACTACAAGCAATACTTTGAGCGGTAGGTTTTGAAAAAAAAAATATGAGTAAAAAAATGAGTCAAGAAATAAAAAGGAGTGGAAAAAAAAGAAACAAAGAGCGTACAAAAAAAGGGAGAGCATAAAATTAAAATGCCAAAAAAGGAAGTGTTGGCAATATATA
>JAOTRH010000018.1:18765160-18838838 GCA_034768845.1 Heliamphora exappendiculata | reverse complement strand
GAGGATAAGCACTATTCATAATAACCTTGGGGTGTGAATTAATTTATATAGTCAGTATAAAATTAATTATTCCAAATATCCCGTTCAATACATACAAAGTATACTAACACAGAGAGTCGGAATAATAGACGACGCTATTATTTGTTCCCCGTAACCAAGACAGGTCTACTAAAACTCTGTACTACAGTCGTACCAATGATATGTCCATTTTCATCTAAACTATGAACATAAAACTTATATTCTACAAAGACCTAAAATCTGACCTTCTATGTGCAAGCTGTACTCTGCACACCAGATTAAATACTATATGGAATATCAGACACCCGTGCATAATATTAAAAAACATTATACACATACATTGCTCATAAAAATTCTCATAAAATAAAAAATTAATTTTATAAAAATAAAATTAAATACTAAAAATATAACTTTTTGTATACTAACCCTAACAGAATTTGGCTTGTCGTGGATAATTACCATTAGCGACTAATGCCTTAGTAGGCAAAGGTAGGTCATTACCGACGATTCTGTCGTCGATAAATGTTGATTTATCAGTGATGACACAAAATCATCGCGATAGATCTTCCCATACCAAGATTTCACGACATGCTAGCGACAAAATTGAAATCGTCGCGAAAGTTTTAGGCAATGAATATTGAATTTTTGGCGACAATTATTCTCGTCACTGATGATGCTTTTTCTTGTATGCAAGAGTGATCAAGTCGATGAGCCTAAAGAACTGGGCCTAATTTTTTCCATCCATATCTCAGTCTTGCGGATTCTCCCCGCACAATAATTATTACACTATTTTACACTATTTTATTTTTAAGTGTAGTGTAGACTTTTTAATTTATGATATTATAGTTATTTTATTTCAAAAAGTTAATATTTAGAATATGCATCATTTTTTTGGAAAACAAATTGCATAAAAGTTGATGGCCTTCTTAGAGATGGCAAACTTTGTAACTTAAAAGTAGGTTTTTTTTCTTTTAAAAAAAACTTTTAAAAGATGTCAAACTTTAGCAAAGTTCAAATACCATTACCAACCCTATTATATAACAATCCAAACTAAAAATAGCAATGCAGTGGAGACGGATGTAATGTTTCGTTCTCTCCTTATAATTTATCGAGAACAGTGACAAATAAAATAGGTTTGAAAATGGTGGAAATAAGGCCTGAGCATAAATAAATTAGTTTTAAAAATATTATGTATTTTTCAAAATATTTTATATATACATGTATATATTTATCTAAAAGTATAATAAATTATAATAGGAGTGGGACAAAAAATTACAGCTTAAGAGAAGCAAATTTCTGTTCGAGGCAAGACTTCCAAAATTTTTATTTTTATAAATGATTAACGAAAAAAATTAACTGGACGAGAAATGCCAAAACGATCTCCAGATAAAAACTTTTGATGATGAACCATCAAAATAAAATCCGTGTATCCGAAGTTAATTTATAAAAATACCGTTTTACCGGTCGAATCTTCAACTACGATTTGAATCCGAGTTGAAGTTCCTGTCAGATCTTTTACTATATTCTCTTATGCGATTCTCGAATATAGTGTTGGCTATAATCCTCCGAGAACTCGTACCGGTAGAACCAGGATAGCTTTAGTCTTAGAAGACAAGTTATGAAACTGGTTCAGCCTACCCGCATATATATAGAATTACAGTAGGGACCTGAAGAGTCATTATGAGTAATACTTTCAGTTGAACACAGACACGTATCAGCGGTTTCTGCAATTAAGTAAACCTCATAGCGGTATCTGTAATTATGGTAAATTAACAGCGATTTCTATAATTTTCATAAAATACTTAATTACAGTTCACACAAACAGAAAATAGAGTCGACACAAAAATCCAAAAACCCCAAATTTCAGAATAAGCTATAGGCGATGGTGAAAAACAAACCCAAGCTACTGAAACAACTTCTCAGCCCCAAATTAAACCAACCAAACACTCCTTTTACAACCCATGGGCATACACAAACCCAAAAGAACAAAGATACACCAAAAGAAAAGCATCAAACCCTTTTTCTCCAACCGAAATCAACCCAAACGCAATTTTGAACCAAAATCAAACTTTTGAAACATAAACTAACTTTTCGTGCATTTTTAAATGGTAAAAACACATATAATTGCACATAGCACCCTTCAAAGACAAAATAATTTAGGATCCTACCTCGTTGAGTAAAAAACTCAACGTCCCAAGCCACATAAAAAGATGAATGTCGTTGAAATAAAATTTCGTCTGGATGAACGTGTAACCCTCGGTGTAGATAGCAAGGATCCGCTACCCGTTCACCAAAAACAAAGCCTAGGCCCCAAGAAAATCTAGAGAGAAGGCAGAGGTTTTGGTTTGAGAAAATGAAACTTAGCCTCCAAGTTTTGAAAAATATCTCTACCAAAATATCTAAGGCTAGATATTTAAAGGCCACGAAAATATCTCTTTTTTTTTAAACCTCACACCACAACCCCCAACGCTCCCAGTATCCAACCCAACATGCATTTCTAAACTCGAACATGCATAAAATGCACATAAACATGCTATTGTAAAAACAACAAACAACACGAAAAAATGTCGCAAAAATTAAAATAGGTCAAGGTCTCACAACTCTTCCCCTTAAAGAATTTTGCCCCCAAAATTCGTTACAAGATCACGAGATAAATACCTCTGGGTATCTACCACGCTTCCCATACTCAAGCTCCCACGTTGGTTCTTTAACCCCGTGATGAAACCATAGGACTTTGACATAAGTAATTGTTCTACCTCTCAACACTTGCTCCTTCGTGTCTAGAATCTTCACTGGACGCTCCTCATAAGAAACATCCTCATCAACCCTAGCTCGGCCCAATCTTAACACATGTGAAGGATCAGGCTCGTACCTCCGAAACATAGAAACGTGGAACACATTACGCACAGATGCTAACTGAGGTGGCAAAGCTAAACGATAAGCGACCTCTCCAACCCTGTCAAGAATCTCAAAAGGCCCAATGAAACGCGGTGATAACTTCCCGCTACGACCAAACCTCATCAAACCTCTATGTGGCGAGACCTTCAGAAACACGTGATCTCCCACTACAAACTCCAAAGGTCGTCTCCTCTGATCTGCATAACTCTTCCGGCGGCTCTGCGCTGTCAAAAGGCACTGGCGAATCACTGTAATCTTCTCCGTCGTCTCCCGTACCATGTCGTGTCCCAAGACAATGGTCTCTCCCACATCTGTCCAACACACTGGTGACCTACACGGTCTACCATACAAAGCCTCATATGGTGCCATCCCAATATTGGACTAATAGCTAATGTTATATGCAAACTCTGCCAAAGGTAGGTAATCCTCCTAAGGACCTCTGAAATTAAGTACACGCGCCCTCAACATATCCTCCAGAATCTGTATAGTCCTCTTAGACTGACCATCTGTCTGGGGGTGAAAAGCTGTACTGAACATCAAGTTCGTCCCCAAAGCTTGCTGAAGACTCTGCCAAAAGCGGGAGGTGAATCGCAGATCTCGGGCAAAAACAATAGACACTGGCACTCCATGCAACCGAACTATCTCTCTAACATACAATCTACTCAACCTATCCACCGAATCCTTCACGCGGATGGGAAGAAAGTGTGCAGACTTCGTCAACCTATCAACCACAACCCATGCGGCATCGTGTTCCCTATGTGATCGAGGAAGTTTCGACACAAAGTCCGTCGTGACGTTCTCCCATTTCCACTCTAATATCGATAACGAATGTAACAATCCTGTCGGTTTCTAGTGTTCCGCCTTCACCTTCTGGTAGGTAAGGCACCGAGAAACATACTGGATCACATCTCACTTCACCCCCGTCCAACAGAACTGACGACGTAGGTCATGATACATCTTCGTGCCTCCTGGATGCATAGCATGGTGAGAATGATGACACTTACGTAGTATATCTGTACGACATGACTTTAGCACAAACAGCCTTCCGGCCAATCTCAGACTCTGATCTGAACCCACAACCTAACATCCTCTCCACTAGCAATACGATCTCGTATCATCTGAGCTTCTTGATTTGTCTGTTGGACCTCTAGCACTCGTGCAATCAAGGTAGGTCATAAAACTACTGAGAACAAGGTAGCATCCGACGCTGTCTTCCCGAGACATAGATCAAACTCTCTAACCTCTCTAAGCATGTTCCATTCCCGTATAGCTACAAAAGCTAATGAACCATGAGCTCTCCTACTGAGAGTGTCAGCCACAACGTTGGCCTTCCCTGGATGATACTGCAAATCAAAATCATAATCTTCCAACAACTCAATCCATCGCCGTTGGCGCAAGTTCAGGTCCTTCTGCTAAAATAAGTATTTTAAGCTCTTGTGATCGGAGAAAACCTCGAAATGCTCACCATAAATATAGTGACGCCACGTCTTTAAGGCAAAGACCACGGCAGCCAACTCCAGATCATGTGTTGGGTAGTTCTTCTTGTGCGTCTTCAACTACCGAGGACCATAGGCTACAACCTTACCTTTCTGCATCAGAACACAGCCTAAACTGTCATGTGATGCATCACAATACACTATATACCCCAAGTCTCGCTCTGGGATAATCAACACTGGCGCGCTAGTCAACCTCGTCTTCAGCTCCTAGAATGTCGACTAACAAGACTCGCTCCATACAAACACAACTCCCTTCCGTGTCAAATGCTTCATCAGCACGACGGGTCTCACAAAATATTTCACAAATCTCCTATAGTAGCCTGCTAAACCCAAAAAACTATAGATCTCAAAGACATTCTTCGGTCGCTCCCAACCCATCACAGCATTACTCTTTGACGAATCCACTGCTACTCCGTCTGTTGACACTACGTGTTCGAGAAACCTCACCTCAAACATCCAAAACTCTCACTTCTCGAACTTCGCATACAAGCGATGCTTTCTCAAAGTCTGTAGAATGATACGCAGATGGTCCTCATGCGCCTCCCTAGTAGGTGAATAGATAAAAATATCATCCATAAACACCACCACAAAACTATCCAAGTAAGGATGGAAGATGCGGTTCATCAAACCTATAAACGTCGCAGGTGTGTTCGTTAGACCGAACGGCATGACCAAAATCTCATAGTGACCATAGCGAGTTCGAAAGGCGATCTTTGCTATGTCCTCGTCCCTAATCCTCAACTGGTGGTACCCTGATCTCAAGTCAATCTTCGAAAAATAGCTCGACCCCTTCAACTGATCAAACAAATCATCTATCCTCGGCATAGGATACTTATTCTTCATTGTCACCTAATTTAGCTTCCGGTAGTCGATACACAATCGCAAAGATCCATCCTTCTTCTTAGCAAAAAGAGCAGGAGCTCCCCACGGTGAAGTACTCGGGCATATGAACCCCCTATCAAGTAACTCCTGCCGTTGTACCTTGAGTTCACGCAACTCAGCTGGTGGAAAGTGATAAAATGGCATAGATATGGGAGTAGCTCCCAAAACTATATTGAAAAAGAACTCTATCTCATGGCTCGGGGGCAACTCGAACAGATCGCTAGGAAAGACTTCTGGATAGTCACAAACCATCGGAGCTAACTCTCCTCGAACCCTAACCACCTCATCCAACATGAGAGCCGAAAAGAGGAAACCCAGGTTGCCCTAATTCCATACAGCACCAGACATAGACATCAAACCCTCTTCTTGGTCACCCACAAAGCAAAAGCAATCTCCCGCCGGTGTACAAATCGTTACCCTTCGTCGATCACAATCGATAAAGGCACGATAGGTGGTCAGCTAATCCATTCCTAAGATGACATCAAACGTGGTCATGTCTAGAATGATAAGGTCAAACTCTAAACAACGATCGACGACCTCCAAAACGTAGGATCTACAAACACGACTCAACATCACACTCCCACTGACTAAGGTCTCTAGGGCACGACCGATGCTCTGGATGAACTGGGTTCTGCAAGAAGATAAGCTCTGGCCTGTCCACTGTGGCCCTGAACTGTCGACTGTCTGCCCAACTGTACTAAAGACCCCCTTCTGCAAATCTAGATAGCTGACGTCCCTGAGCGGATGAAGTACCAGGTGCTCCAGCGATACTCTGCATACTCCCTCCTCTAGGGCAGTCCCTACGGATGTACCCAGACTGGCCGCACTCAAAACATACCACTGGCCCCGTCCCCTAAGCCTGCGATTGCGACTGTGCCTGAACTAGCGCTGGACTACAGCACTCTACGGTGCGGTGCCCTGGTCATCTGCATCTAAAACAAACAAGCTCTCTCTGCTCCGACCTTCCCGTTGAAGCTACGAGAGGCCTTGATGCAAAAGACTGTGGCGGATACGACCCCACCAGACGAGAACTCAGACCAGACGTCCGTCGACGCTTTCTCTCCCTACGTCCCTGACCCTGTGAACGTCCCACGTCCTACTGAGTCTTGCTGTTTCTGTCTCTACGCGTCTCGTTCAGGGTGTCCTCCACCTTCATGGCGGTCTCCACTAACTCTATAAAGCCCTGCATCCTTAATGTCGCCACCCTATCTCGGATAGTAGGCCTCAAACCCCTCTCGAACCTCTTTTTCTGAAACTCATCAGTAGGCACAATCTTCTATGAAAATTGAGATAGGCTAGTAAACTCGGCCTCATACTCAATCACTGTCATCGTCCCCTGCGTTAGAAAAAGGAAGTCCTCTCAATAGCGATCCCTCAATGTCGCCGGAAAGTATTTCTCCTGAAATACCTTTGTGAATGCTTCCCAAGTGCCTCCAACTGTAGTTCTGGCAAACTTCCACCACATGTGAGCACTCCCTCTCAGTTGGAAGGAAGCAAAGGTAACCCTCTTATCATCTTCATCTATTTGAAGTGTGTCCAAGATGCTGGTAACTAGCTCTAGCCATTCAATGGCAACCGTGGGGTAGGGATCCCCAGAAAAGGTAGGAGGGTCCAGACGACAAAACTCACGCATCGCGACCATCGCCCTCGACTCAGGTACACTTTTCCTTCCCCTAGTGGCCTCAGCCAGTTGCCGGATGGAGCCGACCATCTCACGCAACAGATCTCCCACGTCAATAGGTCTGTGGGGTGCATTAGCATCCCCAACATCTGGGATTGAAACATCCATTCGGCCAGAACCACGGCCACGACCTCGTCCTCCCCGTGTGGACATAACTCTATACGAAAGTAATATAACAGGATAAGCATCCAAACAACATGTGATTGCTAACGTAAAAAACATAATACACATAACCATGCTAACACATAGCAACTTAAGATCATGTTATCACATCTCACATACCGAGGAGAACCAACAAGAAAGACTTGTCACTCCGGGTAACCTACTTAGATTCCTTGCTAGAAATCATGTCCGCGAAACACGTCTTTAACATGGCTCCCAAGTTTGTTAATCTAAATGCCCGAAGGCAAGACTAATCAATTCTAAGGTCCAACCTCCATACCCACGTATACACACTATTATACTGAACAAGCTATCATGCGTATGTTAACAAAGCGCTAAAACACAGGCAATCAAGCAGACGCACATCCTCACAAAGGTGATGTACCCTCTTTTCCATGGCTCTTAGGTATTCGAATCCAGAGTTCTGATACCAAGTTTTCATGCCCCAAACTCCAGGGTCACGCGAAAGCCCACCAAACATCATTTATGAAAATAAGGTTTGGAGTTGGAAAACCCTCAACTGAAAAATGTACAATATTTGGATAAAAGATTCCTCAAGTTCAGCTCTCATAAATAGTAAGCATGCAATCTCATACGTGAATAAGTATATCACCTCAAGGCGGACAAAACTCGCCTTTTGAAACAGGCATCACATGTAAACTACATGTCACAAAAAAAATAAGAAAAAACTATAGCAAGTTTTCCATCACCACTGCACCTAGGTTAAGTCCGCATGTTCACCTGAAAATAGTTTTACAACAAAATTTCACACCGTGAGCCGAAACTCGATAAAAACAGACTACAAAGCTGTAAATCAGGTTATGCAGTCATAAGCATATAGGCTCAACTACAGGAGCCAAAAATATTTTTCTCTCAAAAACCACAAGTTTTTTATCCTTAAAACTATGCATATCATCCTCACAGATATCATGCCACAGTTAAGGAAAAGTAGTAATAAAATAGTATGCTCCACTCGGCCACACAGCCGAAGAGAAAAGATAAAATGAAATCTAATGTACCGACTCTGCCACACATACAGACAAAGGCAACAACTATAGACTCATGTCCATTACCCTAGTCCTAAACCACTTAAGGCCTGCTAGGTAAGGGCAAGTTCTATACAGAGTCACAACAATGACGCCATTTACGGAGGCCGCCGTTTTAATTTACGGGCCCAAAACTCGAGGGTACAAAGCACCCATAAACGCCATTCACAGAGACAACTGGCTTAATTTACGGGGATTAACCCGAAGATACAAAGCACTTACGCTGCACACGTTTTTGGACTTCCACCGAGGAGCAATGTAAGCCCAACTCAATAAACCCACTGTTACGGTACATCTATGGAAAATATTTTAAAAACCATCAAGTAAAATAGTTATACAACGCATGTATAAAAAGAGATCCAATCCATCAACAAGCATGTGAAACCAAAATTCTACCGAAACATTTTCAAAGTTGAGACTCAATCCCAAGGGTTAACTCCAAACCTCCGAAAGGAAACACATTTTCCAAAGTTTTCATAAAAAACTTCTTTTTCAAACCATCCTTTGAAAACCACAGCCAAACATCACATTCTAGGAACCCACGGGCTCTAAGAACTCACCCCAATCTCAAAACTCTTCTTCTCACACAAAGGAAGAAAATGGTCAACACCAACAGAAAAGGTGTTGACACAAACAACGGAGGTGTTGACACAAACAGAAAGGTGACAACACAAACAGCAGAGGTGTCGACACAAACAGAAAATGTGACGACACAAACAACAACAGAATACTTAACACCAATAAAAGGAAAATTGTGTCGTCACAAACAGAAAATGTATCGACACCAACAACAAAAGGTGTCGACACAAACAGAAAATGGTGTCGACACAAAAGAACAGAGAGTTCAACGTAATAGCCACTGAAAACGGTGTCGACACAAATCGAAAATGGTTTCAACACAAAAATCCAAAATCCTCAAATTTCAGAATAAGCTACAGGCGATGGTGAAAAACAAACCCAAGCTACTTAAACAACTTCTCTGCCTAAAATTAAACCAACCAAACACTTCCTTTACAACCCACGGGCATACATAAACTCAAAACAACAAAGATAAACCAAAAGAAAAGCCTCAAACCCCTTTTTCTCCAACTAAAATCAACCCAAAAGCGATTTTGAACCAAAATCAAACTTTTGAAACATAAACTAACTTTTCATGCATTTTTAAATGGTAAAATCATATATAATTGCACATAGCACCCTTTCAAGACAAAATAGTCTAAGATCCTACCTTGTTGTATAAAAAACTCGATGTCTCGAACCACGTGAAAAGACGAACGTTGTCGGAATAAAATTCCATTCAAATGGACGCGTAGCCCTTGGTGTAAATAGTAAGGATCGCTACCTGTTCGGTAAAAACAAAGCCCGGGCCCTAAGAAAATCTAGAGAGAAGGCAGAGGTTTTGAAAAATATCTCCACTAAAATATTTAAGGCTAGATATTTATAGGCCACAAAAATATCTCTTTTTTTAAACCTCACACCCCAATCCCCAACTATCCCGGTATCCAACCCAACATGTATTTCTAAGCTCGAACATGCATAAGACGCACATAAACATGCTATTGTAAAAACAATAAATAACAAGGAAAAATGTCGCAAAAACTAAGTCACATAAGCCAAAGAAGCTTAATCCTCTAAATAGAAGCTAAGTTACAAGAATCAAGTTCAGTTCAAGTTCAGAAATTGGTGTATGTGCGTGTATGTATAAACACACACACACACATACATATATATATATATATGCAACTCGGCAATGTACAAAATAATTTACAAGTTACTACTCTACTCACTTTCAATTCAAACTTTGCAATTAAAGTTGTATCACAAATTTGAGTAAGGAGAGATTCCATCTGCAAACAACATTCAAGTGAGATGACCTTCTCAAACATTTAAACAGATGCAAGTGTGTATGCATAAAGGCTTGTGTATGTGCCTCATAGCATGAACATCTTGCCAAAGTGACATTATCCTACCAAATAGCCTCTCTTGCACAATACACAGAAGACTTAAAAATGTGTCAACTGTCTAGGTGTTTTGAATTGAAGTGGAGGAAAAATAGATTTGATTCATTTGAATTAAAAAAAACATATGGATTATACTGTGAAGTGGAGGAAAAATAGATTTGATTCATTTGAATTAAAAAAAACATATGGATTATAGTGTCTATTTGATTGACTTTATGATTTACTATTCCTACTCAAGAACTCAATTACAATCCCAAAATGAAAAACATATGTAAATTTCCTATAGCAACCAATAATTCAAATCAAAAGCAAAAACTCAATTTCAAACCCAAAATGAAAAACATATGTAAATTGCCTATAGTAGCCAATAAACATTCAAATCATAATCAAAGAACTTCATTACAAACCCAAAATGAAAAAACATATGTAAATTGCCTTTGGCAGCCAATAATTCAAATCAAAAGCAAAAAACTAAATTTCAAACCCAAAATGAAAAACAAAAATTTTAAATTATTCAAACTCATAAGTGCAAGTATGGGCGGCCGAACACTAATTCTAGGCTCGATACACAACTGATCGAGGTCGAACTCCAAGCCAACCCTCCACGGCATGAACCTCAATGAACTACCAAACTTCAAACCCTCCCGCACCAACCTCCCCCTCCCACTCCCCATCCAGAAGACCGACGCGATTGAGCTCTGCAGAATCATCAACGCCAGCGTGAACACAAATTAACACCGCAAAGAATATGCAAAAACCCTTGTGAATCAAAAACCCTCTCCGCGCCGCCGACCGGCCGTGGTGGTGGGAATCAAAAACCCTTGTGATGAGTGATGCGATTTAATGGCAGAGTGAACGACCTGAATTATTGAGAGAGAGAGAGAGAGAGAGAGAGAGAGAGAGATGTAGGTTTGGAACTGGGTGGGATGAACAGCTGCACTAGGAAGAGAGGGAAAGAATGAGGCGCTAGCTATGACTTGGCGAGGGTATGGCGATGAGAGGAAATGTCGGGGGGAGAGAGAGAATTTAAGAATTAAATTTGTTTTAGTTAATTTTTAAGCACACTTATAAATAAAAAGTGAGATTTAAAAAATAATTTATTATCACAATTTTTATATAAATGAGATAGAAAATATATATAATCTAACTTTATTTGAAAAAGTGATATTACAAATTTTACTTGTATTTTTTCCCACATTTTTACAAAAAGTGAGATTTTTTTTATTTTTTAAGTATAATCTTTTAATATTAATGTAGTAATGAAGGCTTAAAACGGACTTAAATGAATAGAATATACAGGACAGAGACCATAGTCTATTGGTATTATGTTAGATCCACCATCCTTCATCTTCTATACAAGCAATGACTTTAAACTGAATGTATAAAATATTAAATATGAATAACAGAATGCTTGAAACACATTTTTATGTTACTGGCCTCACAAAACCTCACGACTGCAACCAAAGGATGTCATGGACGTAACAAACATGAAGGAAAACGATGCGACCATTATGTTTTCATAACCGCAGAACATGCAGATATCAAGGTGTACAGAATGGAGATCATAATCCATTGGTCTAGGCTAGATCTGTCATTCATTACCCAACAAAAAACCAAACAGAGATACATAAAAAATAAAATTCTAAATAGAGCAATAAAAGGATATACAACCTTGAAATAAATATATAATAAAGAGTTTTGAAGAGGGTTTTCATGTTTCTGGCCTCAAAATAATTACACGATCGTAACAACAAAGTGTTGCGGTCGTGAGTAAAAAAAGGCATAAATGTACCGGCTCTTATAAAAGGTTCACAGCCTTGACTGTGTATTTAACAAAACATACAGCCATGACATAATAAGGTCGCGACCGTCATGTTCCAAAATCTCATAACGCTTTGTGGTGTGCCCAGTGTGCTTATGAGTATCGCAATAGAATGAAAACGAATGTAAATATACAAAATGAAGGGCTATGAATACACTGCTAGTAATGAAAAACTTGAAGGAAACAAATTCTTACATTGAAATGAATGATAAATAAGCAATAAAATAATGAAAACCTTATCCACGACACCCTTGGAAGATAAGGGTTTAAGAAGATTCATGGGTTCCTAAGATTACCTCGTATGAATATCCACCTCGAATGGCCCCTTGGTGGTGAAAATATGAACTTCCAAGTCAATATATGGGCTCCATGAACTCCTCAAAGGCATGGAAGAACACGAACAAGACTCGAGAAGTATAGGATGGATGGGAGAATATCGAATGGGGAAATCTTTTGGTAGAGTTTGGGCCTCCAGGTGTTTTTTCTCCTTTTTCTTGTGAAAAATGATGCCTATTTATAGGCTAAGCGAGCAACACAGACCCTTACTTGGATGCTTCCACTTGTCTAAAAAGGGGTAATAGTGACACTCGCAATCTTTTTACTTTTGTACAGTGTCGGCCGCCATCTTTATGGTGGTAAAAAGGACAGTCGCGCCTTTCAAAAGTCGCGACCTAGATAAAAAAGCAACAGCCGTGACAAAAAAAGGCATAGCTTGGTTTTGGGTTTTTAAAAGGGTTATGGCCATTAGAACAAAGACATGGTGTGTTCTAAGGTTTTCAAAAAGGTGACGGCCTTGAGGATGGAATGTCACGGACTGAATGGTTTTTTTAGGGTTTTTGGATTTTCAGTCATATTCGTGATTTTACTTGCTCGGGAGTATCTTTGAGCATGATTATCATATTTTCATCATTAAAGCGCATTCGAGATGGGTGCCTAAGATTTAGATTGGTTAGATTGGAGTGTCTACGGTTGTCCCTCTTTGATAGAGCTTGCAGCAACTCGTGGTGCAAGAAAATGTCAAGTCTCCATAGATAAACCGATCGAATAACCTGATAATCTTAGGCACAAATAAAACATGTAGAAACGATGGTCAAACCCGAATATCCATCGAGCATCCTACGTACCCCCATTGTAAGGGATCAAACCGGTCTTATTTCACGGGACAATGCATGTTGGAGGAAAAACTGCCAAGATTATTATTTTTATAAACAACTTTTGGTAAAAAAAATTAACTGGATGGGCAAACGCCGAAATGGCTTCAGATAAAATTTTTGATATCGAACGATCAAAATTAAAACCCGTGCAACCAAAGTTAATTTAGAAGAATACCTTTTACCGGTCAAATTTTCAACTACATTTTTTATTCTGAGTTGAAACTCCCGTCAAACATTTTACTGTATTCCCTTATACGATTCCCAAATGTAGTGTGGGCTACAATCTATCAAGAACTCGCACTAACAAAACCTAGACAACTTTAGTTTTAAAGACAAGTTATGAATATGGCTCAGCCAGCCCACATATTTATAGAGCTACAGTAGGGACTTGTGAAGTAATTATGAATCAGACTTCTAGCATAACACACATATGCATAAACCAATTTTCACAATTAAGCAAGTTTTATAGCGGTATCTGCAATTATGAAAGCCTTGTAGTAGTTTCTGTAATTTTTATAAAATACTAAATTATAGTTTATACCACTAAAAAATTATAATTGCACTCTGATCCATAATCTCAAGACGATCTTGCATTGAGCTCCTGTTATTAAATGCTTAACATTTCTCCCCACGTTAAGATTCCTGATACCCGCCAATTAAATTTAATTACTGATAATTTAATTTAATCGGTATCTTCAAATTCTTTAATCACTTCCTCTTAACCTGTTTGACCACCGAATAATCAAATCCACTTGCAGGGTTTGGCTCGGTTAAAACTTATAAACTTCCTTAAGGGGTATCGTCAATTCCAATCATTCGAGACGTGAATTCCGTCAATAATTAATATTCACCGTATAAATAATACCGCTATCCAACTCACTAGGAATATAGACCTATATAAGATCGCACGCTCTAATTAATCAAATCAACGAATATTAAATATACGCAAATCAATAATTATTTCAGGATTAAGAGTATAAGCACTATTCATAATAACCTTGGGGTGTGAATTAATTTATATAGTTAGTATAAAATTAATTATCCCAATGTGTCTCATTTAATACACACAACGTCTACTAGTACAGAGAGTCTGAACAATAGACGACGCTATTATTTATTCCTCATAACTAAGACAGACCTACTAAAATTCTGTGCTACAGTCATACCAATGGTGTGTCCATTTTCATCTAAATTGTGAACATAAAATTTATATTCTGCAAGAACCTAAAATTTGATCTTCTGTATACAAGTCGTACTCTACACCCTTGATTAAATACTGTACAGAATAAATGAAATCTATGCATAACATTAAAGAAAATGATATACATACATTACTCATTAAGATTCTCATAAAATGAAAAATTAGTTTTATTTAAATAAAATTAAATACTAAAAATATGATTTTCAGTAAACCAACCCTAACATCTCCTACTTATACTCAAAATCGTGTTGCTATACATCTGACTCTCATGCCCTCTACATGACTATCAAAATTTTTAGCATGTAAACTCTTTGTAAAAGGGTCTGCAAGGTTGTCTATTTATGCAATCTTGATCACAGTAACATCACCTCTCTATACAATTTCTGGTATCAAGTGATGCTTATGCTAAATGTGCTTTTCTTTCTTGTGGACCCTTGGCTTTTCGAGTTTACAACCGCTTTGTTATTGTCACAATAAAATGTAATAGCCGACTGAACTGAAGGGATCACCTCTAGATCCAGCAGAAAGTTGTTGAGCCAAATAGCCTCCTTGGCTGCTTCAGAAGCTGTTACGTACTCGGTCTCCATGGTGGAATCAGCAATGCAGAACTGCTTAATACTCCTTTAACTTATAGCTCCACCTCTTAAGGTAAACACATATCTTGAGGTAGACTTACGAAAATCTTTGTCAGACTGAAAATCTGAGTCTATGTACCCCAAAAGTACTAAACTGTCAACCTGGTAAATCAACATATAATCCTTAATCCTTTTCAGGCACTTGATTATATACTTTACCGCAGTCCAATACTTCTGCCTTGGATTAGACTGATATCTACTAGCCATGCCAACGGCAAAATAGATGTCAGGTCTAGTGCAAGGCAAAGCATAGCATACATGAGACTTTCTACTGTCGAAGTATAAGGATTTGCCTTCATCTTCTCTATCTCATCAGGTTACTTAAGACACTAATTCTTGAATAAAGTGATTCCATACCTAAAAGAAAAAAATCTTTTCTTGGAATCCTGTATACTAAAACGAGCAAGGATATCATCGATATACTTTGCTTGTGATAAGCCCAATATCTTTTATTTTTGATTTTGCACAAGCTTGATCCTAAGGATGTGACTGGCTTCACCCCAGTTCTTCATATCGAACTGCCCAGATAATCATACTTTAACCATAGATAATGCCCCCACATCATTTTCGATGAGTAATATATCGTCTATATAAAGTACTAGAAAGATCATCACGCTTCTGTCACGCTTCTTGTACACGTAGGACTCATCTAGACTCTGATCAAAATTATAAGACTTTATGGCTTGATCAAACTGCGTGTTCCAAGACCTCGATGCCTTCTTAAGTCCATAAATAGATCTCTTAAGCTTGCACAACATGTGTTCCTGGTCTTTTGCAATAAATCTGTCTAGTTGTATCATATAGATACACTCGTTAAGACTTTCATTGAGAAAAGCTATCTTGACATCTATTTGCCAGATTTTGTAATCGAAATAAGCGACAATGGATAAGAGAATCTGAATAGACTTAAGCATGGCTACCGACAAAAAAGTTTCCTCATAATCAATCCCTTTTTTGAGTTAACCATTTTACAACAAGCCTAGCTTTGAAGGCTTTAACTTTTACGTCTGCTCTTCTCTGTCTCTTGTAGATCCACTTGCATCCGATGGATTTTATCCCTTCGAGTGATTCTACAAGTTTCTAGACCTGATTGAAATACAAAGATTTTATCTCTAAATTTATAGCCCTTTGTCAAAGATCTGTATCTTTGTCTTGAAGTGCTTCATTGTAGTTATAGAACTCGGTATCCAGTTTTGTCAGATC
The DNA here is from genome assembly GCA_034768845.1 of Heliamphora exappendiculata. Lineage (NCBI taxonomy): Eukaryota > Viridiplantae > Streptophyta > Magnoliopsida > Ericales > Sarraceniaceae > Heliamphora > Heliamphora exappendiculata. Next base: position 18,822,679 of record JAOTRH010000018.1, on the reverse strand, counting down.
TTGTCAAAAGACTCTCACAAGAACATATACCGATTAGGTTGATGAACCCTCCCACTCGACGAGATACTACTTGTGTCTATGTACTAGTAGTAAACGCTGTGCAAAATATGAACCATGTGCATTAGCACCCAATTCATGATTTGTACTTGTCCCGATAATTCTCCTACTACGAAAAGGCATGGGATATCAGCGACTTGTGGTTCCTCTTCTATTTTACGGGTATTTTCTCTCATTTTTTCCAAAACAGTATGCTTTTGGGCCTGTGGTCCATAATATAATCCTCTTTCAAAAATTGGACATTGGTGCAAACAATGACCTTCTGATCCTTAGGATTAGAAAATAGACCACCCTTCGTTCCCTTGGGATACCCCACAAAGAAACAGAATTCTGTTCTCTGTTTAAACTTACTCGCGTTTCCTTTCAGCACATGTGCTAAACACTCTTAAATCCGAATGTGTTTTAGATTAGGCTTACGCCTGGTCCACAATTTTGTAGGAGTAGAAGGTACTGACATAGAAAGTATTAAGTTCAGAATGTAAGTCATTATCTCTAATGCGAGTCCTCAAAACGAATCGAGTAAACCTAAATTACTCATCATGGACTTTGCCATCTCCATAAGAGTCTTATTCCTTCTTTCTACTACACCATTCTGCTGCAGAGTGCCAAGTGCAGTCAATTAAGATATAATTCCTTCTGATGACAAGTAATCCCTAAACTCTCCAAAGAGGTATTCCCCACCACAGTCGGATCGTAGTAATTTGATACTTTTACCAAGAGATTTTTCCACCTCTGCCTTGAATTTTTTAAATTTCTCAAAACATTCAGACTTTTAGTGCATCAGGTAAATGTATCCATACCTTGAATAGGCATCAATAAAACTGACGAAATACTTAAAGTCACCTCTATCCCAAATTATCATAGGACCACACACATCCGAGTGAATCAGTTCCAATGGTTCTTTAGCTCTATAGCCTTTGACCGAAAAAGGCATCTTAGTCATCTTAGCCTCTAAGTACTATTCACATACTGGAAGTGCTTTCACTTCTAATTAACTCAAAGGTCTATCTGCTACTTGTCTGTTTATACTCAAGCATAAGTGGCAAAGAAATATTTGGTTCATTAAATAAGAAAACTTTCTCTTATATGGTAAATTAGATGTATTATTCATTTCAGTTAGTTTCAATATAAGAGAGATAAAAGAGATAGGAGATACGACATACAGATCATCTACCAATGTACCAGAATAAATAAATATTTATTTTTCTTCACAACCACATAGTCACCAAAATGAACAGAATATTTGTTCTTTATTAAACTCGATACTGAAATTAAATTTTTTCTAATCGAAGGTACATAAAGACAATCTTTTAGGAAAGTATTCAATCTCTACTAAAGCTGAGAGTGACATCTCCTATTGCAACTACTGTTATCTTTGCATTATTGTCCATATGCAGGTAAATCTCTCTATCACTAAGTTGTCGAATTTCTTGGAACCCTGACAATTAATTGCAGATATGATCAGTAGCTCCCGTATCTACACATGAGGTACCGGTAGATAACACTTCTAAATATGTTTTCACAACCAGTGAATAAAAATTACCTTATTTATTTTACCTTCAGAGAAATACTCGACATAACTTTTTTCAGTGTCAAGTCTGGTTGCAATGAAAATATCTGCCTTTTGACTTTTTCACGCCAGTCCGTGGCTCATTAACATCGCTGGAAATTATGTCACCCTATTTCTGAGCATTTTTCTTCTTCATGCCTTTCGGCCTAGAGAAAGAACCTTTTTCTGAAACAAACACATTTTCTTATATTAAAAGAATAGCCTTGGTAGTTAAAACTATATCCAAGTTACTTTTCTAGTAAATAAAATTTGATTTCGTTAGTTTATTTTCTTTAAGTATTGAAGCGAGTGGGTTAAAAGCTATTTTAATCATGAGAATTTTATAATTAAAATACCGTTAATTATGATGATCAATACTATAAATTTATTTTAATTTGGTTCTCTTTACCATTTTAAAAGAAATTCACCAGCAGCCTGGTACCCTGTAAATAGCATGTCTCGATGGAAGGACGCCTACTATCCATCGTACGTCCAGACAAGTCAATTTCTATTAATTTTACTATCTAAACAACTGATCTTGTCAAGTAAAATTAACTAGTTGACATAGTTTCAGTCTAGTATATAATAGCAGTGACGCATATGAAGATAGTTCTATTATATATAGCTAAGTATTAGCCATTACCTAATCCTTAATCAATCGCTTCACAATGAACAATTCAGATAGAGAAGTGATCTAAACTAACAATTATCCATAATTATTCCTAAAGGAGGTTTGTACTGGCAATACCGTAATTAATCTGTCAGATTGGGAAGAATGCCTTACTGCCAACATGCAGAGTTTAATTGTATCGCCTACAAATTGGTGATGGAAACCGTAAAATTTATCTGTAAATAAATTCTCTCTCCCAGTTAGATTTTTAAAATATTTTTTAAGGTTATAAAAATTTGTTTAATTAAAATAAATTTATTAATTTCAAAAACCACACGATTTAAAAAAAATCAACAATCTGTCTGTGTACGCGATACCAAAGATTTCGATTTACCAAACCATCTTTTCGTATTTTAATCTGCAACAAATAAAAATTAATAAATGCACATTTTTTCTGTAATTTTTTAGCTAAGTTAGTGATTAAAGGTATTTATTTATTTTATTTTTCGTTCTATATTTTTTTTAAATATAATTTATTTAGATTAAATATTTTTCTATTTAATTAAGTCAAAATCCGAAATTAATTTCCACAATTTTTCAAGATATCTGATTTTATGAAAAATCATCTTAAACGTGATATTTTGTAAAAAAATAAAATATCTTAAAAAATTTTATTTAATTAAAAATTTTAATTAAAAAAAACTTAATTTTATTTTTCATTACAAAATATTTTAATTAAAATTGAATTTTCTAAATTAATGAAATTAATAGAATAATATAAAACAGATATACAGCATCCACGCAGTTCATATATATATAAACACGATATGTATATATACTAGTTTTATGATCAAAATAAAATACTAAAACGTTTCATTCTCCTATTAAAGATAAGATGTATCAATCATCGTTCCTATCTGATTCCTGTATCCCGAATGCAGCAGGATTCCCTGATACACTATGATATATTAATATATCATATCACAGTCTTCAAACATATTTAAAAAAATGATCAAAATAGCCTCAAAAAATCAGAACCATCGCTGGCCACCACTGCACAGCCGCTGCCCCCTTTTGCCGCCAGCTTTAGGCGTTTTTTGCCGCCACCTCGAGACTCCATTTTGGACACTTTTTATACTGAAAAATAAATCTCAAAAAATGATATTTTTTTGTCAAAAATTACTGAAAATTGCTAAAAAAACTGCCTGAAAATAGCCACCGCTACATGCCGTTGCTGCCGCCCCAAACAGCCTACTATTAGGGCTTTTTTCGTTGGTCTTTTTGATCTTTTTGAAAAAATAGCTCAAATATTCAATCAGTTGTTTCTTGGAAGAGCGCCTCAAAAACAGTTTCGAAAAATCCTAAAAATAGCCTCGAAGGGCTGCTACCCCTATACTGCTGCCGCCGCCTATTTTTGCACTATTTTTTGCCCAATTGTTTTAATGATTTTTGGACAGTGTTTTAAAGTATGTTTACTGCTATTTCATGCCTAAAAGTTGCTCAAAAAATAGTCCCAAAAATGACATGAAAAATCAACAAAATTAGCCCCGAATCGCCGCCGGCAAAGCCGCCGGTGGTGGGCTATTTTTGCTACTTTTTTATTATTTTTGACTTATTTTTTTCTGCTATTTTGAATGCATAAATACTACAGAAACTCACTAAAAAAACTATTTAAAATCCGTTAAAAATTTACCGCAATTTGTGGCCTATAAAAACCCAAAACCACTGCCAATGCCGCCTCATATTCTTCGTGTTCTTGGATATTTAACATGTTCTTAAAATAATCTAAACATATATTTAAAAATAGAAACTACTATTACATCAATACCTATGTTCCGAAGGCTCACATTCAATTCTAGAAAAAATTTAATCTTTCACGATCAACCCGCTTGGTTAAAAAATTAAATAATCACCATTTAAGCCATTCAATCAAATATGAATAAACAGATGATCATAAAAGTAGAATTAGAACGCCTACAAAATCAAATTAGCACAGTTCTAAAACTATCCGGCCCTAATAAACCGTAAACAAAAATAAAACGGCTTTGATACCAATTGTTAGAAGCAAAACTGCCAAGATCATTATTTTAATAAACGATTTTCAGTAAAAAATTAACTGGACAGGCAAACGCTAAAATGGGCTCTAGATAAAATTTTTGATGTCGAACGATCAAAATTAAAACACGTACAACCAAAGTTAATTTTAAAAAATGCCTTTTACCAGTCAAATCTTTAACATCTTTTTTGATTCAAAGTTGAAACTCCTGTCAGATCTTCTACTATATTTTTTTATACGATTTTCGAATGTAGTATGGGCTACAATCTATCGAGAACTCATACCGACCGAACCTGGACAACTTTAGTCTTGAAGATAAGTTATAAATATCGTTCAGCCAACTCGCATATTTATAGGGTTACAGTAGGGACCTGTAGAGTAATTATGAATCAGATTTCTAGTGAAACACAGATACATATCTAGCGGTTTTCACAATTAAGCAAATCTCATACAGGTATTTGCAATTATGAAAATCTTGCAGTAGTTTCTGTAATTTTTACGAAACACTAAATTACAGTTCACACTACTAAAGAACTATAATTGCACTCTGACCTGCAATCTCAAGACTATCTTGCATTGAACTCCTGTTATTAAATGCTTAATATCTCTCTCCACATTAAGATTTTCGATGCTCGCTAATTAAATTTAATTACTAACAATTTAATTTAATCGACATCTTAAAATTCCTTAAACCCTTTCGCTTAACCTATTTGACCACCGAATAATAAAATCCACCTACAGGATTTGGCCTGGTCAAAACTTATAAGATTTCTTAAGGGGGTATCTTTAATCCCGATCATTCGAGACGTGAATTTCGTTAATAATTAATATTCACCATATAAATAATACCGCTATCTAACTCACTAAAAATGTAAATTCATATAAGATCGCACCCTCTAATGAATCAAAACAACGAATATTAAATATACGCAAATCAATAATTATTTCAAAATTAAGAGCATAAGAACTATTCATAATAACCTTGGAGTGTGAATTAATTTATATAGTCAGTATAAAATTAATTACCCCAATGTGTCCCATTCAATACACACAAAGTGTACTAACATAAAAAGTTAAAACAATAGATGACGCTATTATCTGTTCTCCATAACCAAGATACACCTACTAAAACTCTGTACTACAATCATACTGATGATATGTCTATTTTTATCTAAACTGTGAACATAAAACTTATATTCTGTAAGAACCTAAAATTTAATCTTTTGTGTACAAGCCGTACTCTACATAGCAGATTAAATATTGTACAAAATAAATAATATTTATGCATAACATTAAAAGAAATGATATACATACATTTCTCATCAAAGTAAAATTAAATACTAAAAATATGATTTTAGTATACCAACTCTAACAATGCATATGATACAAACAGGCTAAACATGATATATGACAGGTACAGTCCAATGCAAATAGGTGCGATGCAAGAAAAATTTTAAGGTCACAACACGGACTAAGGAATCATCAATCAATTTTAGATTGTGAAAGGACTGATGACGCTAAGGGTAATTTAAGGTCATGCGGAGACCGATAAGTCAGTTTTAGGTCATGAGGTGAATGGACAGGTCAGTTTAAGGTCATAAGGGGGACCAAACTCTTATATAGGAAATTTTAGGTTATGTAAGGATCGGTAAGTTAGTTTAAGATCATATGGAGGACCGATCGGTCTATGGGCATTTTAAGATCATGCGATGACCGACAAGTCAATTTAAAGTCATAAGAAGGAACAAAAAAGTAAATGGGCATTTTATGGCCAAGCAAGGACTGAGGAGTCAGTTTAGGTTATAAGGGAGACCGAAGAGGTAAAAGAGCATTTTAAGGTCATGCGAGGACTAGGGGGTCAGTTTAAGGTCATGAGGAGGACCAAAGAGGTAAATGGGCTTTTTAAAGTCATGCAAGGACCAAGGAGCCTGTTTAAGGTCAAGAGAAAGACCGATCATTTGAGGGACAGTTTTAGGTCATGAAAGAACTAGAGAGTCAGTTTAAGGTTATAAGGAGGACCGAAGAGGTAAAGGGACATTTTAAGGTCATGCGAGAATTGGAGAGTCAGTTTAAGGTCATGAGGAGGACCGAAGAGGTAAAGGGGTATTTTAAGGTCATGTGAGTACTGGAGAGCTAATTTGAGGTCATGAGGAGGACCGATCGTTTGAGGGGTAGTTTTAGGTAATGCAAGGACCGAGGAGTCAGTTTAAAGTCATGAGGAGGACCGAATATGTAAAGAGGCATTTTAAGGTCATGCGAGGATCGGAGAGTCAGTTTAAGGTCACGAGAAGGACCGATCGTTTGAGAGGCAGTTTTAGGTTATGCAAGGATCGAGAAGTTAGTTTAAAGTATTGAGGAGGACCGAAGAGGTAAAAGGTCATTTTAAGGTCATGCGAGGACCGGGATGTTAGTTTAAAGTCATGAGGAGGACCAAAGAGGTAAAGAGGCATTTTAAGGTCATGCGATGACCGAAGAGTTAGTTTAAGGTTATGAGAATGACCGATCGTCTGAGGGGCAATTTTAGGTTATGCAATGATCGGAGAGTCAGTTTAAGGTCATGAAGAGGATTGAAGAGGTAAAAGGGGCAATTTAAGGTCATGCGAGGACCGAAGAGTCAATTTAAGGTAATGATGAGGACTTATCGTTTGAGGGGCGATTTTAGGTCATGTAAGGGCAAATGAGTCAGTTTAAAGTCATGAAGAAGATAGAAGAGGTAAAAGGGGCATTTTATGTTCATGCAAGGATTAGGGAGTCAGTTTAAGGTAATAAGAAGGACCGAATACGTAAAATGGGCATTTTAAGGTCATGCGAGGACCAGGGAGTCAGTTTAAGATCATAAAGAGGACCGAAGAAGTAAAGGGGCATTTTAAGGTCATACGAGGACCAGTAAGTCAGTTTAAGATCATAAGGAGCACCGAAGAGATAAAGAGGCATTTGAAGGTCATGCGAGAACCGGAGAGTAAGTTTAAGGTCATGAGAAGGATCGAAGACGTAAATGGGTATTTTAAAGTCATGCGAGGACCGATAATTCAGTTTAAAGTCATAAGGAGGACTGAAGAGGTAAATGGGCATGATAAGGTCATGCAAGGATCGGGGAGTCAGTTTAAGGTCATGAGGAGGATCGAAAAGGTAAAAGGGGCATTTTAAGGTCATACGAGGACCGGGGAGTCAGTTTAAGTTCATGAGGAGTATCGATCGTTTGAGAGGCAGTTTTAGATCATGCAAGGACCAGGGAGTCAATTTAAGTTCATGGGGAGGATCGAAGAGGTAAAAGGGGCATTTTAAGATCGTGCGAGGACTGAAGAGTCAGTTTAAGGTTATGAAGAGGACTGAATAGGTAAAGGGGCATTTGAAAGTCATGCAAGGACCAATAAGTCAGTTTAAGGTCATAAGGAGGACCGAATAGGTAAAAGGGCATTTTAAGGTCATGCGATGACCGAAAAGTCAGTTTAAAGTTATGAGGAGGACCAAAGAGGTAAAGGGTCATTTTAAAGTCCATGCGAGGACCGACATTTTTCAAAGGGACATTCAGATCATAAAGAAAGGCTAAAGAGTTTTAGGTTTGTTCAAAAACCTACGCTAACGCTTCGAAAGATTGGGGCATGGAAAACATGGCGGCTGTGACTTTTTAAAGTGGCGGCCTGTACTATTGTGCTCTAGTGATGTAGCAGTCTGAATATATAATTCACGACCGTATAAAACTCTTTGGAAAAGTCACGGCCTCTACAACGCAGATTTAGTGATTGCGAAGTCGATGACAGAACATAAAATCTGGTCTAGTTCAAAATAAACATTCACGCGAACTCAACTCAATTTCACTACATCTAATAGGATAAAGGAGTTTTCCTACTTTTAATTGGCAGAATTGGTTAATGGTGTCTCTGGAACTTATAGGTATTAAAACCCTCCCAACTTCAAGATCCCTTCTTCTACTGGTTCTTTAATCCACCCCTATGACTTCACCCCATCTTTCCCCTAAACATGCAATGGTTTCTTCGTTCCAAGCATGTAAGGGAACCCTCTCAATGTTAACCAGCACCCTTCTAGTGAGGTTGGATTCTTTATAGCACCATTCATGTATTACCTCAAACTAGATAGCTAGCTAATTTTTGGCATTGGCGAGGAAGGATATCCTTTCCTCAGGATTTAGAAACTGGAGAAGTACCTTTAGCCCACCCATTGGTTCGATTAGTATATCAAACACACCGTCAGTTCTCATCACTTCTTGTACCCCTGCTATGATCTTGCTGTTCTTAACTATACCTACTGGACAGCATCTGATCCATTCCTTGTCAATTTCGATGGCCTCAATCACATCTGCGTTTGATTCCATTAGGTCCTCCGAAGGTGGGTCTCCTTTCCCCAATCCCCAGTCGCTTCTGCCATCTATCCATTTGTCTATCCTTCCCAACAAGCTTCTGCACAGCTGGTCTCTTTTCCAAACCAAACCTAGCTTTGTTACCCACTAACCTCTTATCCAAACAACAGACGCCATTATACTTCTCAACAGCCCTACTTGCATCACTGTTTTCCCAGAACCTTACAAACCCAAACCGGGTGTTACTTTTTAGTCTCCTTCTTCTTGGTATAAACACATCTGCTACTCTCCCACATTTATTAAAGATTTCATGAAGCCATAGTTGGTGCATTTGCTCCAGCAAATTGTCAACAAAGATCGTGACTTCATTCTTAGATCCTTGCCACGCTCTTCTACCTTCTTCATTCCCAGCGGCCTCCGTTTCAATCAACGCTTAGAGTTGGTGCTATTAACAAGGCAAAATACCAACAAAACCCTAGAGATGGACATTAAAAATTATTCCCTCTTTTCACTCTTTACCTTCCAACTTTTCCACTATTCCCCTCTTTTCAATATTTTACTATTCTGGTATCAAATAAATATTTAGAATATTAAAATATTTAAATATTATGTTAAAATTTAAGAAACATACAAAATTTTAAATATAAAACTTTTATTTTCAACAATTCTTATGTTTAAATAAATAATATTTATATAAGCTAAAAAAGTATTAATTAGTCAATATAATCGGAAACAAGCAGGATAAAACAAAGCTAATGGAGCATTTTAAGAGGTAAAAAAATTGAGGGGCTTAGGACAAGATATAAATGCCCTACGCTGGACAAATTTTAAAATGGTAATGGGCAGGTCTAGACATGAATTGGTGTTATATTTTCATTTTTTATTTGACTAGAGTAAGGACAAAGAGAAAAGAGTAAAAAAAAAAAAACACGTCTGAGATGAAATGATATTATGAATAGTTCATAAACATTAAAAAAAGTAATACTAATAAAAGATACAATAATTTTACAATTCTAGAATTAAATTCCAAAATTTAACCCAGAAATCACAGCTGGCGTCCTACTCACTTGTGTGTTCTGCCTAATAACAAATTCCTCCCTTCTCATTTACTTCTCCCCTCTCTCTCTCCTCTCTCTCTTCCTCATTCGTCTCTTTCTCCTTTCTGCCTCTCTCTCTCTCCCCCTCTTCAATACATTAACACAGTTTTATCTCTTAGGCTAAGGGGCTGATTCTATTTTTAGTTTGTTTTTTTAGATAAAAATATAAAAAAATTATATAGTTTGTCTGATAAAAAAATAAAAAAAATTAACGTTTAGTATAATAATTTATATCATAAAAGTATTTATTGATTCTAATAAATGATATTTTCTAAACTTGGTCAATATAAATTATTTTTAAATATCATATATAATTGTATTTATTATAATATTTTTTTATAAATTTTGAATTTTATTAAAGTTGAAGTGACGACCACCTAATTAACCTATGATTGTAAATATTTTGTCATATCATATGTACTATTTTAGAATAAAATCGTTAGAATAATTATTTAATTTCGTACAGTACCGACAAGTATCAAATAATATCGAACACATATAGATTTTATAATATCAAACAATATCGAACACATATAGATTTTATAATTAATTTTATCTATTGTTTTTTTTATTTACTAATTCAAATTCCATGTATATTATGAAATGAGAGCTAGAATTAGTCTATATTAATTCATTATAAAATATATTAAATATTAAATTTATATCACTTTTAAGTTAGCACGGTCATTTTATTATTATAAATAATAAAAGTAAGCATTAATTTAGGCTACTTAATTAAAAATATTATGTTAGATATATAAAAGTTTATATTATGCACTAAATTATTTATTATTAAATAATATTTGTTAAATATGTATATATTTTTATAACGATAAATTCAAAAATAGTATCTAGTATTTTACAAATATTAATAAATAATGTACTCAAAAAAATTGGTACTATGTTAAATATGATATTCAAAACATTGAGTTGGATCCCAATTGGCAATTAGCTTAAAAGCTAATATTTTTTGCCTTTTATGTGTTTTTAGATAAAAAGTTAAATGTGATTCAAATTAGATTGCTTAGTAAATTAGCTTTTAAGTTATATTTTTAAAATTAGTTGTTTGGGTAAAAGTTACTTTTTACTTTTTGTTCAAATTGAATAATTTTATATTTTTATATAATTAAAAATAAAAATTATTTGTAGTTGATAGTGGTAATGGTAATAAATAAGTTATGAATAATGAATATTACTATTTTGTTAAAAATAGTGAGGTGTGAATAGAATATTTTAAAAATTAATATTTTAATTTAATTTTTTAGTTTTTAAAATTTTTTATTTTTTTTATCAAATGAATTATATAATTTTTTTGAGTTTTTATCCCAAAAACTAAAAAATCCAACCAGCCCCTTAGCCAAAGAGATAAACACTGTGCTAATGTACTGGAAAGTGAGAGAGTAAGGAAGAAAGAGGACAGAGGAGAGAGAGGGGGGAAGTAAATGAGAAGGGAGAGATTTATTATTAGGTTGGACCACGTGTGACTAGGATGCTAGCTGTGTTTTCTGGGTTAAATTTTGAGTTGTGATTCTGGGATTGTAGAATTATTGTAAAAACTATATATATTGTAATAAATAAAAAATAATAATTGACAAATTATTATAGCTAAAAATATAAAGAGCATAAAATAAAGATGAAAATGAGAGATAATTATAATATTTTATATTTTAGCCTATAATATTTTTGAAAAATAAACTTTATATATAAATTTGTAAATATAAATATATTTATTTTATAATTTGGGGATAGAACAGGATAAAATAAGGTGGAAAAAATAAATATCCTATTCATCTCTTTTATTATTGAATATAGAAAAAATTTGTACATAATGAGGCACATGTGAGGGCGACGAGTTGAATAAAATTCTCTCTAGGCAAATTATTATCTTTAAGCATGGCACATTTTTTATTTATCATCGCACAAGTCACCACTAGTATGTATGTATGCGTGTGTATGGGTTTGTATATATATATATATGAATGTGATAACCTCCCAAAACATTTCAAATCCTCAATTCTAAATTTTATATATATATATATATGTGTGTGTAAATGTGATGACCTCCCAAAACATTTCAAATCCTCAATTCTAAATTATTCTTTAAAGTTCACTATCTCTCTTTGATGTTACATTTCCCTCTAATCTTGTCTTAGTTCTATTTTTTTTTCTTAATTTACCACTAATTAAGTAAAACTTAAAAATAACTAAAGAAATACTAAAACTATCCTACTCTCCCACTCTTCCTTGTCCACCCTCCCACCCCTCTATCTCCATTTTCATATTCTATTTCTCATCAAATAATATTTAAAATATTTTATTAAGTGGCACTCATCTCCTGCTTGAGATAACTCTAAATTCTCAAATTCTTCATTTTATAATTCCATAAAAAGGTGACATCTACTCTATTAAGTGACACTCACCGCTTGTTTGAAATAAACTTTTTTTTTTCTTTTGCAATATTGTGAAGACAAAAAACGCCGATGATCAATTTATCATTTAAATAATTTAACATATTACTCTAAGTCCTTGATTATTCTACTACCCTTTAACAAAAATATGATGTGATAGCATTTTAGAGGAAAATCAAAGAATAAATAGGTTCAAATGCGAGCCTAGCCTACTATCACTTTATGAAAAGTTTAAAAAAATAAACATAGGTATAGAGATTGGAAAAGTATCAATTAAAAAGTGAACGACTTTAATTCTTTGTCACATTTTTATTTTATGCTAATAAATATATAATAAGTACTTTAATAACATTTTTTTTAAAAAACCGTACTTATACAAAAAGAATTAAGACATAAATCTGTACATTTTCTATTACAAATAGACAACAAAAAAAGTGTAAATAGAATTAAAGAAGTGAACAGATATATTTAGTCATTGATTTTTTTATTTTAAAACTTAATTACTAAATTATCTAATCTTCATTTTTAGCGAAGTTAATTGTTGAATTATGAATTTAGGGATGGAAAACATATGAGAAACAATAAGATAAATTAGAGATGGTTCTAAACTCGTAGAATGATTCTTACTTTGTTTTTTTAATTTTTTATTTGAATTTTGCTTTTTTATGTTTACATCTTAATGATTTGGATTTAGTAAACTAATTATATTTTGCTTTTCTTTCATGTTTTATTTTCTAATTTTTTATGTCATATTAACAAGAAAAGGGAGGACGCTTTTTTTTTTTTTTATAGGAGCAAGAAAAGCAAATTGGAGTTTTTATTTTTATTATTTTTTTGTTTAGCTTGTCCACCCCAAACTAAACAATTTTTCGCACGAATTCAAGGACTCCAAACTATTCTTGATTTTTTTTTTTTTTTGCCCCTGTGGGAAGGTTCAAATAAGCAGCACCATTCAACCTAAAGCTTCAGAACCTGCCGAATGGCTTTGCAGAAATACTACAACTGGAAGAAAGTCCATTCTGATTAACATTACGGCAGTTTTCCTCCACAATAAAATAAGACAGTCCTCCTCTGGCATAAAGACCAACCCCAAGCAAGGATTTCTACCTCCAAAAACCAAGCTTTTAATATTTTATTTTTTTGACAATCATATAATGGATAATATTTTATAAACTCATTCCTTACCAAAGCAGCATATATACATATTTGTGTTCATGGAAAATTGGAGGAAATTTTGAGAAAAAAAAAAAAGAAGAAAGAAATGCAGGTTTTTCAACTCAATCTTTCCTTTTTATTTTTCTCTCTTTTTTTTTTTCTTATAAATGAATCCTCAACTAAATAGTCATATTTTCAAATTAGGCCGAATTGATCAGAAACTTCTTGCTTTCTTGGGGATTTACCAAGTCGGCCAGCCCACCCACCAAATAATTCCACCTCCACTCCCCTCTACCAGAGAATCCACGAATTCCCGACTAAGAATCCTTCTGCCAACACAAGGTCAGGTGATTTCTTAACCACCACTTATTCCTAATTCCAAACATTATAATATTCAACTGTCCCAGATTCCACAAGATTATGAACCCGGGTAAAATCGATTTTACAAATATCAATTGTCCAAATAACCTGCACTGTGGAACCACTATCAGCAGACATTTCTTTAAAACCATAATGTTGTTTCATTATCATACAAGAATATGGTCAAAACTGGGTTCAAATTGCCCCACTCCAAAATGAATGCACCAATACACCTGCTATCTCCATTTTCTGAAATGATTGGGGTGGCAACCTCACCGTGAGGTTTAAAAAATTGCATCGAGACAGTATCAGTAAATGCTCAATACAGAAGCAGAGAAAGGGAGTTTGGGAATTTCAGGGCTTGAGTGCAAGGGCAAGCCCCAACTTAGGGGCTGCATTGATCGTCTTCGAGTCATATTCTGCTGAAACTGTTATCAGCGACCTGGGCCTCCATTCCCGCTGGCATAGCATTGCAACCTTTCCATTGTTGGAGAACCTAGTCATTATTGTGGTGCAAGGATCAATTTTACAGGAGCTTCCAATCGTAAAACTGTTTTCGTATGTGGAAAATCTGTGAATCATTTCTGCAGCAACCTCGGTTCCATTCGAGGGATTCACTGAATGAATGTAAGATGCCTTCAGTGACTGTCCTTTGTCCATCCTACAAAGTTTTTGAAGATGCGTTGGAACCAGAAAAGTATCCCATTAAACTAAGAGAAACATAATACATTAACACATTTTGAAAAAAAGCAGATGAGATTAATTCAAGCTTATATCCTATGGTCGTGTTCTCTCATCTTCAACACTTCTTAAAAATAGCAACTGATATTAATTCAGGCTTAAATCCTATCGTTAGAAGATGACATTTTTAAAAGTACCTTTAATTGTGAGGATTTACTCACCAAAAAAAATTTAAGAATTAAATTAATCTTATCATTTTTAACTCACGTACATTCCTCCCCCACTCTCGCTTGACAAATGTCATTTGAAATCCCAACACTCACATTCAACTTTCAAATCCCTCTCCTGCTTAAGACAAACTCATTCATTATTTCTCTTCCTCCCTCCATTCTTCCTTTATTCAACATCGCTGCGACACTCCCATCAGATTATATTTCATACTGCCTTTAGGTACTCATTAGTACACACATACAACAGAATGTTTCTTTTACTTGCTTTGAATAACTTGTATACTGGCAGTTCATATTTCCTTTTGGTAATAACGAACAATGACTACTTGAGACACAACATATTGATCCTTCCACAAGTATCCACTATATAATGTTTATTACATTTGTTTTGAATGACATGTACAATGGCTGCTAAAGTTTCTTTTTGGTAGTAATGACTGCTGAATTGAATGCCAGATGCACTGGTCATTAGAGAGCTAGACAATAACCAAGGATCTAAATTTCGTTTCGTTTCAAGCAAAACCATAGTTGCGTGAAGGAAGAGTCAGATCCAAGGGAAGCATTTAACAATTTTCTATATAAATATATTGCAAGAACAATGTATTTCATAGTTATAATGTAAATCTTAAATTATGAACAAATATTCAAAATTGGTGCCGATAGAAAATTTTGGTCTCGAGTCTAAGTAAATAAATACAATTATTATGGGAATGCATAGCCCATAAGATGTTGGAGTTAATTTTATAAGTAATTGATGTTAAGCTTTTGATCTTATTAGATCTCATCAAGTTAGTAGATTTCAAATATTTGATGGTTGCTACAAATTGTCTTAGTAAATTTTTCTTTTGCTTCTTTGTAAATATGTTTGTACGCTCCCATCCTAATTACAACTGCGATTTTAGTTTGATAGGAACACAGTTCTGATGAGACTATTGGTCTGAAGTGCAAAAATCCATTTTTGCAGTGGAATCATCACCATTAGTAGGTGCTTCCTGCAGCTAAGGTCACAACCACTGAAACTTTTTGGCTTCAGCAGACACTGACATGGAACTAGCTGGGAGTCTTGAAAGTTGACATTCTAGTGCTTCACTCGAAACTTTTTCCAATTCTAGTTTTATTTGGGGGGGGAGGTTATCAAACTCGATCTCGATTCAGGAGGTTCAGAATGGGTGGTTGAGCTCAGATCCATGGCAGGTAATATCTTCTTCTTTGCTTTGCCTAAAACCCTTTGCTGCAGTAACAGTCTCCAGTCTGTGTTATCTTCCAATACTGCAGCTTTAGTCATGTAAATCGGCCCTACCAACGTTCTAATTCTATAAAAAAGGCTCGTAAATGTGCAACCAAAAAGAACAAAAAACTGGAGTTGAATTTTTAATTTCAAATTTTTATCGTCCTCCAAATCATAACATATGATGCCTTTATGTTTTATTTAATTTATATTTACTTTCTATAACACATTTTAATTTGACCCGCTTACTATAAAAAAATGTCAATTTGACTAGTTTCTCCCTATAATGTTTTCAGTCTGGGTATTTGACTTAGTCACTGTGTTAACAGACTTGCTAGTTTTGGAAGAGTACCCATGTCGGCACGACTTGGCATGGGTAGGGGTACAAGATATGTTTCGAGTACAACTACTTTTTATCAAACAAGGCTGGGCTCTCATTTATCATAAAAGAATAGTGAAGAGTATACTAAAACTAGATACGTGGCTTATAGTAACAAAGCTATTAGGATAAAAGCAAATGTTTGATGTTAGAAATCAATATGTATAAATCAATAAAAACCTGAAGAATCTGAAACATTGTCTTCTAGATTCCTCCTCGACTCTTTTTTGTCATCTTCATGCACCCATATCTAATTTTTATATATTGTTTAGCCAAGTTCACGTATTCTTAGTTTAGAGATTTCATGTGTCCGATCCTTACACACTCGCACATCACACTCATACCTGAGTCCATGTAACATAATTTAGTCATACATACCAATTATTAGATCAATATATCTCACTAATATCCCTTTCTTCTCTAATGTTCTCCATATCATCTCCTTAATCTTATCACATTTTTTCCAAGTCAATAAACATCATACAAAGGTCCTTTTCTTTTCCCTAATTTTTTTTCCCAGAAGACAATTAAGTAGAAGAATAATTTCATAGCAGACCTCCTAGACATAAAACCAAAATTTATTTTCCAATACAAGTAGTCTAATTTTCCTAATATCTTCTAATTGCTCCTCCTCAAGTTTTGTCGTATGACTCATAAGTTCAATACCATGAGAATAAGTGCACTTTTGAATACCACTTTTATTTGACCCTTCATCCCGTTAATATTTCCAAACTTCAATAGTCACTAATGAATGACTTAAAGAAACACTTAAGTTCCAATTATCTTACACGATTATTTTAGTAAGCATTTTATTGAGAAGAAAGATCCACTCTAAAACCCAAATACTTGTCATTATTGAAATTAGTAAACATAACTTTCTATTTTAAATACATATAACATTTTAATATCTACTACTATCATAATTTTCTCTAACGGATATTCAAACATGTCCAATTATCAAATAGTTGAGACTGCAGGTTTGGGTCTTTCTACCTACGAAGAGTCAGTCTTGAAAACCAAAATATTGATAGGAGCACACGACCTCTATTTCTATTGCTAGTCCGGTTGATGGAAGAGGGCCTACTAGTTGTTCAAATAGCCTCCTTAGTTCTGTAGTCTTTCACTCGAAGGTTGGAATTCGGAAGCTTTCTGTGTAGGCAGGCCCAGCGGTACCCCGACGGGGCAGATTCATGGAGTTAATTAGCTTTCCAAAGATGGAATTCAGTTCAGGTTTCTAAATTGTTTCCTTATGCTTTCATTTTTTTTCTACATCCCCATAATGTTTTTGAAATGTTATAGTGACGGGGAACGAGTAGGCATAGGATGAAGATATTTCAAGATTTAAAAATTTAGTAATTTTAGTAATATTTTATATTTTGACTTTTATTTAAGTCTCTTAAACAGTTAAACATTGTAACGTCAATTAGAGTTTTCATGATTTGTAATCTCTTATTTTTAGTAACCTTAATTAGGGTTTCCGAAGTTGTAATTTTTTATTTTTAGTAGCACTTTCATTAGGATTTTCTTGAATGCCTATAAATAGGCTATTACATAATAGGTTTAGGATATTATAATATTGAGTTGAATGAATTGAATCTTGATATTGAGTTCATGCTTTTCTTTTCTTTTGAGTGTGATCGTTATTTCTTTTATTTGAATCCCTTTTCTTTTATTTGATTACAATCTCGCCAGCCGGCTGACATCAAGCAGAATCAGAGCAAGCATCGATCTTCCCCACTACCACTGCCAGTGCAGCCATCACAGACAGTGTAGTTGTACAGTGTAGCCGCAGTGCGCCGACGATCTCCACGGTCAACATCGCCACCATCCTGTGCCGTTGCCATCGACACCGCCACCATCGCCATCAACGCCATCGGCTGGCACCAACACCAACCCTTGCTTGCACCACCACCAGCCTTCGTCACTTGTGCCGCCTTCGATCTGCGTCGCACCACCACCAGTGACAATGACCTATAAGGTCACCACCACCACAACCCATTGTTGCCGGTATAGCTAGTGCCGCCATCCTTCGCCTCCTGAGTCGCCTCCGCTATTGCCACCTCGCGCCATCACCTCTGTCAAACAAAGCTATTGGTCTCCTTTGCACCGCCACCGCTTTCAGTCACTGTCGCCTTTGCCGCTTCCCCTGTGTACAGCCGCCGACCACACCCCATGCTCTCCCTTCCTTGTAAAACCCTAGGCCACCCTTTCCGTCCACATGAGGGACCATACCGGGTCAACAAGGGGAAGGGATCCTCAACCCGACCCAATTCATTAATTAAACCCATAACCAGGGAGTCCAGTCCCATCTTATTACCTTGCCTGGCCCATATCTTTAATAGCCTAGCCTAGCCTAGCCTAGCCCAGCCCAGCTCAGCCCACTTAAACTCAGCCCCCAAAAAAAGAGTCCTTAAACTCAGCCTACACGAAAAAAGGGTTAAAAAAAAAACTTTTCAACGACGTAATTTTGTAGAGGTTCAGCTCTTGCTTCAAGGATCCACCGTGTAACCACTAGAGCATCCACAAGTTTATCAGGTCTCGAGAAAGGTACTATTCTCTCTAGAGAATTGAGATTAATATTTTTATTCACTAGAGAGTTAGTAAAATTTTACAAAGGGTCTAGGATTTTGAGAATTCAAAAAAGAATGAAGTCTTTTGAAGATAACATGAACATCATTCAAGACCTTATGCACTCCTTATAGAACAACATAGATGGTCTTGAAAAATCAATAATAGCAATTCGTAGGCAACAAATGTTTAATAACAATCTCAGGCAACAAAATTCCAGTATTTATTTATTTTGTAAAGTTTAAAAATCTATTAAAATTATAAGATACTAGTAGCGATCCATGTAATATTACTAATTAATTTCTTTTTGGCATACATCAAGAAATACAAGATAAGATGTTGTACTCTTATAACGACTTAAAAGATGCCTATATGGATGATTTAGCAGTAGAGGTGTATCTAGAGGAAGAAGAAAAAAATTTGTCCTAAGTCTATTTCCTCATCGCTAGTTCTTAAAGGTGATTCACATCTTGTTGAGCTTATTAATCAAGAGTCAACTGATTCTAATATTGATCATCCTCCTTTCAGTCCATTGAATGTGAAGCTTTGTATATTCAAATACCCGATATTAACAGTATCTTACTTAGATAATATTCTCAATTATTTTTATCGTAAAGGCATTGTTGTGATATTCTCAATTATTTTTATCATAAAGCATTGTTGTCACTTTAGTACCTCATATATCTAGCCCAACCAAATAGTTCACATTAACATCTTTTGGACATGTTTTCTTGATTTTTCTGTAAAATTTAAATATGGGTCCAATGTTTCATATGGAGGATATGATACTTGATCGGGGCACTTCAAAGCCCCTTGTTTTGTTTGATGATGTTGATGCAGATATGGCTACGTTCTCACTTTTTTCTCTCGCGTGTCTATCGGCTCGACCATTTTATGGAGTTTCTCAGTACCATTTTCTAGACGGAGTTTTTTACCATTCACATGCTATCATAGTCGAAGAAGTGTTTCGCCAACAAGAGCTACATTTCATCAACTGCTTTCATCTTTATAACTCTCTGGAAGAGAGTTTCCCGAGCCGAGGAAAAATGATGGAAAATGAGTAGGATTAAGATGAAGATATTTCATGATTTAAGAATTTAGTAATTTTAGTAATATTTATATTTTGACTTTTATTGAAATCTATTAAACTTGGTAATATCAATTAAAATTTTCCTTATTTGTAATCTTTAATTTTTGGTAGCCTTAATTAGGGTTTCCTAAGTTGTAACCTTTTATTTTTGGTAGCTTTTCATTAAGATTTTCTTGAATGCCTATAAATAGGCCATCATGTAATAGGTTTAGGAGATTATGATATTGAGTGGAATGAATTGAGTCTTGATATTGACATCAAGCTTTTCTTTTCTTTTCTTTTAAGTGTGATAGTCATTTTCTTTTATTTCTTTTATTTGGATCCCTTTTCTTTTATTAGGTTACAATCTCGCTGGCCATCTGCCATCATACAATTTCCCATCTGACGGAAATGGTACATTGAAACAGAATTTCAAAACATTTTACTTATGAGCCGACCGAAATGACCCACTAAAATGAAATTTTGCCATGGTTTTGTATTTGGGTTGCAGTAACAGGTTTCACATATTATAAATATTTATTTATAAAACAAGTAATTTAATTTATCTAGTAAGATATTTTACGTTTATGCTGGACTTTAAGGTTCTAGATCAAATTTAAATCACAACTTGCTATTAAGATTTCAATAGACAATATGATTCTCAATTTGATAACTACGAAATTCATAAATAAATAAGTATGCAACTCAATATATTTTTTAAGTACACTAAAAAAACTAAACTTTCCCAGATAAAAAGGAGAAAGAACCTGACTACACAAGTCCAAAAAAAACGTACTGGCCTTTCATGGTAAACAACTATCTGAGAAATTAAGGAACTGAAAAATGTCAGCAAGAACCATTGCTAAACAGAGCTGGTATAACCGCTACAGGTAATCTTAGTTAGCTGTGTAATCACTGATCAGAAGGTCTCAAACCATGCAAAAGTAACCCCAGTTTTTGTATTTTTCCAACAATGCAAACGGCGGGGCACATGCACATTTGATATGTCAGAGTCATAATTCATCCCCTCCCAATGTAAGTTGTCTCAGACCACTCCTTATGTGTTAGAGACAAATAATAATGCTTTTCCCAGTACATTTCTATGTACCATATAAGTAAAGACTTCACAGTTTTAGAAATCTATCAATGTGCATGCCCATATATAAAGTGAGATTTTGCAATAAGAAAATGGAGAATATCTACTAGTTAATAATTGCAGGATACATACAGTATAAGTGCTGCAGAGATATCCGTGTTGTTAAAGCCAATCCCAGCATTGTACTTGGTGAATGAAGAGGAAGCTGTATCAAACACAATTTCGCCGCCAAAAGATAGATCCTTGTTGCCAAGTGCTGCAGCAACCTCCAAAAGAGGGGCAGGGTTCAAGCCAATACTGGAATTGATGGCAGCATGATTATGAAGGTACAGAACATCCAGCTGATAATACACACATTTTGATTTAGCATGCCTGCATTAAAATTGCTACCAAAACCAAACTATCCCTAGCTTGCAACAATATAGAATTTCCAGAACAAAACGAACACCTAGGAAAATTTGAAACTACTCCATGTTTTTAATTTTCAAGGTATTTCTGACAAACTTTGAAACTCAAAAGGCCCAAAAGTTTGTAGTAGATTCCATTCTTCCGGAGAATGTTAGTTGATCTAGAGCAATATGGCTATTATGAGCAGCAACACATTAGTCCATCACCTAAAATGTCGATTCAATCATAATAATAAATATTTTCATCTACTCTTTGTTTCTTTTTTCTTTCTTTTAGGGCAGGGAGAGGGGAATTGTCCAAAAGCCTTTAATGAATATCAAAATCCAATGAATGAATTGGTCATAGAAATTTCAAAACCTCAATTTAGTGTATGGATTCTGCAAGGGATGTTGGAAATTGTTATCAATGTGTATTTTTTATATATTATTCAGATGCAAAATGATGTAAATGATTCATGTAGTCGATCCTAATTAATTGGGACAAAAGCTTAGTTTGGTTTGATTTGGTTATTTATTTAAATGCAGGACAATAGACTAAAAGCACTTACACATATGCCGACTAGCTTGTTATTAGGCCGAAACTAATAAAATATACCCTCAGGGATTTGAAGGTGATGTAAAAGGTGCCATAAATGGTTTCAGCATGGTGCTTCTGACTAATCTGGCTTATTCTCACAATGTGACGATCCTAGATTTTGGCCAAACCATTTGAGGCTTGGGTTGAAGGTTAAGAAAATCTTCTATTACTGATATTAGTTCTCTTCTTTACATTCATCAGAATTTTGATGTTTCAGCTAGATGTTAGATGGCTTCATTTTTTACTAGGTTACTCACATACTTGTAACTCACACACAGCCGGACGCAAAACAGATTATTCAAAGGTAAAGAACTGACCTTTCCAGACTTATGATCAGGTATGTCAAAGCAAAATGCTGCTTTGGTGGAGGGAAATATATCATGCAGAGTCACTTTTGTAGAGATCTGCAAATGGTTAAACTTAGAATGTACTGGTGCAGTTGACTTTGTATAGTACACGTAGAAAAGATGTGAAAAGGCTCTGTTGAAATGGCAAAATCTTCTCCTCTTACATTAGAATATGTATCAACTTTCACATCTACAGTGGTATTTTCATTCTTGTATTGGGTACTTATGTCACCAACAAATATTTGATCCCTCTTCACACCAGTAGCTGTAAGTCCCTGCCAAGAAAAATTGAAGTTGGCAAATATAAAGTTAGACCGTATCACAACCTAGCTTATAAAACTAAGAGAGCATGAACACTCCAGCATTTTGTTGCAATTTATTGTTACTGTTGTCATTGCTATTGTTACTGTTGTGAATATTTACCACTATGATTGTCAATGTCATAGTTGGTGTTTCAATGTTGGAAGGGCCTGCCAGTAAACAATTTCACAAGGTTTTAAATATTGACCATTACGTATCGTAATGGCCGATACGTATCGGGATTTTAGACTTGTGATACTAATATTTACAAATGTATCGGCCAATACATAGTTGTATGACCGATACCGATACCACGGTTTAGAACCCTGGACTTCGGGACCAAAACTTGCCCATAAATATGAGAAATGGAAAAGGAATAGTTCCCTTAGGTACAGATCAGCATTTTTGTTTTCCATATATCAAGGGACATTCTTACTTTGTTCACTAAATATAAATGAATATTTACCACTATGATTGCCATTGTCATAGTTGGTTTTTCGATTTTGGAAATACCTGTCTGTAAACAATTTCACAAGGTTTTAAATATTGACCGTTACATGTCATAACAGCTAACACGCATCGGGATCTTAGACCTCCGATACCGATATTTACCAATGTATTGGCCAACATTGTCCGATACATAGTCGTATTACGGATACTGATACCATGATTTAGAATCCTAGACTTCACACCCAAAGCTTGCCCATAAATATGAGAAATGGAAAAGGAATAGTTCCCTTAGGTATAGATCTGCATTTTTGTTTTTCATATATCAAGGGCATTCTTACTTTGTTCACTAAATATAAAGAAATGATACAGTATGTTAACATAGAAACGGCATTAAAAGACAAACCTAATTCATTCTTACAACTTCTTCCCATTGCATTATATTTGACAACAACTTAATATGAAAACAAAATCATGAGTACAAAAGTCACTAAACAAAAGTGAAAGCAAAGAAGACTGCGTCCTTTTTACAGTGCATATAATTTCATATCCAAAAATCAAAAACATAACAGAACAAAGTAGGAAGTTCATCATGTTCTACAGACTGACTATGAAGAAGTAAGTTCCTTTGAATAGCCAACTGATACGGGTAATCAACGACTTTCTATTCAACTGCCTCCGAAACAAAATCCATAAATGATGGACAGGAAAAATATGCAACAACCAAATTGGACAAGGTCTGAATACAGTAAATATTAACAAAGATTAATAAGACCTCGATTAGTTGGCAATGTCTTGTCCCATGTTACCAAAAATTGCTAATACCATCATGATTTTTGTTTTGGAACAAACGTTCTAAAACATGATATATCTTCATTCCAAAACGATGAATTTAGCGGTTCCCAAAGTCATGCTATTTAATAGACAAAAAAATAAAATGTGACGAATTAAAAATTTTTAGAGAATGGAGAACTGGCAAGACACAAGGTGAAAAAAATAAAAAAGAAAGAAAATTGGTAGTATTGATCCTATACATGTTTCTTTAGATGAATAGGTAGAAAATAATACTCTATTTTATTATATGTTTATTAGTGGAAAGAACTACATTATCATATTGTAATTTTAGTATCCCATCCCTATTGTACTGGGCATATGACATACCACGTTCTTATTCTCGTTCCTCCTAGCAGAACAGTAAGTTTTCCAAGTAACATTGAGCAACAAAACATAGAAAGGATATAATTCCTGATTTCCTAAGTTAGATCCAGCAACCTTTGAACAGTGGAAGCAGAAATATTTCCTTGAAATTGTAAAACTTTACAGCCAACTTAATGAAACATTATTGATTGCCAGCCACTAGTTGTCAGCTATTTTATTTTTATTTTTTTTCGTTTTTAGCTTTCCCTAGGGTCATATCCTGTGTCACACACTCCTGTTCTCCAGAGGTACCTTGCCTGGGCAACTTTTGTCAGGTTATGTCATCCACACCCTTGCCAAATAAAAAGGAAAAATAAAATTTAATTATTTTTTATCACCAAATGCACACGCACCCACTCTCACACCTTGCTCTTGATAAGGCTTGAACCCCTCACCTTTCATTTGAGAGTATGACACCAACACCATTGGGCCAAAAGCCTCTTCCTAATAAAATCATTTTTTTATAAGCGAAGAGAAATACAAAATCATCATCTTTCATTCACATCTTTCCCAGTCATTCCACCTTGCGCGCAGGATATTCAATTCAAACAAATCATTTTTATTAGTAGCATTCATTGAGCTTCACTGCACATGATCAACCCACCTTTGACAACCCTCACTCGTCGTCATATCCTCAATATACCACCCCTAACTTTCATGAATGTACTCATTGTCCTACCTTTTCTCTATACAACCATTTATTAATCTCAACATCCTTTATAGGTACACCAATATTTTTATTGATTGGCCCAGGAGTTTGCCTTGGCGGAACGGTAAGGTTGTCGCTGCGTGACCTAGAAGTCATAGGCTCGAGACGTGAAACAGTCTCTTGCGAATGCAAGGTAAGGTTGCGTACTATAAACTCATCATGGTCCACCCCCCTCCCCAGGCCACGTATACACAGGAGCTTAGTGCATCGGACTGCCCTTTTAGCCAACCCCAATTGATTGGAACAAAAGCTTAATTTGGTTTGGTTTGGTTTGGCCAAGAGTTTCATACAACACTTAGCTTAGTAAAATATATTACCCTTCACTTTATTGTCATATTGAATTCATATACAACTTACCCACATCATATGTCCCATTTCAATAGTATGGGCAGCATTCCTTGCCAATTTATGTGTATCGGCTAAACAATAAAAATTTCCAATCACCTCGTTTTCACTCCTAGACTTCTTCAACTTGCACCCATTATATGCTGCCCTCGTTTCCTTAGTTTGAAGCTCTAGGCCATATTTTACAGCCGCAATCAAGCTTGCCCAACCTAAGTAGCATAGACGCGGATGCATGACACGAATTAGACACGATGACACATCAATTTTCAATAAATGCAAGACACAACACATCAAGAATACGTTAAAAAACGTATATTTTATATATTTATTATATGTCAAATATATAAATAATTTTTTCAAGAGTAATAAAAAAGTAACATATCACTAACTAAATTAAAAAGTCATATGTTTCATTTTATAAGTGTTTTAAAATATATTTAGTATGTATAAGTTGTATTTCCAAAAATGCATCATCAACGACGTGGGTTCAAATCGTTGAAGCGCCTGCAAAATGTCAAGAAAATGTTTGATATTATTTAGTTATTTTTTTAATTAAGACACATTTAATGAGTGAAAGGAAGCAGGTTGCAGGTTGCAGGTTGCAGGTTGCCTAAACTGAAAGGATAAATCACTTGCTTACTATAATTAAGCCACTTGCTTAGCAATATTTAAGCCTTCCAGACGTGGTCCTAAGTTCTGGAAGTTCTATCCGTAGTTTATATTAATATTTTCACCTCATTCAGCACCAAAAACTGTTTGAAACCTATATGCTTTAAGATGCCATGTTTCTGGTGCACTGGTAAGTCAGACATCTACTTTAGCGGTCACATATTCAAGTTTAACAACAACCACACAGCTAAAAGGGGGGGAAAACTTTAGGATAAGATAGTAACTAGTTTATCTTCACAGCACTCCAGATAGTTGGAACCACCCCCTTGCCTTCCAAAATGACCAGTTCGTGAGATTTAAGGCAATTCTGGTTCTGTAAGGACCCAGTTCTAAACCATAAGATTAGTGACGATAAACCGATAGAATCTTAGCTCATAATAAGATTAAAATCTTAACATGATCAAAACCTAAGAATCAGACCCCGAGAATCAAAAACCCTAAAACAAAAAGACAACCCTCTAACCTCGAAGATCATTAAGTTGCCCTAAAAACACTCACTTAAAACCCTAAAGAGCTAAACTTAAAAGTAAAACTCCGAGCCCCAAACCCTTCTTAAAAAAATGCTGGCATGGCTTCGTAACTTTTCAAGTCCAACAATCTATATGTGTTGTCCTATTACAGCAAAACCCGACTCCCAAATCCAAAGAATAAAAAAAATTCAACCCAAGCTTCAACGTGAAAAGAAAATTATACTCAAAAACCTAAATCCCGTGACTTCTAATAATCACATTTCGACCCCAAGTCTTTAAGATAATTACAATTTCATCCTAAGACACCAAAGTTCATAGCAAACTATTAATGCCGTAAAAAAACACTTAAATCCTCATCTAGATTACACCCAAGAGTTCCTAAAACTCTTAATATCAATCATTACATACTAGTCCCTCACGTCTTTAAAATTTCACAAATGCCCCTGAAATATTTCTCACCCATAATTCCCTACAATCAACATTAATTAATATATATACATGTGCTAAATACATATATGTCACATGTGGGAGACCACCTAGAAGTATGTGCTAACTTTATTTTAATAAGATAAACTACAATATCTCAAATCAAATCAAATAAAACTTTAACATTCAAAAAAATATATATATAATAATAATAATAATAACAGTCATAAATTTTAAAATAATAACAGTGTATAAAATGTTAAATTACAAAATAACAATCCCACCACCAACTCACACACATTCTCCAACAAAATTTTTATATATACAAGTATATATATAAAAGAGAATCTCTAAATAACAATAATAATTAAAGTGATGCTATGTGAGTACAACAATAATTAAATATTCAAAATAAATAAATAAACCTAACCTTATTATATATATATATATAAGGAGACTACATAAACTCATGTGTAAGTAATGATGACAACTCTTTTTCTCTCATTCTCTACAACAATAAATAGTGTAGGAAATCTCAAAAAGTAAAAAAAAAAATTAAATATTTTAATAAAAAAGAAATTCTAAAAATAATCTACATTTATATATTATATGGAAATTGGCATATATATATGTATATATATACACACACAATCTCCACAACATTAAATAAATATATACAACTTAATAAATTAAATTTTTAATACTAGTTTGGATACTTTAAAAATAAAAAAAAATAAAAAAAAAACTTAATAAATACAATCAATAATGTCAAATCTCTACAACACAATCACAATCTCCTACACAAACTTATTATAAACACAAATATTTATATACATATAATAAAAGAATCTCTACAATACACATAATATAATAATCAATAAATAATTAAATCTTTACAATAATATAATAACCAACAAAGTATTAAATCCCTACGACACTAACTTCAATTTAAAAAAATAATAATAACAATTTTTTTTTATTAATTATGTGATTACAACACAAACTCACACAAACTCTAACATAAGCTTTCTATACATAAGTAAATATACATACCAAAGAGAATCCCTACAACAAACACAATAAATTAATCAATAAATCCTAATTCTCTACAACACACAATCTCTATTAAAATAATCCAAAAGTAACATTAATATATATACATGTGTAGATATACTATATACAAACTATTATATATCTCACTACAACCAAATAAAATAATTCAAAAGCAAAAAGTAAAAGTCACTTTAGTGTTTAAAATAATCAAGAGGCAAAAGGTAATTTAATATATATGTATGTATATGTGTATGAATAGCCTAATATTATAATCAAAAGTAACAACCTAATATAATAATGTAATTTTAAGCTAACTTGTATTTTTAACAAAAAAAAAAGACATAATACAACATATCAATAATTAAATAATGATAAAATAATATTAAATCATGAAATTGAGTTTTAAAATTTAAATTCATCAAACTAAATTAAAACTAATATAAAAGTAGTTTAAAATGTACACCAAGTTACAAAATTATACAAAAATCAAAATTTAGCCCAATCACCTCAACAAAATAATGCTATAATTAAACTACAATATAAAAATTTAGTGTAACACTTCAAATCATCATTTTAATTTAAAACTATGATTATCTTATTTGAAAATATGCATTAAGTTAATTTTTAGATACAATTCTTAGACAATGTAGTACATATATAGCATTAAACATACAATAAAGCAATATAATATAACAAAAATTAAAATTGGAGCCAATTTTCCCCCTCATGGCTGGCCAACTTGAGTGCAAGACACTCAATCATATTATTATATTATGATTGTAAGGCATACATGCAAAATTAGTGGATATAACCCCGTATAGGTCTTACAAATACATCATGAGCTTCCTTTAAGTTACAAAAATTATTTTAAAAGACCACATGAACCCCCATTTTCAGCAATAGGCTCTCCCAAACAGAATTTGTGTTCAAAAAATTCTCTAAGTGTTGATAGAGAGAGGTAAAGAGTGAAAGAGAAGAAAGGCTTGGAGTTCTTGGTGTTCTTAGCATCCTTGGGTGATTTTCTTCAAAGTTCTTCAACACTTATCTCATCAAATCTCTAAATCAAGGTAGAAACAACATCTTTATACATTTACTTTTTATTTACAAGTCTTCTCGCATCTCCTAATTTCACCAAAATCCAAGATCCATGCTTAAACTCATGTTTTCTTCATACTCAAATCTGTCTAGAATAAGTTTTTGTCAAAAATTCGATTTTTGCTTTTTTTTTTAAGTGATCTAGACTCATCAAAAGTTTCTGAAATTTTTACTGTAGTTTCATGTATATACTACTTGCATGCACAAATTTTCTTGAGATCCAAATCGTTTTCCTTATTTTTCTAAAAATAGAGAAGTAAATCGAGTTAAAATAGCTGTTTGGACTGACCACTTTTAATCCACGCCATTTACTATAGAAACAAGCTTTCGGTGTGATTTTTATGTAGTTGGATAGATAAATGTCTTATCTTTCTAACCCCACTGGAATCAACCCCGTTTGCATGTGTATAGAAAAAATGGAAATGATTCTCCCAAAGTGTATCGAATCTAGACACTGTTTGGTAGAATATTCATAAGAAATTCAAGAAACATGAAAAAAATCCAAGGTCAATTTCCAGAGCTTCTAGACTCACATATGTACTACTGTAAAAATTTTAAAAATTAATTTTTTTGAGTTTAAGTCCTCATTTCTATTTTTGAAGCCACTGCGTTTTCACGCCACTGTTCTGGAAGTTTTGCTCTGCACTGTCACAAAAACTTGTTTGGTTAAAACCGAGGCCTTAGAGGCAAAATTTGAAAAAGTGTAAAATATAAAAAGTGTTCAGAACATCCCAAATAGGGTGCCTACCAAATCTTAGAATTTATTTCCAAGTCTAAGTATTTTAAAAATCTTAAAACCAGTAGCAAAAATCTGAAAATCCTGAATATGATAAAATATGATTTTGTTTTAATGTTATTGTTTGGGGTTTACCTATGTGGTGTTATGCATGATTGAATAATTGGAATGTGTAATATTGCCTTAATATAGTTACATGATTTTAGTCGTTGAGTTGAATTATTTACATGCAAATTTAGTTAAATCATTGATCCATGCACATTGTGTTTTAGCTTAAGTATTTTGAGGTGATTTTAGTTTAATTGGTGTACTTTTGCCTTATATGTTATTTAATCTTATTCATGCATGAATTCTCATGTAATTTGAAAAATCATAACTTTATGCATATTATGCCGCATCATCATTGGAATGGGTTTTACGGGGTTCACTATTTTATTTTAAGAAAAGAATGAAAATTGAACCTTAGGATTGGTACTGTGGTTGATGGAATTAAAATTCTTAGAAATTTAGATATTTGGAAATATTGTGATATTAGTTATATGCCCTAATTTGTTTTGGGATGGTTTTGCCCCAAGTGCTAAATGCACCTTATTGTTTATGATATATTTTTAGTGAAGGCGGTTCAGGTGGCGTAATAATCGAAATTAGATTTTGCGATCCCGTGCTGGACCTTGACCTTAGATCGAGGGCCAAACCGTCTCTAACACCTTGCCGTCAGTGATGACCCGGCTGGACACTTAGTCCGGTACGTAGTCATCCCACGGCTTAAAAAACGCTCTGTCGGTTGGTAGACTTGGTCAACGTGGTTGGGATCATGGGGTTTTAGGATGGTTTTCCCAGGGCGGGAGAACCTAGAATAACTTAAGTTTTAAATTGAATTAGAAAATTAAATTGGTTGCATCATTTCTCATCATAATCACTGCCATAATTAATCTGCTATTTTATCTGTCATGTTTTGACCTGTTACATGAGAAATATTTGTATGCTGGTGTGAGTTTCTTTGGCGTTTCATGTCAGGTTCCGAAGAGCTAGAAGAGCTTATTGACGAGTACATTGACGCGGACATAGAGCCTTGATTAAGAGTTTCTGGCTTTAATCCCAGCCTTCCTCGGCCACGTAGCACCAGTTTTGTAGTTATCCACCTGTTTCTTGTATTGTTCGATGTACTCCAAAAATATTTTAGTTAGGTCTGTACTATATAACTCTATAATATCTGCTTTTTGGGCACGCATATGTATTGTCGTTATTTAATTTTCGCAGCCCTATTAGTTAATTGCTGCTCTAGATGCTCCCGAGATTCGGGACGTCACAGGTTCATTTTTCAAAAACCTTTACTTTCAATTAAAAACATGATAACAAAATTGATAATAGGTGTAAGAGATATGAATCCCACGTCGTCCACTTATGATTTGTCAATTCACCTTATAAGGTTAACTGCACCCTCAACCTACCAATAGGCTTTTCTGCTGTGAAAGGACAAAACATTGAGTGCAACGTGATGTAATGCAAAATGGACAATATCTTGGTGCGGGCCCCGGCAAAGGAGTGGTTTCCCTTAATTTGTTGTTGTCTGTAGGAAACTTCACCACGTGGCCCCACACACTATGAAGTAATGTGATGGATATGAATCCCACAATGCCCACCAAGAGGACTTTTCCGATGGGGAGAAAAAAAAATCATATGGAGCACGTGGTGAGGTATTGTCTTGGTGCGGGATCGGTAGAGTAGTCCCCCCTCAATTGGAAAGTAAAAAAAAAAAGACAAAACCTAGATACTTGTAAAATCCTCTATTACGCGATGCTCTAATGAGGTTGCTAGCATCTTTTAGATAACAAGTACGTTCCAAAAATCACTTATTGCAAGCATGGAATGAAAGGTCATTCCATAAATTTTTAATAGCCCATAAGGTAAAACAAAATCAGTATTATTACAATCACACCACATAAGTGGATCTATGGTTAGAATTCCATCCTAACAGCAGATCATGCTCGTGATATATGGATAGGTCCACATAGGATTATCCTTCTGCAAACTAAATAACACAACTTTAGATATGGTGGCATGTTACATAAAATAACAAAATTGTGCAGTTTGACCATTTCTATATAAAGAACATATCCCTATGAAATGTCTTCGACACGAACAGTTTTTGAACATTCCTGCAAACATGATTGACGCATCTCAAATATGCGTCACGTTTTGAAAACTAAATTCACCTTTTTTTAGGGTAAATTACAAATACCACTATTGAGCTATTTGACAAATAATTTGGATCCCCAAGGTTTGAGAAAATTCTTCTGCCAGAGGTTTATATTTGCATAACAATTAGCCCCTAGCCGTGAAGTGGCCATTAGGGTTTTGGATGGAATTTTGCCTACATCATTAAACTATAACTTTAGTGGACAAAATTACCCAGACAGAAGCATAATGTATGGGAACGTAATGCACCAGGTCTCGATATTTCCTATTGATCAGCGTGCCAAATCTAAGACTTTGGATTTGACGTCATCGAATATCCTGACACTTTAGGTGGACAGTCGGCGTGTTGACCTAACCCCACACTCTTACGCCCTTGTGACTTGAATGAAACAGCTGGGTATATCATTCAGCGATGTGGTCATTATTTCACAAACAAGGTCGAGATGAGCTTGATATTCACTTCCGATAAGTCAAACCTTATAGGTCTTTTGGCAAGGAATCCTTGTCAGTCCATGTTTTGCAAGGAATGGTCACATTCGAGATTCATTTTCATTTATATTATTGTCATCCCTTGTTGTACCCTATTTGCAATTATTGTATTAGTGCTATACTTGTGTTAGAATGGTAGGGTTTTGGGGTTACTTTATAGGCTTCCTAGCTCATTGCGCTTCATGACAGGTATTGAAGAAGAAGAAAACAATGAGTACAATCTAAACGGGTACATGGAGCTGTAGAAGAGTTAAGAGGGATCAAGAAGAATCAAAGCATATCTTTCTTTTTATATTTCCTTGTTTGAGTCCTAAAAACTCAACTTTTAAAGACAATAGTCTGAGTTTCAAGAACTTTCAAACATTTGGGATGCAATGACTTTAAATCTTTTGTTATATGGGAATGTATAAATATTAGTAAAATTCTACTTATTATAAATTATATCATTGATGTCCCCAGTTTCGGGGCATCACAGTACTAGTGTCGAAAAATTGCTCAGAATGCATATTTTGGGATAATCATAAGCAATGATCAAGATTTCGTTTCAGTGAATAGTTTCTCGAAAACAAAAAGGTTCCAAAAACATGACGCAAATGAATCAAAAAATTTGAAAATACAAGGGAACATTTGGAAATGTGAACTGAAGTATAATTTTATAGGTTCCTAGTGTTTACAAATTAAGGGTTATATATTCATTTTATAGGAGTTCTGACAATTTATGATCTCGTTATTAGACTATAGAAAACTGCATTAGAATCGGACTAATGTTAATACCAAAAGTTCAAATAATTTCAAATAGTTTATTGTTGTATAAAACCATGTAGGGATTAAAAAAAACAAATATAAAAATAAAAAATTCAACTAGTAATTGAGATTAAAAGAAAATACAAAATACTGGCGACAATCTTTTCAAAAAGAGTACTTTGTTGTGACAAAGAAAGTGTTTCACTCTGTCTTCTCTTCTTTCTACTTTATCAGATTCTCTAAAAAAATTATATCTTTTTTTTGCTATACTCAAATTTCTCTCTCTCAACAAAGAAAGCTAAATAAAAATGAACAATGTGGGTCATTCCTCATAAGTGTTGAAACAACTTGTTATTTCATAGTCTTTCAGTCTGTTTCGGTAGAGAGACGTTTAAATATTGACATTCCGCTAATGTTTCATTACAGTTTTCTAAAGCTAAATAAAAATGAACGCTGTTGGTTATTCTTGATAAGTGTCGAAACAAATCATTATTTCATAGTCTTCCAATCCGTTTCGGTAGAGAAACATTGAAATTTTGACATTCCACTAATATTCCGTTTCGGTTTTCTAGAAAATAGAAATGTTTCGGTCGTTCCGACGGAAATGAAATGAAATTTTATTTCATGGAAATCAATTTTGTTTCTTCTACAAACAACTTATTCAAATTTCATTTTAGGGATTTTCAACACCTGTGTCCCTTACATGAAGTTACATGCACAGGAGTCAGGTGCTGACAAATTTATGCTAACTTAGTCAAAACTAATGAAAACTGCAAATACTGCCAAGAATTCACAAGCTTGAATATAAATCAATTCTACTAAATATGTAAAGTCTGCAGCCAGAGACTAATAGCATTTTCTCACCTAGGCAAGTAACAGCACTTGATCCTGGAATTCTATTTTCTAGGCATGAATGGAGGTGTAGCTAGTAAATTAAACCCTAGTCAGATATCACTAGAATTTTCTGTTGCCACAATCCACAAGGCAAATATCAAGTTTGAGATTGATCAAAGACTTGCCAATAACAAGGACACAGCCTTACTAGGATGATGCATTTTTATTATTATTATTTATTTATTTTTAAAGAGTAGTGAAAATGAGAGAAGCTGAAAAAGATAAATTATCCCTGTCTTGCACGGTAAGAACTTTTTCTTTTAGCCAACTGAAAGGGATGTGAAAGGGGAGAAGCATAGAATGCACCCTTGGAACTACACTTTAACCGTTGTGCATAGAATTTACAATTGAGTGAAACAAATACACATTTCTCAGTCTTGTAATCACAAACCTAGTGGGTCGCAAACAAAAGCAACAACATTTCTAGAGCTGTTTTTGTTGCTATTGTGAAATCCAAGAAGCAACATCTCTGTCATACTAGTATACATGAATTGAAACTTGAGGGAAATATTCTAATGTTACAAAGGTGGAAATCACCAAAAAGAAGATCAACATAAATTGACCTTATAAAGTCATATAAACACCAGATTTAAAATCTTAGAACAAATTTCAAGTAAACCCCTCAACCATCACTGTCTTAATGCTTTAACAAACATAAGAAAAAAAAATCTAAGATACACAAGTTTGAAAAGTGCAAGGAAGATGGTACTAAGTGCTAATTACTGGTGATTAGAGGTGAGATTCAGTGATATGTAGTTTGGAAAATTAGATAAGTAAAGCAATCGCTAGGACCAGGAAGAAATCCAGATTTTCTGGTCTTCTCTTTAAAAAAAGGTACATGATGGCAGTTTGACAAGATTGTTTTTGCATGTGTGCACACAAGCATTGTTTTTGCATGTGTGCACACATGCAAGTTAGAGAAATACTGAAGAAGAGAAGCAACAAAAGAAATAGGGAAGGATTTTAGATTTTTTTTCCACAAAATAAAAACAATCATAAAATTTTCCAAACAATTACATATTTAAATATCTAACACACCACAAACGCGTGAATGGCCATGCTTGATTGCCCGTAGCTACCAAGATATATTTAATAGTAAAAAAAATTCCCTAAGCTAAAATCTGTTCTCCCACCAAATCTCAAGTCAATAAAAAGTGCATCCCAATACACAGGATTCCCACAATTCAGAGTTTGAGAAGGGTAGAATGTAAGGAGCCTTACCCCGCATGTAGGAAAGCTGTTTCCGTAATTCGAACCCATGGAACCCTGGTCGCAATGGAGCAACCTTATTGTTGCGCCAAGACCTGTCCTTACCAAATGTCAACTCAATCCAATTGCATATTAATTCGTAGGAAGAGAAATTTTGTTTTGCTATCCTCTGTATGTGTGTCTGTGCATGTGTGTGGAGAAGTACCTATCAATATTCTGGCAATCTAAAATCATAGTCCTATTGGCCTCGGCATATCAAGAAGGCACAGTTATCTAGATGGATCACAATTATCATAGATTTTTTATCCGGCATAAATATCATGAGATCATCTTCCATAATATTCAATTTGTTATCTAGAGACTGAAGGTCTGACTTCATTCTACAATTTCTGCCTACCAATTTGCTATCAATAAATGTCAATATTCGATCAAATAAGCAGCGGTCTATTGCCATTTCATTTGAACTACAAGCAGCTGCTCTCTCAACTGATATATATACAATTGCCGGAACCAAATCACATGACCGATGCATAAAATTTTACATATCTGTTCTCCAATTCTCTCTCTCTCCTGGTGTTTTTATTTTTGCTTTTCCATTCTTTTTTAACTTTTTTTGGTCAGTGTGTTTATTATAAGTTTCTAATCATATTGGCTAATCCAAAGATTGCAGAAAGAGCTATCAGTCAATGTGAAAGATTAACTGAACATTTCAACAATTTACTATACACTCCAATATGATAGCCTCTGCTTTTACCTAAGGTAGAGCTTGGGGACACAATATAGCAGGACAGAACAACAAATTAAAGCAGTAAAATCAGATAATAAATAAACTGTCGAACTGTTTGACAAGATGCAAGTTTTACACAATGAAAGTTAGATATCAACAGAAGATGAGATATACAAAAAAATTAAGTGAGATCAACCATACCATCCCAGTAGAGCTCGGAACAGAAAAGGTAAACTTGTGATTGAAATTGTAATCTTTCGTCAAGAGATCTGCCAAAGCAATAAAAGTTATTATGAATTTGAATTGCCAGTTACAGCAACACAATGCGATGCATAAGAAACCTACATTAAATCATCAATGCATAAAACTAATATTTCAGCATGAAAAAATACGGGAAAGAAAAAAAAAAGATATGTAAATAACATCCACCATGGAGAACAAAATGGAATGCAAGAAAAGGAAACAATGATATCAAGATAGTCAACAAAAGGTGTAATAGTAAACTCTGTCATCAATAGGAAAAACATGTTTCCTATAATCCATTTTTTAATTATTTGGTACAAGACAGGATTTCAACCCTGATTTCGTTCTGTAGTAGCCTCCAACTGAATTAGGCCAAGATAACAGTCTTTTCCTTCACATGAAACCATCTCTCCCATTAATCCATCATGCTAAAGGATGTATAATGTAAAGTTTACATAAAATTTGTGTCTCGTAGCTGCCTCATACAAGAAGTGCAAGATCCACTCCTTATACGAAAACACACAAAAATTACAATGAAATCTTCATCATAATATCATCAGAAGTTAAAAGATATTCATTTCAATAAGCAATGTATACAAAAGTAGGGGAGGCAACGGAAGGAAATGCATGATATACAACGCACCAGCATGGAAGACAGACACTTTTGTTGCTATACAATGCATCAGCATGGAAAAATAATTCTGTTATGTAAATTCAGCACAATAATCATGTCCTGTGCTGGCATAAGATAGAGTTCAGTACCACAACATTAAAAACAAAGATTTCTCATTTCAACCAAAGTGATAATTAATCACGAGTTCCCTCAAGCCATAATGAATAATGAAGTAATGGAGTTTCATATCCTTTTTTTCCTCCTTTTCTAACTCTGTTTTGTTTCATTAGGGGGAGCATGCTGGCAAGTGGCAGCAGCAGTAGCAGGCAGCAGCCAAAGTAGGGTGGAAGCCTGGGAGCAACGGAATTGGAAGGGGAGGAAAACACCCCTGTATTAAAATAGTATAAAGATATTTCTCAGAATTTGTACATTATGTTCAGACTTTATCCGAACCTGATGATCTCTAGTCTTTGGAACCCAAGGAGTGACACAAGTATTCCTAGGCCTTCAAGAAGAGCATGGATCTCAAACTCACCAATTGCAAAACCCACCCTACCATACTAACTAGTGAGTTATGTTAGGGTTGTATACTAAAAACCATATTTTTGGTATTTAATTTTATTTTTTAATAAAATTAATTTTTCATTTTATGAGAATCTTAATGAGCAATGTATGTAATATCATTTCTTTAATATTATGCATGGATGTCCTTTATTCTGTACAATATTTAATATGGTGTGTAGAGTACGGCTTGCACACAGAAGACTAGATGTTAAGTTTTTGCAGAATATAAGTATTTGTTCATAGTTTAGATGGAAATGGGCATACCATCGGTACGACTGTACCATAGAGTTTTAGTAGGTTTGTCTTGATTACGGAGAGCAAATAATAGCGTCGTCTATTATTCCGATTCTCTGTACTAGTACACTTTGTGTGTATTGAACGGGACATATTGGGATAATTAATTTTATACTGACTATATAAATTAATTTACACCCCAAGGTTATTATGAGAGTGCTTATACTCCTAATTCTGAAATAATTATTGATTTGTATATATTTAATATTCGTTGTATTTATTCATCAGAGGGTGTGATCTTATATGAGTCTATATTCCCGGTGAGTTGGATAACGGTATTATTTATATAGTGAATATTAATTATTGACGAAATCTACGTGTCGAAATATCTGGATTGACGATACCCTCTTAAGGAAGTTTATAAGTTTTGACCGAGTCAAACCCTGTAGGTTAATTCGATTATCCGACGGTTAAATAAGTTAAGGAGAAGGACTTCAGGAATTTAAAGATACCGATTAAATTAAATTGTCAGTAATTAAATTTAATTGGCGGGTATCGAAATTCTTAACGTGGAAAAATGAGTTAAGCATTTAATAACAGAAGCTCAATGCAAGAAGGTCTTGAGATTCTGACTTAGAGTGCAATTACAGTTCTTTAGTGGTGTAAAGTATAATTTAATATTTTATAAAAATTGCAGAAACCGCTACAAGATTTTCATAATTACAGATACTACTAAAAGGTTTGCTTAATTGCGAAAACTGCTTGATACGTATCTGGGTTACACTAGAAGTTTTTGTCATAATTACTCCACAGGTCCCTGCTGTAGCCCTATAAATATGCGGATAGACTGAACCAAATTCATAACTTGTCTTCAAGATTAAAACTGATCAGGTTTTGTCGGTACGAGTTCTCAAAGGTTCGTAGCCCACACTATATTCGGGAATCGCATAAAAAAATACAATAGAAGGTCTGACGAGAGAATAAAAAGTCGTAGTTCGAGAATCGACCAACAAGGTATTCTTCTAAATTAACTGTGGTGGTACAGGTTTTATTTTGATCATTCGACATCTAAAAATTTTATCTGGAGCCCATTTCGGCGATTGCCCATCCAGTTATTTTTTATCGAAAATCGTTTGCAAAAATAATGATCTTAGCAATTTTGCCTCCAACAATTGGTATGAGAGCCGTTTGTTTTTTGTTTACGGTTTATCGAGGGGCCAGGTAGATTTATAACTGTGTTAACTTTGTTTTGCAGGCGTTCTAATCCCGGTTTTATGATCATCTTTTATTCATGTTTGATTAACTGGTTTTAGTCATAATTATAATTAATTTTTTAATCACGAAGACTGATCGTGATAGTTTAAGTTTTCTTTAGAACAAATGTGAGGCTACGAGACATAGGTTTTCGATGTAATAGCAATTATTTGTTTTTAAATATTCTTTTAGAATATTTAAAAACAGGTTGAATATCTAAGCACACGAAGAACAGGCGGCGACGGCACCAGCGGTGGGTTTGGGTTTTGCGGTAAATTTCTACAAGATTTATGCATTAAAAATAACATCAAAATAAGTTCTAAAACAGCCATAAAAATCGACAAAAATTGCCACCACCGGCGGCAATTCAAGGCCAATTTTGTTGATTTTTCGAGACATTTTTAGAACTATTTTTTGAATAATTTTTTATGCATAAAATAGCAGTAAACGTATCTTAAAATACTGTCTAAAAATCATAAAACAAATAGGCCAAAACAAGCAGCAAAAACAGAAAAAAAACATGCGACGGTTTTCGACCACACAGGCGGCTGTTCAGGGCTCTTTTCTAGGCTTTTTTGGGACTGTTTTTAGGCGTTCTTCGAAACATGTTGCTGGATATCAGTACTATTTTTTAGAAAAAACGGGAGCTAAAAACACCACAGGAAAAGCTCAAACGGGCAGCAGCAAGGCGACAGCGATGCTAGGCAGCGGCAGTTTCGAGGCTTTTTGATGGCTGTTTTCCAGGCTGTTTTCAGGCTGTTTTTTTACAAAAAAATAGTATTTTTCGAGAA
Organism: Heliamphora exappendiculata; assembly: GCA_034768845.1. Taxonomy (NCBI): domain Eukaryota; kingdom Viridiplantae; phylum Streptophyta; class Magnoliopsida; order Ericales; family Sarraceniaceae; genus Heliamphora; species Heliamphora exappendiculata. The sequence goes on along the minus strand of JAOTRH010000018.1, from coordinate 18,783,079 downwards.
CTATTTTTCAGAAAAAACGGCATCAAAAATGAAGCACAAAAGTGTCGGCAGCGGCAGCGCCGACAACGGGGTTGGTGACCGGCAGTGGTGGTGCAGGTCTGAACTGTTTTGATCGAGCTTTTCTGATATGTTTTGATCGTAATATAATATATTTGTATATCACAGTGTATCAGTGAATCATAATGCAATCGGGATATAAGAAGCTAACTCAGAAAAGGATTCTTACAGCTTATCTTCAACAGGAGACTGAAACTCTTCAGAGTTTCAAATTGATCATAAAACCGAGATATACACATATCTTGCGTTTATATTCATATGAACTGCATAGATAATGTATATCTATTTTATATTTTTCTGTTAATTTAATTAATTCAAAATTTTTAATTTTAATTAAAAATTTTGTAAAAGAAAATAAATTTAATTTTTTTTAATTAAAATTTTTAATTAAATAAAAAAATTTAAATATTTTATTTTTACAAAATATCACGTTTAGCATGATTTTTTATAAAATCAAATATCTTGAAAAAATGTAAAAATTAATTTGAAATTTTGAATTAATTAAATGAAAAAATGTTTAATCTAAATAAATTATTATTTCTTGAAAAATGTGTAACAAAAAATAAAATAATAAATGCCTTTAATCACTACCGTAGTTTAAAAGCTTAAGGAAAAACTGTGCATTCATCGAATTTTATTTCTTACGCATTAAAATACAAAAAGATGGTTTGACAAACTGAAATCTTTGAAAGATGGTTTGAAAAACTGGAATCTTTGAAATCGTGTACACGGAAAGATATTTGATTTTTTCAGATCATGTGATTTTCGAAATTAATAAATTTATTTTAATTAAAAATATTTTTATAACCCTCAAAAATATTTTAAAAATCTACGTAGGAGAGAAAATTTATTCACAGATAAATCACGTGGTCTCCATCACCAATTTATAAATGATGTAATTAAATCCTGCGTATTGGCAGTAAGGTTTTTCCTCTCCATCGGACAGATTAATTGCGGTATCGTCAGTACAAACCTCCTTTAGGAATAATTCTGGATAATTGTTAGTGTGGATCACTTCTCCATCTGAAGGGTTCATTGCGAAACGATTAATTTGGGATTAGGTGATGGTTAACAATTAACTATATATAATAGTATCATTTCCATCTGAATCACTGCTATTATTTACTAGACCGAAACTATGCCAGCTATTTAATTTTACTTGGCAGGGTCAATTGCCTAAATAGTAAAATTAAAAAGAATTGACCTGTCTGGACAAACGATAGATAGTAGACGTCCTCCCATCGAGGCATGCTACTCATAGGGTACCAAGCTGCTAGCGAATTTTTTTAAAAAATAATACAAAGACCCAAATTAAAATAAATTCAAAATTTTACTCGTCATAATTAACGGTTATTTTTAATTATGTGATTCTTATGAATAAAATAGCTTTCAATTCACTCACGGTTATACTCAAAGAAAACAAACTAACGGAACCAAATTTTGTCAACTGGAAAAGTAACTTGGATATAGTTTTAACTACCAAAGATATTTCTTCAATACTAAAAAATATATTTGTTTCTGAAAAGGGTTCTTCCACTGGGCCGAAATGCATGAAAAGGAAAAAGGTTCAGAAACAGGATGGCACGATTTTCAAGGTAGTTAGTGAGCCACGGACTGGTATGAAAAAGCCAAAAGCCAAATGTTTTTACTGCAATCAGACACGGTACTGGAAAAAGTTATGTGCAGTATTTCTCAGAAGGCAGAACATTCAGGGTAATTTCTATTCACTAATTGTGGAAATATGTTTAACGGTATTATCTACCGATACTTAGTGTGTAGATACGAAAGTCACTAATCATATCTGCAATTCATTGCAGGGATTCCAGAAAATCCGACAACTTAGTGATGGGGAGATTTACCTGCATATGAGCAATAATACAAAAGTGACAGCAATTGCAGTGGAAAATATCACTCTCAGTTTTAGTAGAAATCGGGTTTTAATATTGAAATATTGTCTTTATGTACCTTCCATTAGAAGGAACTTAGTTTCCATTTCTAGATTGGTTAAAGACAGATATTTGGTTTATTTTAATGATTCTGTGGTTGTGAAGAAAAATAAATATTTTATTTGTTCTAGTACATTGGTGGATGATCTATATGTCGTATCTCCTATCTCTACTACACTACAACTAACTGAATTGAATAACACATCTAATTTACCAAATTAGAGAAAGTTTTCTTCTTTAATGAACCAAACGTTTCTTTGGCACTTACGCTTGCGTTATATTAATCTAAAAAAAATAAACAGACTAGTAGAAGATGGACTTTTGAATTCATTGAAAGTAGAAGTACTTCTAGTCTTTCAATCCTGCTTAGAGGGTAAGATGACCAAGAAACCCTTTTCGCCAAAGGCTATAGAGCTAAAGGACCGTTGGAACTGGTTCACTCTGATGTGTGTGGTCCTATGACAATCCGGGTTAGAAGTGGCTTTGAGTATTTCGTCAGTTTCATTGATGACTACTCAAGGTATGAATACATTTACCTGATGCACCGTAAGTCTGAATGCTTTGAGAAATTCAAAGAATTCAAGGCAGAGGCGGAGAAGCGTCTGGGTAAAAGTATCAAATCACTACGATCCGACCATGGTAGGAAATACCTCTTTAAGGAGTTTAGGGACTACCTGTCATCAGAAGGGATAATATCACAGTTGACTGCACCGAGCAGTCCGCAACAAAATGGTATAACAGAAAGAAGAAATAGAACACTTATGGAGATGGTAAGGTCCATGATGAGTTATTCAGGATTACTCGATTCGTGTTGAAAACTCGCATTAGAGACAGCTGCTTATATTCTGAACTTGATACCTTCTAAGTCAGTACCTTCTACTCCCACAGAATTGTGGACCGGGCGCAAGTCTAGTTTGAAACACATTTGAATTTGGAGATGTCCAGCACATGTGTTGAAAGAGAATGCGGGTAAATTAAAACCGAGTACAGAAGTCTGTTTCTTTGTGGGGTGTCCCAAGGGAACGAATGGTGGTCTATTTTATAATCCTAAAGATCATAAAGTCATTGTTAGCACCAATACCCGATTCTTAGAAGATGATTATATTATGGACCACAGGCCTAATAGTGAAATAATTCTGGAAAAAATAAGACGAAAAACCAATATAATGGAAGAGAAACCATAAGTCACTGATATCTCATTGTCTCGTCGTAGTGGGAGAATTATCTAAACAGGTGCAAATCATGAACAAGGTGCGGATGCACATGGTTCAAATTCTGCATAGCGTGTTACTGCTAGTACACAGACACAGGTAGTGCCTCGTCGCAGTAGGAGGATTCTTCATCAACCTGATCGGTATATGTTCTTGGGAGAGTCTTTTGACAGAATCCTGACAGAACTAGATACCGAACCCTGTAATTACAATGAAGTACTTCAGGACAAAGATGCTGATCTTTGGCAAAAGGCTATGAATTCATAAATGGAATATATGTATTCCAATTAGATCTGAAAACTTGTAAAACCTGCGCTACAGAAGTAATTATGTAGTCCTAAACTCCTTGCCCGTGAAGTCTTCCCGGATTTAAACGGTCCTTCAAAGATTAAGCTTAGGGAGCGGTCCAGCTTCATCTCCGGTTCCTGAAATTGTTAACACGGCAGGATCTGCTGTTTCTAAAATTATTCTATTTTGAATATGCTCAATAGTTTCGTTGTGCATATAATGAACGTCTTGTATATGTTGTGGATCGTTGAAGTATAAGTGGAGCAAGTTTCTACTTACGCAGAGGACATTGTTGTCAGCCCAGTCCCTAATGCTCTGTGGGACATTAGGAAAACACGTATATTTTGGTATGTAGAACTCCGGTGGCTCTTGTCATTCTTGGTTGGCTGCGTATTCCAAGTTTCGTAGTTGTGTGGACCATATAAATGGCTATTGAGATTTCACTCTAAATAAGAAGTCAGATTTTGAAGTCGATTCAGCCAAGATATTAGTGCAGATGGTGTCCCTATTCTTCCTTGGACTGCGTCTGGATGCCTTGAGGACTCCCTTGTCAATGAAGTCTCCTCCCTTTGCGATGTAGTCGGCTACGTGGGCGTCTGAACGTGGTACTTGAATGTTTGGATGAAAATTGAGACCCACCACATGTGGGTCTTGGATATCGTAGTGTCTAGGAGTAGTGATGTTGAACCTCTTCTCTGTTTGCAGAAGTATGTGGAGATGAGGCTCATCGTCTTGGTGTAGTTCAAGGGAAATCACTCTTCCTAACATATCCACAGTGCAATTTAATTGCACAATTTGTACTAGATTACATCTGGTCCCTCTTCCAACACCCGAATGGATAAAATCCATTGGATGCAAGTGGGTCGACAAGAGAAAGAAAGGAGCAGACGAAAATGTTGAAACCTTCAAAACTAGACTTGTTGAAAAAGGGTTCACTCAGAAAAAAGGAATCGATTATGAGGAAACCTTTTCACCGGTAGCCATGCTTAAATCTATCCGGATTCTCTTATTCATTGCTACTCATTTCGATTACGAAATTTGACAAATAGATGTCAAGACAACTTTCCTTAACGGAAGTCTTGACGAGTGTATATATGGTACAACCAGACGGTTTCACAGCAAATGACTAGGAGCACATGTTGTGCAAGCTTAAAAGAACCATATATGGACTTAAGCAGGCATCGAGGTCTTAGAATACTCGGTTTAATTAAGTCATTAAGTCTTATAGTTTTTATCAGAGTCCAGATGAGCCCTGTGTACGAGAAGCGTGACGGAAGCATGACAAGCGTGGTAACTTTTCTAGTACTTTATGTAGATGATATCTTGCTCATCGGAAACGATGTGGGGGCATTATCTACGGTAAAAATATGGTTATTTGGGCAGTTCGATATGAAGGACTTGAGAGAAACTAGTCACATCCTTGGGATCAAGCTTGTGCGAGATTGGAAACAAAGGATATTGGGCTTATCACAAGCAAAGTATATCGATGATATCCTTACTCGTTTTAGTATGCAGGATTCCAAGAAAGGGTTTTTCTCTTTCAAGCATGGAATCACTCTATTCAAATATCAGTATCCTAAGACACTTGATGAGATAGAGAAGATGAAGGCGGTTCCTTATGTTTCGGCAATAGGAAGCCTAATGTATGCTATATTTTGCATTAAACCCGACATCTGCTTTATCGTTGACATGATTATCAGATATCAGCCTAACCCAGGACATGAACATTGAACTGTAGTAAAGAATATAATCAAGTACATGAAAAAGATTTAGAATTATATATTGGTTTACTAGGCAGACAGTCACACCTTTAGAGTACACAGATTCAGATTTCCAGTCAGACAAATATTCTCGTAAGTCTACCTTAGGATATGTGTTTACCTTAGGAGGTGAAGCTATAAGTTGGAGGAGTATCAAGCAGTCTTGCATTGCTGATTCCACCATGGAGACCGAGTACGTGGCAGCTTCTAAAGCAGCCAAGGAGGTTGTTTGGCTCAGGAACTTGCTGTTGGATCCAGATGTGGTCCATTTAATTCAGTCAGCTATTACACTTTATTGTGATAATAACGAAGCGGTTACAAACTCGAAAGAACCAAGAGTCCACAAGAAAAGAAAGTACATTAAGCGTAAGTATCACCTGATACGAGAAATTGTACAGATGGGTGATATTGCTGTGACCAAAATTGCATCAGGAGACAACCTTACAGATCCTTTTTACAAAAAACTTACCGGCTAAGACTTTTGATAGTCATGTAAAGGGCATAGGAGTAGATATATGGAAATATGATTTTGAGTATAAGTGGGAGATTGTTAGGGTTGTATACTAAAAATCATGTTTTTGGTATTTAATTTTATTTTTTAATAAAATTAATTTTTTATTTTATGAGAATCTTAATGAGCAATATATATAATATCATTTTTTTAATGTTATGCATGAATGTCCTTTATTCTGTACAGTATTTAATTTGATGTGTAGAGTACGGCTTGCACACAGAAGACCAGATTTTAGATTCTTGCATAATATAAGTATTTGTTTACAATTTAGATAGAAATGGCATACCATCGGTACAACTGTAGCACAAAATTTTAGTAGGTCTGTCTTAGTTACGAAGAGCAAATGATGGCATCGTCTAATGTTCCGACTCTCTGGGTTTGTACACTTTGTGTGTGTTGAACAGGATACATTGGGATAATTAATTTTATACTAACTATATAAATTAATTTACATCACAAGGTTATTATGAGAGTGCTTATACTACTAATCCTGAAATAATTATTAATTTGCGTATATTTAATATTGATTATTTTGATTCATTACAGAGTGCGATCTTATATAGGTCTATATTCCTGGTGAGTTGAATAGCGCGGTATTATTTATATAGTAAATATTAATTATTGACGGAATCCACATCTTTAATGATTGGAATTGACGATACCCTCTTAAGGAAGCTTATAAGTTTTGATCGGGCCAAACTCTGTAGGTGGATTCGATTATCCAACGGTCAAATAAGTTAAACGGAAGGGTTTAAAAAATTTAAAGATGCCGATTAAATTAAATTATCAGTAATTAAATTTAATTGGAGGATATCGGGAATATTAACGTGGGAAGATGAGTTAAGCATTTAATAACAGAAACTCAATGCAAAAAGGTCTTGAGATTATGGCCTATAGTGCAATTACAATTCTTTAGTGGTGTGAACTGTAATTTAGTATTTTATAGAAATTGCAAAAACTGCTACAAGATTTTCATAATTACAGATGTCGCTGAGAGGTTTGCTTAACTGCGAAAACCGCTGAATACGTATCTAGGTTACACTAGAAGTCTTTTCATAATTACTCCATAGGTCCCTGTTATAGCCCTATAAATATGCGGGTAGGCTGAACCAAATTCATAGCTTGTCTTCAAGACTAAAACTGATCAGGTTCTGCCGGTACGAGTTCTCGAAGGTTCGTAGCCCACACTACGTTCGGAGGAGAGGCGACGAAGATTGAACTAGAGCATCTTAACAGAAAGCATGAATAGGATTACATAGGATAGAAGGAATGATGGATAGCCGGTGACGGAGATAGAAAGTACCCGTTTTCTTGCTTTCTTGTTGCTGCTGGCGGCGGTATCCAGAAAGCACAGTAACAGCTATGAGATAGGCGCCCTCTCACCTAATACCCGCTACAGCTCACCTAGTACTACCTTTCTCGAAGGAGTGAGAGAAAAGGAAAGCGGAAGCTGTCGTTACCTGGGCAGTTTGACGCCCACGACTAATTAGTAAGCTACCCTCATGGCCCTGAACTGATCTCAACAGCAATCTCAAAAGATACCAATTAAGTCAACCATCGATAGAACCCTAAATTTAGTCAATCAAATAATCAAAATTGGGCAATTCATTCACACATTAAATGATCCTTCTCACCCAGACTATGTACTGCATTATTGCCTCATTTGTTTTCATATACATGAAAATTTCTAGAATGCACAATATTTATTTCAGCAAAATTCTTAGAATTCTAAAAACTTTTTACCATAAATTTTCACAGCAATATATATTAGGGTAATTCAGAGTCAGGTCCCATTTGGGGATTCCATTTTAGGTTTAGTCCCAATTAGTTTTGTGATAGGTCTTGTTTTTCATTTTTCTTCCGAAAATACCCCCAAATTTTGAATCCACGCAAAATTAGGAAATGCTCTATTGGAATTAGTTAATCCAGCTTCATCACTCAGCTTCCCATAATTAGCCTTTGCAACTTCTTCACCTTCAAGCAGACCGATCTCCATGCCGACACCGCTGGTCTTCTTCATCTTCTACGCATTTTTTACCTAGATGTGTGTTTCGGCAGCCATTGAAATCTATTTTTAATTATATCTAACGATCATAGAAAGCTCAGAGATACGGCCAAATCGAATAGAGATATTCAATTGCAAGCCTTGAAAGAATCATTATCCTCATTTCTCACCATTGATGAGTGGAATACTGATGTTCTTCACTTTTTCATTTCTCATATGCTAATTCCTTATTTTTGCATCATCAATCTCATATTAGTAAGAGCAAACGCGTACAGAACAACTGAACATCAATAAAAATGAGAATTCCTCATTTTCTGCAATTTGTGACAAATTCTCATTATCTACAATCGCTTCCACTATATAAAAATGAGTATTCAAAATATTAAATAGTAATGAAAAATAAAAATTCGCATTTATGACAAATCCTCATTTTTTGCAGTCACTTCTACTGTATAAAAATAAGAATTAAAAACATAAAATAGTAATGAAAAATAAAAATTTACATTTGTGATAAATTTTCATTTTTTGCAACCTCAAATACGCCTTCACATTTGTGACAAATCCTCATTTTCTACAACCTCGTGTTTTGCATTTATAGTAAGAGGGATTCGTTCTTCCATGGCAAGATATGGAGCGGTGCTCTGGAAGGTGGTAATGACTTGCATTTATAGTAAGAGAGATCCGTTCTTCCATTGCAAGATAGGGAGCGATGCTCTGGAAGGTGGTAATGAGAGGTTGAGAAAAGAGAGAGGTTGTGGATAGAGATGGAAGTTTGCATGATGGATATTAAAGCAAGGTAAGGATGTTTTCTTTGATATGGTGGACAGAGATGGAGGTTTGTATGGGAGGAAGTTCGGCATCAACAAGCAATGTGAGAGAGAGTGTTGTTTGATGTGGGATCTCCTAATAAAAGCCAGCTATTGTTAAATTGTTTACTTGGTCAACAACAATCCATCAAATATGAAAAACGTAAATATTGTTTCCATATTAATATTCAAATATATATATATATATATATATATAATTATTCACTTCACAGGGGTAAAAGAGGCAACTTTTATATTAGAATTCAAATTTAGGACTTATTAGAATATTAAAATTGTGATTGGGACTTACCCCAAAACAACTTTCTAAAATGGGATTTTTCCCTAATTTACTCTACATATTATTATTACAAACTAGCAGTTTGTGTACGTTACGACCTTGCCTTTTACAATATTCCATATTTGTGTCTTGTCATGTCCACATCCTATGTAAATTCTCCCTGTGAGTGTATGTTCCTTCCTAATCTGTTAGTTCTTTAACTGGTCGTACTAATAATTTATAGCTCAAAATATCCTTTAGTTGCTTGCAATTATTTGTTTTTAAATAAAAAGGAACACAATGTGAATGAAGAAAGTCATATTCTATATGTAGAAGACTTTTATTGCTCTCCTATGAAACACAGATACGGACACGAATATGGATACAGACACAGACACAAATACGATACACGGTGATTTCAAAAATATCAGGACACGACAAGGATACAGCAGAAAATATATTTTTTATTTATATACTTACCCCATGTTTATAAATAAAACATTTCCAAACAACCTCCCAAAAAAGATAAATTACAAAGGTAAAGAAAACAATTGGAAAAAAATTTGAAAAAAAAAAGGCAAAGAAAAAAAACAAAAATAACTAAAAAGGTAAAGAAGAAAACCAAAATGATAAAAAAAAATCAAGAAACAATTAAACAGGTCATTGTCATTGAATCATTCAAAGACTTGAAGGAAGCAAAAACCAAAAAATGAAAAAAGAGGGGAGAAGAAGAAGAGAAAAGAAAATGCAAACAAGTAGAACGAAAGATAAAGAAAAAAGCCGCCAAAAATTAGAAGGAATAAAAGGAGAGTGACTTAGAGGACGATTGAAGGTCATTAGTGATCATCACCGGTGAGATTGAGGTCATCGTAGTTGTTGAGCTCGCTGGCAAAGGTCGTGATAGGTAGCGAAGACGAGGGACATAGTATTTTCTCAAACTATGCACTGAGACTCTTAGGGTTTTTTATTTTATCACTGGATTTAACGTGTTCAAGCGTGTCCGAAATTGGACATGCGTATCCCCTGCGTGTCCCTCGACGTGTCCAGCTGAATTTTTTACGCCATATGGTGTGTCCGACACATGTCTTGACATATCATCTGCATATCCGTGTGTCCAACGTATCCGCCACAGCTACGGCACCGATTCTGACGACCGTGCTTCATAGTTGCCCTCAAATACAGCGTGGAAAACTACACTATCATGTACCAGCCAACTATTATGCACACTATATGCCGCGCCAATCACACTTAAGAATCCAACATTTTCATGGAGTCACATTGACAACACCAGGAAAGATTGTTTCATCATGGAGTAGAATAAACTAAGCAAATAGAAGATGCAGATAAGTTTAGGGCGTAGAGGGCAGATAATGGATTTTGGGGGTGCGTGGGGAAGGCTTTTTCTTTTTTGTCTTTTTTCATTTTTTCTTTTTTGGTGGATGGCGATAGCAAAAATGACAATAATGCTAGATACCCATAAATTTGCCCGCAATTCAAAATGAATGGACCACATTTACTTAGGGTATTAGCCGCTATAGCCCACGTAAAAGCAGTTTAATCGGGATCATCCATTTCAAATTGTGGGTATATTTATGGGATACTTCTAGTGATCCTAGACTTAAAAATGAAATTCAATAGGCTAAGAATTGGAAAGTCTTTTTGCAATCATACCCAGAAAACCAAATCAACCCAATAGTTCATGTTGGCTAGGCAACTCTGTCATGAAATCAGGAAAAACGAAAAAGAAAAATGGAAAAAATTGGAAAGAACTACCTTTCGCCCGTTTGCCAATATCTGAAAATGGCGCCGGACCGTTGCCCATATCGAATCAAAAACCAAAATGAAAAGCTATTCCGACACCTCCTGTGGAAGAGAGACAATTAGCTTTCACTCAATAAGTAATTTGAAAATCTCTCCCAAACAACAGAACCAGCGTCCAAATATAGCGAGAAAAAGTTCTTACACACAACGGCGAACAAACGAAACCCCCGTGTGTGTTTCAGCCGACACCGTTTTATCGGCTAAGAGAGAGACACACACAAGGAGGAGAAGGGAGGCGCAAGTCAGAGGGAAGCGAGCTGATCGAATTCTTCAGCGACCTGCGGAGATACTTGGGCGTCGTTTGGTTGTCAGGCTTCAAACCTGTTTAAAGCGTTTTAACTTAAAATATTAAAAAATAATTTCTCTTTGTGTTTGATTCTCTTAAAAGACACTGTTCAGTTGTCAAGAAAATAAGTAAACAAAATTAAAAAAAGAAAAAATAAATAAATATAAAAGACTTAATTTTTATTACATGTTTAGTTTGTAAAAAAGTTAAAAGAAAATTGAGTTTTAAACTTTTTCGCGATACATGATCTTATATTTTTTATAGGACTTATTTTATGAAAAAATGTATCTTGCAAAAAAAAATATTTTCTTTAGATTCATATTTTTTTACATCAATTAAACACACATGCAAAAAAATAAAATGGCTATTTGTTTCTTTTCCTTTTCTTTCTAATTAAATGAATAAAACTTAAAAAGTTAACAAACTTTTTTTCTATCTCTTTTACAAAAAAAAAAACTATACAATCCCCCCAAACATTCTAACTTTATTCAAGTACAATTATTATAATATTCTCAATCAAAAAAATCAATCCCCTTATAAAAAAAATCATGTCAATATTTTAAATACTATAACTTAAAAGTAAAAATTAAGAACATATTAGATATTTTAATAAAAATTAAAAAAGCAAAAAAATCTACTTTACAAAATGAAAGGGACTACCCAAACACATGTGGATCGGCCCGTAACTCAAGCCTCACTTAGCGTGCGTGAAACCTTAGCCACATATTTTGGTTTCGTTACTTTGAATAACATAGTTTGAACTTCCATCAAAACCAAGTCTCGACTTCAATTCTTACTTGGTATTCACTTATAACTGAACACTCCGTAATAGACAACGTATGGATGCTCTCAATGTATATAATAGAAATTATTTTAAATGAAACGAAATAGTCTGCATACTTAGGACACGAAGAACGTTGTGATAAAAAAAATGACTATAATTACCCAAAAAATATTTATTACCCAAAGAAAATGACTATTAATCCAGTGGTTGAAATGTTAATTGTTGATAACATTTAAGGCCTACTTTATTCATCACTCCCTGTCAATTATTTTCCAAACATAACCCTGAGGGATTGACCTAGTGGTCGAGACTTAGGACTTAAAGATTTGCTCTCTCTTAGGTCACAAGTTCAAAATCTTTTAGATCCTATTAATTATTTGGGGTCAGTCTATACAATATTTTATCTCAGCTTTAATTGGGATCCCTTCAAGAAGCTCAGATGTTTCGGGGTCGTGTTGCCAGTGGGGGAGACATTAAGGGATGGGTTGTGAATCCGAATCAAAGTTTGAGATTTGCAGGGAGAGTGTTTGTGTCGAAATCATGCCGCGATGATGTGTTATGGGATTCCCACAATTCTCGTCTTACAGTGCACCTAGGAGGCACCAAGATGTATCATGATATGCACCGTTAATTCTGGTGGAAGGGAATAAAAAGAGATGTGGTTTAGTTTGTTTCTCGATACCTTACTTGTCACAAATGAAGACAGAACATCAGAGGCCAAAAGGGTTGTTATAGCTATTGCCAGTATCGGAATGGAAGTGGGAGAACATCACTATGGATTTTGTGTATGGACTTCCTAGATCACCTAAGGGGCATGATACTATTTAGGTTGTGGTTGATAGACTAACGAAGTCTGCGCACTTTATTCCCCTCCATGTGAAGGACTCCGTAGACAACCTGGGTAGGTTGTATGTCAGTGAGATTGTTCGATTACACAATGTATTTGTATATATTGTTTTCGATCGAGACCCGTATTTTACATCACGTTTTTGGCAGAGTCTATAGGTAGCTTTAGGAATAAAATTGCTTTTCAGCATTGCTTTTCATCCTTAGACGGACGGTCAGTCCGAGTGTACTATACAGATTCTAGAGGACATGCTGAGAGTTTGTGTGCTCGATTTTTGGAGTTTTTGGGAGGATCATTTGTCATTGGCAGAGTTTACGTATAATAATAGCTATCAGTCTAACATTGGGATGACACCTTTTGAGGCTTTGTATGGTAGGCCTTGTAGATCGCTGGTGTATTGAGCAGATGCGGGAGAAGCCACAATTTTGGTACCCGATTCTATGCGAGAAACAATGGAGAAGATTACTATAATTCGCCAATGCTTGGTTAAGGCCTAGAATCGCTAGAAGAATTAGGTCGATCAGAGGAGGAGGCCTTTAGAGTTTGGGGTGGGGGACCACGTGTTTTTGAAGGTTTTGCCACGCCGAAGTTTGATGAGGTTTGGTCGTCGTAGGAAGTTGTCGCCGCGTTTTATTGGGCCGTTTGAAATCTTGGAAAGGATTGGAGAAGTGGCCTACCGTCTAGCATTGCCTCCTCAGTTGTCGTCTATGCACAACGTGTTTCATGTTTCCATGCTTCAAGAATACGAGTTCGACCCGTCACATGTTTTGGATTGGGCTGAGTTGCGAGTGGACGAGGATGTTTCTTTTGAGAAATGACCTATGAGGATTTTGGATGCGAAGGAGCATGTGTTGAGAGGGAGAACCATTGCCTATGTTAAGGTTTCTATGATTTTATCACGGTGTTGAGGAAGCTTCATGGGAGCTTGAGTTCGAAGTCCGTGCTAGGTATCCGGAGTTGTTTTCTTCTTGATCTCATAGCAAATTTTGGGGGCAAAATTCTTTAAGGGGGGAAGAGTTTTGAGACCCAGTTCCATTTGTTTTTGTTATGTATATATGTAACGTGTTGGTTATCATTTTAGTCGTTATAGAAAAGCATGTTTTTATATGTTTTATGCATGTGTTAGCTTAGAGTGCATGCTGGTTTCAATTCAGATCCTGTCGGGTGTCGCAGTAGAAAGTTGAAAAACTTTTTGGGCTGGACCGATCGATCGGTCTTTAGTATGGCGTGGGTTTTATAAAGTGTATGAGTGGCATTGGGTTTTGGACCCAAACTTGTTGAGCAAGCTTCTCCCCCTCTTCTTTGAAAGACCAACCAAACTCTCTACCTTTTCTCTAGCTTTTGGATTAGTTCAGGCTCGGTTCTTGGCGTAGGGATAGTTGATCCTTGTTATACGCTCCGTGGGCTTTGCATTCATCTGAATAAAATCTCGTTTTGGCTACTTCGATTTCTCGCCGGTGTTTAAAGCTCAAGTTTTTAACTCTTTACGGTAGGATTCTAGACTATCTTACTTTAAAAGGGTTTATACATGTGTTCATGTGCATTGATCTTTGTTTTAAAATGCTATGAATGTCAAACTTTGTGTTTAAACCGTGTTTGGTGGGATAAAAAGTATGTTAGGATTTTGTATGTTCTATTACAAAGTTGGTAGACGCATGTGTACGTGGTTCTCAAAAAGACTGAGTCTTGAGAATCAAAAGGATTTATGTATATGTTGTGGGAACATAGTTTTAGGAGGAGTGGGGCTAACCCTTGGGGTTGAGCCGTGGTTTCATCGGGTGATTGATGAATGCGTGCCTTTTAATGTTCGCGCGTGGCTATGTGCTTCTCTAAATGTCTAACATCTATGTATGTGAAATTGGGATTCGATTGCTCCTGCGGTGAAAGATCGTAAAGAATTATTTAATTGGGGCAGGTACTGTTCTGCGGTGTAAGACTGTAAAGGATTGCATAATTGGGGCTGATGTTAGTCCTGCGGTAAAAGATCGTGAAGAATTTGTATAAGTGGGGTTAGTACGCATCCCTCGGTGGAAGGCCGTAAAAGAGTATAAGAGGTGTAGGAAACATCGTAGGTGTTGGAAACCTAGTCAGAATGCAATGTGCTTCATGTGATTATTGAATTGTTAGATATTGTCGGATTATATGAAAACTCGTGATTTTAAGGATGAAAAACCGTTTTGAAACTCGTGTAGTCGAGTTATTTTTATAATTTGTGATTGCATGTTATACTTTTAATCCATGCCAGTATATTTTTTATTGGGTTTCGACTTACGTTGTGGGATTTGAAAACCTTCCAGGTGACTTGATCCCGTGGATCGATCTTGAGGAGCCCCGGAGGTGGCCGAAGACTTGGTTCTTAGTTTTGTTGTTCGGTAGTTGTTACCATTTTTGTCAAAGGATCATGTATTGATGTTTATGTTTCGGACGTGAAAACAGATGTTTTGTAAGCCTTAGGGCCTTAATATCAATGCATGTAATGCTTGTATAATAATGAAAGAAACCATGAGCTAGTTGTATGTTTTCATAATTATTTGAAATGGTTATCGTTTTCGGTTGGTTTATGCTTTATATCAACTCTTTTGGCTTGAGGGAGGATTTTGAACCTTGTTTTAGCATGTTTTAGATGGCTTGGTTGTGCTTTGAAAGCTTTTTAAAATGTTGAAAAATAGTTAAGTGTTGCGGGTGAAAAGTTGAGTTTTGAAAAATTGGTCTAGAGCCAGACTGCTTGATAGACCGATTGATCAGTCTATCGAGTGGTCTTGTGTGAGCCTTGGTTGTTTCACAGACATAGAAAAAATATAAAACTGTTAAAGACCGCTCAATCGATCCCGTGATCAATCGATTTGTTGGTCTAGGAAATTCTCTAAAAATATTGTTTATTTGTTTTAAAGTTTTTCTCTTGGGGATCGTGACCTTATTCTTTTGGGCTGTACTTTTACATAAAATAAACCCTCGAATGTGCATTTTTCAAAGCTTTTAAGCTCACTTTCGTTTACACTCTTGGAACCATGAGGGCTTGGGTGGTTATGTTGGAACTTGAAATGATAAAATAGGTTTTTCTTAGGTGGTTCACGTGACCTGGATTTCAGGGTGTGACAAAAGTTGACATGTGGGAATAAAATATACATATCTATGCACAAAACCAGATAAAAAATAGCAAGGACTCTACTAAAATTAGGCTTAGGACGAGTACAAGCTTGATTGGTTTCCATGAAATTGATTAAGATTTAACAAGTACACAAAATTTCCTAAATTAGGGGATTTTTGTACTTTTCCATGTGGTGGAGGGAGAAATGGTGGTTCTTGGAAGAAAAAAGGGTTTACATATATCTAGGAAGATATTTTAGCTAAAAACATGATTAGTGGAAAGGAATTGTATATGTTATTGCGAATCAGAATTATGGCTCAAAAGAGAATCTGTGAAAATCTAAAATCAATTTCTTGAGAAGAACAAGCCACCAAGCAACCAATGAAAAATGAGGAAAATTCAAAACAAAGCTTACAATTCATAATAGTCTCCACAAACCCTTCTTCCTATAAAATCCAAGACCAGGCCACTCCTTCCCTTCCTCATATTTTTGGCCAAAGAGAGAGTGAGAGATCGTATTTGAGAGTTCTTAGAGTTCTTCAAAAGTTGGAGAGAAAAAAGAAGGAAGAAGAAGGAGAAAAAGGAGAAAGAGCCAAGGAGAAGTAATGAGGAGCCTCTAAAGCCAAGTTCTGTATCTATCCTCCACTGATAGGTCTTTAAATAAGTAAGTAAAACCTCTAAACTCTTTGTTCAAATCCACACCAAACTTCCCCCAACTCATCTCTTAAAACACAATCAAGAACAAGAACAAAAATATAGATAAAAAAGGCGTTATAGTGAGAAAATATGGACTATTCATACATTTTGTGTAATGATAAGTGTTTGCATGTTGAGATTCTTGAGTTTTGTAACTTCTACGAGTTCTGTAACATTGATATATAAGTATATAACACATGCATGTAAAGAAAATGGATAAAATCTTGACATACTAAGTGTTAGGTGGCTAGACCATAAGTAGGCCTGCGATTTGAGCTTTTGGGCTCTCTGCCTCAATTTTTGAAACATCATGACTAAATATTGAAACATGATTTGAGTGTGTTCTTTATAGCTAGGTTTCTAAGTTATCTTTCATACAAAATTTGTTTGAACGGATTTAAGTTAGTAGAACTCAAGATATAGCCCGTTTACAAAAATGTGTCAATTTCAAACTAGTCTGTGTTGTAGACCCAACCACCCCATTATGAAACGTGATCTAGGCTTTAGTAAAAACATGAAAGTTGTAGTAAACATATTTATCTATCTACCCACCAGATAGGAGCTTAAGATATTGAGTCTTGAATGGTCAAATCACCTGTAAGATTCACTGTTGAGGTTTAATGAATAACAGAACTCTCTGTCACACATTCTTGCGTAACCCAAACCCCCTATTTTTAGTGACCTTATTCAAAAGTGATTTTCATAAAAAGTGTAAGTAAATATTAATCTTTTAGCTATCCAAAAATAAGATTCAAAAACCCCTAGATGATCCCCCAAACCATTTTTAAACTCTCTGTTAAAAACTTATTCTGTTGTGTGTTCAACGCCACCTGAACTCATTTTATAAAATGGCTTATTTTTCCAACTTTTTCTAAAAATCTATTGTTATGAATGTAAACTGAAAAGCCATGCTTTTTAGGTATTTTATTCTTGATCCCTAGCATATTAATGAGAAATATTTGAGATATTTTTTCATTCGTGGTTTCATATTTATATTTGTGATGTATGAACGCATAGTCCGTATATTCTGTCCAGTATTTGACTCAGTGCATGCTGCTCGGAAGATCGGGTCATAGGTTCTGACAGATTCTACAGGTAGGCTCACAATCGCAGTGGACCCAAACATTCTATTGGTACGATTGTAGTACATCGTTATAGTAGCTGGTCTTAGCTAGGTCGAACGGGTCGAATTGAGGTTTTGAAAATTCGATGTTCGAGCTCGATGTGTTAGTACAGCTAGAGTGTATTGAGCGGGATCAACAGAATGATCAATTATATACTAACTATATGAATTGATCCAAATCCCGTATTATCATGTATTACACGAATTCTTAATTCCGAAGTGATTGATTGATTATGTTCAGATAGTGTACAGTACTTTGAGTCATCAATTGTTGAGATTTCCTCTATAAGATCAACAATACCGATGAGTTGGGTACTGGCGTTGTTTGTCCGATGATCGATAATCAGCTAATGGAAACCACGTTCGACTTAGGTTGAGGAGTTCCCCCTCGTGTGCTTTGCTTATAGGTT